>JAFIDM010000001.1:32980321-32990569 GCA_023159025.1 Thereuonema tuberculata
GTCTGTCTATAAAATCGATTGTCACGAACATAAGTCATCATTTCAAAGCGTTTTCATGGATGCTTCCAGAAAAATCTACATTATTAACCAAAAGCATAACAGAATTGCGTTCTGAAAATCTGAAGTGGCAGACCGATTGAATTCACGAAAACATATCGTCGCTGGTCGAGATTTAACGAGAAATATCGATACAAAAACGAAGAAATACGCTAAGATAAAAAATGAAATACAAATTTCCTGTTTAATTAATTAGAAAAACTGTCTCGCTTATTTGACGCATTGAATAAACGACTTTAATGTAAATCAATGTTTATTTTCATAAGTAAAACGTAGGTATATCGACAAAAATAAAGCAATAAAACAAAAATATTAAAAATAATTATTATTATTATGGGTTAACAATATATAAATTATAAATTTGATTTTTCCCGAATTGTTTAGAGCTAGAATAATAATATGTTAATGTTTGTAATGTGTTCATAGTTGTTAAGCCAGGATACTGTTATTGACAATGATTTTTTAAATGTGGATAGTAAGATAAGTAAGACATTTTGATATCGTTGATGGATATTTCTACAGATATTTTTTTATAGCTTTAAGAAAGTAATTTGTGAAACAACATATATTTAAAAAAAAAAATAATTGCTTTTGATGAAATAACAAATGACTTACAATCGATACTAATTATTAATCAATATTTGAGAACAATGAAATTACAACAGTTGTTATGTAATGTGAGGGCCTGATGTTATCTGCAAGCAAACAAAGACAATAAACTTATATTGATTGTCAGCTGACCGCAAGTCACAGCATGCACTATGACTTTTATATAAGCTAATGATACAGAATATTATTTGGTAATTGTGGAAATCCAATTATCTTTTCTGTCAAAGATTACGAAGATGTGACTTCGACTGTAAAGAAGGAATAAGTTTTATAAGTATTTTCAACCACTATGTTGCCTACCCTTTGCTAAGCAGTATCTTCAATAAATGAAAAAGAAAAAGAAAATCGTACAAAAGCAGTTTAAATTCTTATCCTTTAAATTATAAATATGGCACAATTCGAGGGAAATTGTAATTCTAAATTATATCCACCTTCTGGATCCACTTCTTGAGAGAGCTTCAATGCATCGGATAGAGCCAAATCCACATTGGCAGCTGAAACCGCTAAAATTAGTGTGTTCTCTTTTTGAATGACAGGAAGGATCATGTTTCGAATCTGTTCTTCGATATCAGCAGGTTGATCTCCTACAGGTACTTTAGTGATTCCAGGAAGATCCACAAGAGTCAGATCGAGAACTAAAAGAAAATAAAAAATATTAGATATGTTTCTCAGCTTCAAATTTGAGTTAATAATATGCCTTAACTTTAAATAGAGTTTCAAATAAGTTTCTATTTCAATATATCTAAAACTACCATACATGAAAAAAAGTTAGACAGGATTGGAAAAGCACTTTGCAGTTGAGGATGATTGAGTTAGTGGGTCAACGCTCTTATACAAGATGGTATTATAATTAAAGAGGAGGTGTTCTGATCCCTTGGTGTGAATACACCTCTGGAATATGGGTTTACATTTATGAAAAAAAAAATTGTATTAAAATTTTGCCACTTGAAGAAATTTGGAGCTAGAAGCTCTTGATCTGGTATAATAGGAATGGTCAGAATGTCACTACAAACCAATTTTCGTGTTTGAATAAGTTACAAGTTCAATATGACATCCATTTTAGTGTTCGAACTCCATTCTGTGAACATTTGCATAATCTCACTGTTTTAGTAAAACATTTTGCCACCAGGGGCGCTAAAAGCGCGTAAAATTTACATAATCTCACTGTTACTACTGATGAGTTGGTGGATATACGAAAACTAATTCGCGTTATTTTGATAAGACTGAAGTGTTATGGCTCTGAACTTACTTGAACGTGCTTTGCTAGTCTAAAAGTTGCTGTAAAAGTTGCTCTCAATAATGTTGTAATGGCTCGAAGTTTTGGAAGGTTGAAGCCTATAAAAAAATGTCCAATGACAATAACAGAAAAATGGTTTTACGATTTGAAAACAGCGGATCAACTACAACAGCGAAGGTGCCGCGACTCTACTGTATTCATGCAGCCTGAAGCACCATCTCAAATTGGAATTGCTGTCACAGCGAGAGTTACGACCACAATTCACAAAAAAAAAAAGTGTGATTTCCCATGTTAAAGGTCACTTCTTTCGCATCATCTCAACATCTGTGATGTTTGGTTGTTGAGCTATCTCAAATCCTGGCGTACACACTGATGATGTGAAAAATGCAACATCATGAAGGAAACATGCAATTAAAGTGAAACTTACAGAAAATGTAAAGCAGGGTATGATGTGCAAATGATTAAAATTTGGGAATGATTGCGCCTAGACCCATCAGCGCCCTCTGAACTGTCGTCTAAGAGCGTGTACGTAGTGGACTGTTGTGGATTAAGACAAGTAGTTTTTCATCGTCATTGAGCTGTCAACCGTGCCTTCTGGAGTCAGTATGCCTCGTCGACGTCAAAGGAACCGCCTTATAAGCAAGTTACGGAGTTTCAACGGGACCGAATGATCGGCTTGCGTGGAGGAGGATTTTAATACCGCGAAACTGCAGCTCGTACGGGGAATAATGCCACGACAGCGATGCGAGTATGGAAGCAGTGGACTGACGAGAATAGAACGAGTAGAAAATCCGGAAGTGGACCACAAAAAGACGACACCGACGGGATGATAGACACCTCATCCGCATGGCAGTGATAGACCGTTCTGCTTTTTCTCGAGTATTACCACAATGTTGGGACACTGCAACAGATCTGCCATTGTCGGCGTCTGCTGCGCAGAGGACTGCATGATGCATTCCTTTGTGGAGCATTCCCTTAGGCCTGAACTATCGATGCCTCAAGTTATAACGGGCTCACGAGCTCACCTGGCGTGCAGATTGACACTAAGTCGTGTTTTCGGACAAATCACGCTTCAACTAGGATTACAATGATGGCCGCATACGCATTAGATGATATCAAGGTGAGCGCCATCTTCCAGATTGCATTGTCAAGAGTCATATTGAATAACGATAGGCGTGATGGTTTGGGGAGCAATTGGGTATCACAGGCGATCTCGACTGCTACGAATTGTGGGCACTCTCAACAGCAACCGCTACATCAGGAAAGTTGTGGAGGCTGAAGTCGTACCCTTCCTTCAGCACACTCCTGGAGCCTCCAACAAGACAACGCCCGACCACATGTTGCCAGAAATGTCCAAATTATCTTCGAAGAAGGCAGATACCCCTTCTTCCCTGGTCTACATGTTCGCCCGATATGTTACCTATTGAAATATGTCTCGCATATGGTCACTCGGCAACTAGGCCGTCATTGTCATCCAACAGCCAATACTAATGAACTGTGGAGTCAGTTAGAATATAACTTTATTGATTCATCGATGACATAGCAGACGATAAAGCAGACTAATTTTTTATTTTATTATAAGAACCTGTAAATTATGCAAAATCTTCAGGTTGATCGACTCCAGGAGTTTTGGTGTAGGAAAAAAATCTATAAATATTTTAAACACTTCCTCACTCAATTTACGTTTAAAAAGTGTGTGCTTATGATAAAAGCTGTCAGTCTTCAAGGAACAAGCGTACGAGTAATGTTATTTTTGATTATACTTCCAAGTCTCTCCGATTGTGCATTGTACTGGAAAAACAAATTTCATGGTTCATTTCTAAGTAATTGGGTTTTTTAAACCTATTAAATTGAAATAATTATATACATTACCATTGGGTGAATAAATGTTCAGGATGATGGGAATATTACAAACTCCTTTACTATTTCCTGCCAGTCTTTCAGTCTCTAGTTCAATTTCTTTTCTGACTTGATTGAAGTCGGTGATTTTTTCGTTCTCTTTATGCTTAAATAATGCATATTCTGAGGAAGAAAAATAATGAGAAACGGTTACTAAAGTAAAACTTACTGGAATTGAAGTATTAGAAAATTGTGTAATTCTTATGATTCTTACCTTCTTTACTGTTATGCAAATGCAGACATAGTGGTCTCCTCGTGACAATTCCATTCCCTCGAGGAAGGAAATCTCTGAAACAGAAAAAAAAGGTCAATGGGTGAGACCAAGTTGTTTACTAAATGACATCCTAGTACAGCTGTATCACTCTAATATGGCGATCATCAGCTAGGAGCAGTCACCAGTAAACAACCAGGTCTCTGTACATAGGAAATATCGTTGGAATCAATGTACAGCCTGCAAAACTAAAATGAACAATAAAAAACTAGCCAAAAGAAAAATTGGCGAGAAAATTCATCAATTTAATATTATCTTTATTAATATTGACATGCGCTTTTTTTTATGGCGTAAAAAAATACGTAGCGGCCGCGGAACGCATGCACATGAATTTTCTCACCAATTTTCCTTTTGTCGAGTTTTTTTATTGTTTATTTAAGCTTTGCGGGCTCTACTTTGACTTCGAAGAAAAAACTTATGAGAAAATTGTTTCCGAATATTCAACAGAAAAGATGACGGTTCAATTAGTTTTGCTACGGAAACAGTAATTGAAAGTAAGGTTTTTTTCCCCTGTCGTTCTCTAATGAGTTTTTAAATAAAGACCGACGAAATATCCTTTGCAAATATGATTATTTTTATGCTATTTAATTGAACTCTGCTTCTTCTTCGGCCTTTCTTTCTGAGCTCTTAATTTTATTATTGTCTGACTACGACAGGGATAGTCTCACTATTCTCCTTGAAACATTTTTGTCCTTTGTTGTTTATTTGTCTGTTCAACAAGTATCACACTGTAACGGCTTGACAGATTTCCATCAAATTTGGTTCGTATCTCATTTATGGCCCATTTCAAAACGTAGGCTGATTTGTTTTGGTCCACATCCCCCTTTTTTCTTTTTTTTTTTAACGTATAGTACCCATTTCCGGTTCAAATCTTACTGATATTTTAATTTGAAATCAGCACCATATGTTATGTTTAAAAAATAACAGAGGGATGTGTTGAGGACTCCGAGAGAGCGGGAGAACAAAATGATCGTACTGATATTTTTTTATTCTCCAGCGCTCTCGTAGTCCTCAAAAATAATCCCTCAAATCCTTCGTTAGAAAGGATAAACGGATTTTATTTTTTTTAAATTTGGTACGATGCACATTTATGAGCCGACTCAGTTTGTTCTCCGTCCCACCCCAAGACCACAAAATAGATCCCGCAGCGCTGGTAACTGAGCGTGTAATTAGTTTATTGATTATTTGCATTCTTCGTTGGCTCTTTTTATTTTTTTTTGACTGTATTGATGTTTTTATTGATTTTAAATCTAAGCTCATAATTTGCGATGACAAGTAGTTTCAATTATTAAATTCCTTGTTTCTCTCACATGGAAAATTCAGCTGTTAATTGATTCGTAATATTTCGAATGTTTAGCAGATGCAGATCCAGATTCAGCTTTGTGAAGAATAAGTAACGTACAGTTAAGGCGAACCTTGATCTAGAAAGGTAAAAAATGTTGTGGATATGACTCTAGTTTATTTTTTGTTTGTTTTGTTTATTTTTTTCCCCACTAATTTCTTGAAATATTTTTTAAAGCCGCTTATCATGGCAGTTACATGGCTACAACCATTGTAACGTCTCTTAATATTCGTTGGAGGGAAAAAAAAAAGAATTACAAAAAAAAATGTTTAAAATTCAATTTGATGAAAAAAAGGTACCATCACGATACCTCAAACGTTAAAATTTAAGTTTTCCTTGGTATGTATATAAATAAAAAAGATCTAAAACTCTGAATCTAATTGAATTAATAACAATTTTTTTAATAAACATTTTTTTTTTGTAATTATGCTCTTTTAATTTACGAAAATTCGGAGTCTGGCTTGCCAACTATATCTTGTTTAATAACACTTTTAATTTGATTTGAAGTTAATATTATTTTAATATGACTTTTGATGATTTACAAAACACCAAGGAAATTTGTTTTCCTGATGGCTCGCCCTTCCGTTGGCGACTAAGGTTATTTTTTATTATTTATTTATTTATTTATTTATTTATTTATTTATTTATTTATTTATTTATTTATTTATTTGTAGGGCAATTTATTTTACAGATGAATTTAAAAAAGCTAACAACTTGCTTAAAATCTTTTCTTTAAAAATTTTTAAAAAAACTAAAAGATCTTTAAAAAAACATATAATAAAACACATTAAACATGTGTTAGCTTTTTTTAAAATTCATCCGCAACTGTATTCATTCACGTTAAATTTTTATCCTAATTGGCAATTTATTTTCTTACTGCAATTGTCAGATAGTTGAATTAGACATTTTTTAGTATTTTTTCTTTTTAAGAAAATATCCATCTCTTAAACAATTTCTTTTTTAGATTATTATTTTTGAATAACTAAAAACGTACTTTGAAACTGAATTTGTTTTAGTTAGAATCACAAATAACACCTGCAAACATTTAATATTATCGAGATTTAAGAATTTTCTTCACTTCCTGTTCAGGAAACCAAATTTGTTTCTATGAAAAAAATGAGGAAGTTCTGTGAAATTTGATTAATTTTCCTAGAAGTAGACTCAGTTTTTTCTTAGAAAACTTTCCAGGGAACCATTTCCGCAGGAAACAATTACATTAGACTACGATATTTTTAATAGCAACGAAAATTAGAATCAAATAATTTTTTAAAAAATTAAATAAATTCAAAACGTTAAAAGTCCGATGACGACGAGGATATTTAAAAAGGAAATTTTTATAGAAGAGAAAGTAAATAATTTACACCTGTTCTAAAGCTAAATTTCTGTTTTATTTAATCGAGTAAGTGGGAAATACGTAGGCACCAAAGCAAGATTCGTTCTTATGGGTGAAACCATGCAGGTAAATGTAATTTTATGGGCATTAGATATCCACTCTATTGCATTGTTTGGACTCAGTGTGTATCATTGAAAGATCTATTTTAAGACTGGAGAGCATTAGAGGACAAAAAAAAAAAAATAATCGAACTCGTATTTTCGGTTGAACCTAATCTAAGAATTGTAAATAAATCAGCCTAGCTAGGAATTTCGAGATCATTTTTGAGACCAGAGAGAGCTGTATTTCCAAAATAAATTGTGCTTAGGTTTTAATTTGGACAATATACAGGGTGTTTCTGGCCATTTACAGCATTTTCTTTAATTATCAGTTCTTTAATTACCTTTTTCAGTCATGACTGTTATCCGGATTTCTATTTGTAATAAACCTTTACCTTATTTGCTTACACTTCCTAATGTGAACTGAGCTTTCTTTGATTAGGAACCAATCCCAAAGCATTCATTTCTTAACTCTAAAACTACGGCCCAAACAAAAAAATGTCATAGAATATTTTCGACTCAAAATGTCATAGAACATTTTCGACTCAAAATGTCATAGAACATTTTCGACTCAAAATGTCATAGAACATTTTCGACTCAAAATGTCGTAGAACATTTTCGACTCAAAATGTCGTAGAACATTTTCGACTCAAAATGTCGTAGAACATTTTCGACTCAAAATCACCTTTGGAACCCGTATCTCTTTGCTTTGTCTACCATTTCCGAAGCACACTGTATAAGCTGTGTACCAAATTTTTAAGCGCATCCATCCATAGACAAACAAGGAATCTTTGTCCCTTTCTAACAAAATCCACTGCTTACTTTTCTGTTATCTTATCAGGAATTTATTCAGAATGTGTAAGTATCAGATAGGAAGTAGGTTAGTGTGCCAACTTCGAATGTCAGCAAGGTAAAAGTGCCTAAAATGTTATTTCAAAAAATATTAATTAATTTAGGATGAGTTTTGGCCCTTAAGTCCTTATCTATTGGTTCCCTAGGTACGATATTCGATAGGAATCTAACTTATTACAACCAACAGCTATCAGAAAATTTTCAAGTTTTTATAACTTTTAGTTTTTTAGTTTTTTAGAGTGGTCACGGACGGATGGAGGAACCTTTCAAAAAATTTAAAGGTTCTTTCTCAGTTAAATCAACCTGAAAACCTTATTTTGAACCTTTTGTCTCAGATTATCGTGGGCACTACTGAAACTTTTTCTCAAATAGAAAAGATATGACATTCCATATCTTTAGGAGCCGTGCTGGCGTGGCCGTGCCGTCTCGGCGGCGGTCTGCCGTGGCGGCCAGTGCGCCAGTACCTGGGTTCGAATCCCGGCAGTGGCATGGCTGTTTCAATTTCCTTTCCTGTGTTGTCCAGCCTCTTCTTCACTTTCTATTCGGTCTGACGTCATTCCTTAATGGCGTCCTGGGGAAGGTCACGGGAAACCACCCCAGTATCTTTCCCTTGAAATTCTAGGGAGTCTGCTAGGGTTCGCCATCTTGGGAACACTAGCGCTCCCTGGAACACGACGCTTCGGTTACGAAGCTCGCACTTCGGTGCGAACTGGCTCAACAATCTTTAGGAATTGGAAGATTTATTTTAAATTATAGATTAATATGACCCCAATCGTGTCTCATTTTGAAACTTTGGAAAAATGCTAAAAAAAAAAAAAAAAAAAAAAAACTTAATTTAAATATTTTTATAAGAAAAAGTATAAAATGGTCCTTCTCAGATTTTTTCAAAATTTTGGAAAGTGTTCAAGGCATTTTTCTTCCGTAATACCTATTGTGACATAGCGAAACGGAAGTAATCGTACTCATTTTTGTTTAACCTAAAAAAAAGAATATATATAACCAGTGGCGTAGCAAAGGGGGTGGGCCTAGGAAACCCCACCAGCCAGCTTATTTCCTTTTTTTTTTTTTTTTGGTTTTAAATAGGAAATTCCCTTTTATTTTTGGTTGTTAAATAGAAAATTTCCTTTATTTTTTTTTTTTTTTGGTTGTTGCTTAATAATGGAACTCCCGCCCCGGGCCCCCCAAGGCGTTGCTACGCCACTGTATATAACGACAAATTTAACGTGCGGAAATCATAATGACATCACAAGAAAGAACATGCATGCATATAAGTAAGGATTTTTGATGTTATTATGATTTCCGTACGTTAAATTCGTTGTTATATATATTATTTTTCTGTAATTTAATCCGTCGCAAGCTAAGCATTTGCTAGCGGGGATTGAATGTTTGCCATTTTTTATTCTTAATTTATACATTGTTAGTTTTAATATGGAGGGCCGTTATCTTGTTGACTTTTGTTTCTTTATATGTTTCTTGAGATCCAGTTGATGATGGTTAGGAAACCAGAAACAGCTGTCTTGGATTCAACATATCCAAAATATCAAAATAACTCTGTGAATCCTTACTTTAAAATATTTTAGCGTGTGCCTAAAATTGAGCATGAATAAAAGAAACGACAAACACACAATTTGATTTAAAAATATGTAATAAAAATTTAAAAAATACATTACAAAAGTTCGAGATGTTTCGAAGCCTTAGCGGCTTCCTTGTCAATCTGTGATCAATCTCACTTATATGCGTGTCACCTCAAAAAAAAAACAAAAAAAACTGAGCAAATTTAAAAAAAAAAAAAAATCTTCTATCTGAGGAATTTCGGGGATTGTAGCGTGGGATTTCGGGATCATATTTGAAGAATAGGCGATGTGCGGACGAAAATAACTGAGCCTGAGTTAGACGAAACTTTTTTAAGGAAATTCGTCCAGCCGTTTTAACATAATGCGCATACGAACAGACGGACAGACAAATGATAAACGAAGAAAACAAATGTTCAACTGGAACAGTGAGACATCGCCTTCTCAGTCATAAAATCATTGTTATAAATGGAAAGGCATGTTTATATGCCTTTAACTGAAATATATGTCTTGAGGCATTGTTTAGACGTTAGGGAAGTTGTTTAAAGGATATATTGGCAACAGCATCCGCTGCTTCAGAATTATTAAAACATTGAGTTTTTGAAATGTATTTTCTCAAACATTCTCTTTATTATTTAATATTTCATTTAAAACATTGAAAATTATTAAAAAAGAATTTAAAAAGTTGAATCATGAGCTAATCATATACAACTACTGATATTGTGGTTAGAATACACAGTATTAGGAACATCGATGTTGAAGAACAAGTGATGTTCGTAATGCCATATCTGTTTCATTTTCTTTTTAAACTTTTATTTTTAATATCTAAAACCTCCGTTTCTTTTCTTATTACTATTCTTATATTTTTGCAAATGCTTAAAAAAAAGAAGAAGAAAAGGTGCTGTATCGCTGTGTAGTGTTTCTGTAATATCTTTAGTCAATTTGACATCAAAATACTGAATTCTTACCTTCCAACAAA
>JAFIDM010000001.1:33021660-33034956 GCA_023159025.1 Thereuonema tuberculata
TATCACACAGAACCAGTTCCTGGCTTATGGTCGATGTAACATCACCGGCACGGAACTTTGAAAACAGTTTACGGATAGTTCTGTCACTCGTCATGCCGACACCCCACGCGTTATTGACATTCGCAACCCTTTCGAACACATTATGTCCAAGTTTGAATTCGTACAAAATCAATAATCTCATATCGCGTTGCTCCATCACGTCATAAACTGTTGTCGTCTGATTGAAATAACTTTTTCAACATGTGGACTGAACCCATTCACTTTGCAAGAGCGTTTGATAGCTCCTACTATGATGCGTCCTTTTTAACTGGCTCTACAAGTTACTCTTGCCGGAATCGGTCAATAATTATGAAACAACCCAATATATTACTTGCTTATTATTTCTTTACAGGATAATATTAACTATTGAAATATAATAACAAACCAAATAAAATCTAATCTATGAAAGATGAAACATGTAAAATTCTTCTCGTGAAATCAACCAAGTGAGGGCGGTGTAGTAATCCGAGCTTTCGGACGTGGACTGCAAGTCCATTTCAGGGAAATGAATTTAGATGTAGGGGCTAGAACCTCTTTTACAAACGCTGTCAGATCTCTCTGTGCGGACCGTTATTCGATAACTGACCTCCCTGTGTGATCCGTCACGGAGCTTAAGAGAGGAAATCCACGTGTCACTAAGATAAATTTCATTATCACTATTGAGATTGTTTTTGTTGTCCCTGATAGCAACGGCTTCATAAATTAAAATGTCAAAATAATGAGTAGCTTTAGAAAGAACGGTGGTATTTGAGAAGGTGGGTTGATGTATATTATCAACACATTGTTCAGCCAGTCCGGATTTCTTTAGGCCTAACCGTATGTAATCACTGTGTTCTTTACATCGAATTTCAATAGTGCGACCTGTTTGGCCAATGTAAAGGCTTCTACAAGAGCAGTGAACAGAATAAAGACCGGGAGTTTTAAGTCCAAGATTGTCTTTAACTGAAGAGAGGAGATTTCTGATCTTGATGGGAGGAAGGAAAACGGTTCTAATGTTGTATATGGCGAGGATGCGGCCAAGAATTCTCGAAACATTGCCAAAGTAAGGAATGAAAGCTGAAGAAAAGGGTTTGGTATCATCTTCTGTGGGCTTACAAATAGGTGTATTAATTTTCTCTTTATTCTTTGGATGGTCTTCGTAATGGCTTTTAGAGAAATAACCCATTCTGTTCTTATGTAGAATAACACAAATCCAAATTGACTAAAAAACACAGAAATTGTTGCAATGCGATTTTTTTTATTACATTAATTTACAACTCGAATTTTGAGAAAATAGTCAAAAATTTCCAATCCAAGAATCATTAGCTTCTTAGATAGCAAATGGGAACGGAAACAAACAGCAAGAAAAAAAGGAGCCCAAACTGAATTCCATAACTGTGGTTCAATTGATCACAGAATAAAATCTATTAAAAAATTTAAGACAATCTAGAAAGATTTGCGAGCTATATAAATAGAAGTTAAAAATTCAGTTTCAGTTTTTTTTGAAATTCTACTATAATGAAATGTAAGTCTTTCTAGGAGTAGTACATTTCTTTACTATAATATCACCATTACTTATTTTCCAAAAATACAATTCATTACACATAATTTCTTTAGGCGCTGGACTGGGGACTGGAGGACCCCGGGTTCAATTCCTGGCGGAAACTTGTCCACGATTATTTCTCCTCCAAATGAACCATAGGGTTCACCTAGCCCTCTGTCAAATGGTAGCGGGCAGCGTCGGGTTGAACATCCGATCTCAGCTAGTCCTGTTGGTCGAGAATCGCTGGGAGCTTAAACATCTCGCGCATTCCACGACCTCCACGGCCTGTTGCGGTAGAGTTCAACTTAACACAAAATTTCACAAATATCTAATCTTTGTAGTTTCACTACATGGACAAAAGGTTTTAAATGAAGATTTTTTGTACCCTGGTACAACAATAACTCTTAAAACTGCAGTACTAGTGATTTCATCCACAACTCTTCCTATCTTTTAAAAAAATATCTTATACACTTTATAATAAGATATTAAGAATTAATTCCTTCTAATACAGATAACAAATGCGCAGAATTTGAGGTTAAATTATAACATATCTAGTATGTAATAATAAAACCTTTAATTTATAAAATTAATTATAAAAAAAGCAATTAATAAAAGTCACAGAAATCCAGCATGAAAGCACAACAATGAAAACTTTTTAAGGTCTTCAATTTTATTAATTATAGATGTTTTTATTATTTTTTTAAAATAAACGATGCTTAATGATGACGAGTTCTATTGGTAAAGAATTATTGTTTCTTTTAGGTTATGTTGGTTTAGTAAACAGAAGTCAAAGAGATATTGAAACTCAGAAAGACATTCTATCAGCTCAAAAGGCTGAGATGGAGTTTTTTAAAAATCATCCATCCTACAAGTAAGTATTTCTACATATTTTAAAATCAGAAATTTGGAAAAAATACAAAGTGAAAAATTCATAGTGAAAAATTCATAGTGAAAAATACATAGTGAAAAATTCATAGTGAAAAAAACAAACAAACAGACTGTCTGAAACAATCTTTTAGACAGTGTCATAAGCAAAGCGGCCCCATAATATGCACAATTTTATAAACAACCTTTTATAAACAAAACTTTATCGGATGCGACCCCTTTTGACACTTTTGACACTCCCTGCGACCGGTCAGGGAGTGGTCCTAAGGTTTATTTTTTGGACGTGGTCACCTACGTTTTGATGCTGAACACAATGGTGAAGGTTTCGGTCCTCTATGTTTTACAGGCAAGGTGTAACCTAGGGGCCGCTAACATTGATTTTATGCTGTCTGGATGGCACACTCTGTAGCGGCCAAACGGTTAGATATATTCGAATGAAACCTTCACCATTGTGTTCATCATCAAAAAGTAGGTGACCACGTGTAAAAAATCAGACCTCTAGATTCCCTGATCCCTCAAGGCGTTTTCTGTCATTTAAAGGCGTTTTTAAAAGAAAGAAAACACGTTGGGGAGGGGGGGGGGGTCAGGGAGTGGTCATAGACGTTTGATTTTTTGCAAGGTTTCATTCGAATATCTCTGACCGTTTGGTCGCTACAGAGTGTGACATCCAGACAGGATAAAAGCAAGAGCGGCCCTGTAGCGGTTTTACAGGCCATCTGTAATCTAGGGACTGCTAAAAATGAATGAATTCATGTTTTTTTTTTTTTTAAATTACTGTAATTTTGAAACAAACTTTTTTTTGCTGTTTACTAAAAATTTCATAGATATAAGTATATATTTAAAACGTCGGAACAAATGTGGAACCCGCAAAAGTTAAAACAAAGAATAAAAACTCGCCGAAAGAACAAATGGCGAGAAAATTCATGTGCCGCTACACGCGGCCTCTATGAATTTGTTTAGCGCATAAAAATAAGAAAGCGCAGGTAAATATTAACAACAATATCTTCTCGACATTTGTCATTTCGGTGAGTTTTTATTGTTTGTTTTAACTTTTGCGGGTTCCACATTTGTTCCGGCGTTTTATCTTATAGACCCTGTGTATCGAGACTTGGTTGTGTACTGATGACTGCTCCTGGCTGATGATCGCCATATTAGCGTTAAACAGCTGTACCAGGATGTCATTTAGTATTCAACTTGGTCTCACCCATTGTTATAAGTATATATTTGTTTGAAACTTTTCACAATTTATTGCAGCAATTAGTTAAAATATTTTTTTTTTAAATGAAACCACATGTTGACTTTTAAAATTCATAAACGTAGCTTTAACTTCATTTTGATAATTACAATTGTTTTTTTAATTGTCATTCATTCATGATTTGCATTTTAGGCATTTAGCTCATCGATGTGGGGCGAAGTACCTGCAAACCATTTTAAATAAGCAATTGTACGAACACATCAGAGACAAACTTCCACAACTGAGATCGTTACTGAATTATCAACACCAGAAGACACGAGAGGAACTGGAATCCATGAAGGCTTTTGATGAAACTAATCCCAGTGACAGCTGGAGGCAGAAGCTCTTCATTAAGTTAGTTCTTATTTGATTTCGCATCTTAAAACCAGATATAGTAAGCCTGTAAATAAGATTTAGTAATAATCTATTGCTCGGAATTTAGGGATTAACTTGTACAGAATCAATGAAGTGGACAGGAGTAGTGTGCATATATTTTTTTTAATTGATCACATACATGATTCTACAATACCGTCGAATTAGGGAAGGGAATTCCCCGTCAACAGGTGCTGTGCTTTAACTGAAATATACATATGTAAAATACTAATTAATATATATTAATTGAAGATAAGACATAAATTTTTGGCCAGGTGAATGAGGAGTGCAGTATTAAAAACAAAAATGAGATAATGATATTATTAAGATATGATGATAAAAACATATTACAATGAAAATATTGAACATGTAATAAAAGTAGTAATTATAAGAAGATAAAATAGTGTTGCTTACTATTTACATCTATATAAGAAGCGTATAAATACGTACTGTGTATTCATTACATGTTACTTAATGCATGCGCATCTCTCTGTAAAATACTGCATTTATAGATATAAAAATATAATCATATATATATATTATATAAATAAAAATGTAGCCTACGTGGTATATTTCGGTATATGTATACATTTTAGTATATATAATAATAATAATAATAATAATATCAGCCAAGCGCCCTTACCAACTCGGCTACCGGGGCCCTTATTATTATTATTATTATGTTTGTATGTTTCAAACCTTGGGTTTCCCCAGCAAAAACAATATGGCGGGTCAAGGACCAAAGGACATATTGCCAAGTGTAAAGACGTGTGCAAGAATGATTAGGGATAAGTGCTTGTGTCCATAAATTTCCTAACTATGCGTGTTGTGTTGAGTACCACAGCCTTCTGCAGTTGTGCATAAGTGTTTTTGTGAAGTCCTAGTGTGCTGAGACTGGTGCAATGTGTTAGGCACCAGACCAATCGTTCTGTCTGCCACTGGTCTGGCAGATAAAATTATCTCTTGGGGCAAAACATCCCCATCTCTATCATTTATGCTGATGGTGCTATCTGCTGGATGATACGTGAATTATGTCTCTGTAAGAAGTATTGTATCATTTCTATATCGATGTTCACCTGGAAAGAAGTGATTGTGATTGCAGCCGAAAATCATGTTTTCGCGTAGTTTCTTATAATGTAAGTCCTGCATTTGACTCTATTAATAGACAGCTTCGACACATAAGCTTTGTCAAAGGGATCCATGTTTTGGGACAAAATGATCCTTAAAGGACATCCCCGGGAAGCAAGCATAAAAACGGGTCTTTGGATTTTTCCGAATCTGAAGTTGAATCTGTAGAAGACGTAAAGTGCATCTTCTGTGATGAAATATATTCAAAATCAGCAGAAAAGGAAGGGTGGATAATGTGCCAAAGTTGCCGGAAGTGGATCACGATATGTGTGCTTGTATTGATAAAGAAGATGACATTTATTCTTGTGACAACGCTCTCAGGCTCCATTTCGATTAAAGTAAATGAAGAAGCAGGCTTAAGCAAAAAACTGTTGAGAAAACGTTTTTTACGTACAATTTCCTAAGAATCTGTACATAGCCTGATCGTTAAACATTTTGCTTAAACATTAACATTTTATTTACGGTGACCAAGATTTTTTTAAACTGTTTAAAACTCTTAGAAATACAAAAATGGATTTGATATACTACACAATTAGTAGGCTTCAAAGTTTTCAAATAAATATGTATCCGTTAAAGACTTTTTCCCATTGTTTTAATGAGGGGATCACTTTTCCTTATCCCGAGGGAAAAATGATCCTTTTGTATTGTTTTCAGAAATATGGCTACAGATGTCGAAAATATTGATTGAGAATTTTCAAAAAACCATTTTAGAATAGTTAACGTATAAGCAAGAGAATTGGTACATCTTCTAGAATTGATACATCCGTTGAGAAAACTACACAGGTAATTTTCTCTTCAGAGGATCATTTTATGTGCCCCCTCCCCTACTGTAGTTTTCAATGTTGCTTGTATGAGGAATTTATAATATATGGCAGTCCAACTAATACATTACATCTGAAGTCAAATATATTGAACGTATATATGGAATAAATGCTTCGAAAAATAAATGTTAAAAGAAACCTATTTTTAAATTTTTAATGCAAATGTTAAAAACTGCCCATTCAGGAAATGTTAAAATTAAAAAAATAAATATAGTTCGGCCAGTTTCGAAGAATTTGCAGGATGGTAGTGGTTCACAGATCCTGCAACAGAAGTAAAAGAAATGAGTATTTCAGAATGTAACAATCTTATTCTAAATCAAATCTTTTCATAAACTTTATCTTTTAGAGATTTGTTTTTAGCTTCTATATTTTATATTTTACATAAAGATGAAAAATATGAGTCCAAACTCTTTTGTTATGGCTTGATGCAGCATAGAGGAAACTATCTATGTAAGGGAAAGATACATTCTGACATATCCTCATATGGAGTATTCTATTATAAAATTTGTTTCTAAAATTTTTTTTTTTTTCATTTTAGACTGTATAGTGACTTTGCTGATGATCTGAAAAGCTCCATTGAAGGAGAAAATACTGAAATTGAGGGAACAGAATTAGCAGCAGGTTCCAAAATCAATATGTGCTTCTACAACAGTATCATGAAGATATTAAAAACGGTAATTACTAATAACGGAATAATATAAAATTTCATAATATAAAATTACTTTTGTTTATCTTTTAAAACTTGTATATTCACTCTAATGTATTGCATTGAGTTGTGATATTGTATTACATTTAAATATTTATTGTTTTGTGTTAACTGATTATTTAAACAGTTTACCATAAAACAATACAGAATCATACCGAACCTTAGAATAATTAAGAAGAAAAGAGGGAATCCATCATTAAATTAATAAAAAAAAAGCATTGTGTATAATTTCCAGTCAATATCTGAACCGATATGTTATTATAAATCACATACTGCTGTTATAAAGATTACTTTTATATCCTATTCCTCTTAATATTATCTAATATATAATATTTCAAAAATCATATTAAGTTATGTTTACTACACACAATTAAACAACAAGAGATGTTAATATGGAAAACAAAAAGATGATTGTTACAAAATAACAAGAATTATTATTGTATTGTATAAAGTTTTGTGCATCAGAACATGAATTTTAAAAATTGTTTTTACAAAGTCAATTATAAAAACATTTGTTTAAACATTAAGAAAAAAATGTTATAAGAATTTAATAGAGGTCAGATTAAACAATATGTGTATATGATATGTTGGGCCTGGTAGCAGAGTGGTCAGGGCGCTCGGCTGCGGGTTGGAGGTGGCGGAATTGATTCCCGGCCTCGATTCCCATGCTCCTTTCACCTCCAAATGGGTCCTAAGGCCTATCCAGCCCTCTCTCGCATGGGTACCGGGTTTCTTTCCCGGGTTCTAGGCGGGCGGGTGGCCCCCAACTTCATCCCGTGGTCATGGAAACGCTGGAAGCCTGGCGTGGGATTAGAGAGAGATATGTGATATGTATTACTTTGGTATGTATGAATATGTATGACTGCTTATTTTTGTTACAATTTATTGTTGTAGTAAAATTAGTTTGTATTTTACTGTATAAATTGTTGGCTTGAGAAAGAAGTAACGTATTATTTCGGAAATTTGCCATTGCAAGAGTTATGTGTAGTAAATACTCCTTAACAGTATGTCGTAGTATCTCAGCTTTCCGATTAGGGATTATTTTTTTAATCGTAGTGGACAATCTTAGTACGCCATCATTCACTACAACATTGTTATCGTACCAAATTATTCTGAAGTTTATTTATGTTACGTAATATAGGAAGTAGCTGAATTTTTTTTATTCAGTTGATTCACTTGTATATACGTAGAATAACGAATAATTGCTTATATAAAATAATAATAGCTGATACTCCTTTATCCATCAGAAAAATTGTCGTAATATTTTGAACTCCTTATTGGAATCCTTTCTCAAAGAAAAATAAAATTACAAAGATAGGGAAGTTGCTCGAGATAATAATACACTGTTAATAAGCAAAAGTTAACATATTATAAATTGCCTTTATTCTCAGAGCATTCAGATCAATGTTAATAAAGGTATAATTAATATACTTTTAAACAGACTGAATACAAAATAGTGAGAATACTATTATGGATTCAATTTTCGACTAAGAACAAAAACAAACCAGGAGAACTTACATATTTTGGGATACTGTCTTCTTTTTTGGCACTTACTTAGCATTTATTTTTTGAAGTTTAATAGATGAAACAATATCTTAGTTAATGATTGCAAGGTATCCAAGTTAAAAAAGGCTTATTATTGATGAAAGGATTACTCAAAAAACTCAAGATGACAACGAAAATAAAAATAAAATAAAATAACATAACCTGAACTGATGGATAATAAGCAGTATCGTCCTTATGGAATCTCAAGGATGAGAAAATGATCTAGACTCGAAACAAATCTTTATACGATTCATCACGAGTAAGAAACTGAATAACGGCTTTTGTTATTTTTAATTTTTTCCTGTGTCTTACCAAAAATATCTTCGAACTTACACAAATATTGTGATGATTTTTATAACTATAATTATAATTATTTTGCTTATTCTATTTTATCCTATTTACTTTCCTATGTATTTTACTGTCCAATCAATTATAATCTACAGTCCCTTCGCTGAATAAAGATCCTCCCAGAATGCAACGTAGCTTATACATTGAGTTTCCTGGCCGATCGCTAACATTGAAAGATAAGAGAAGCGACCTCTTCTCTTTCAATGTTAGCGGTCGGCCAGGAAAGCTCAATCTATAAGCTACGTTGCATTCTGGGAGGTTCTTTATTCAGCGTAGGGACTGTAATCAGTTGTAAATTTCAAATTATGACCGTTAACGAACTTTTCTATTTGTTTACTTTTGAATTTCAACGGCTGAGGGTTCCCATAATTCCCTGTAATTTTAAATCTTCAGTTAATTTCAGTTATTAATCACGTGTTATTTTAAATCACCCAATGAACTGTTAAAGCCCTCAGCCAATGACCGATCATTGTAAATAATCTATAAAAAGCGCTTGCACTCCCTGAATAAACAGAACACTGCAGAACACAGGAGAACACAGACAGAACACAGTTAGATCCAGCTTCAGTTTAATCTATTTCCTTTCACGAGCCGGTGACACCAACAAAAATCACCACAATATATTAATTTTATGAATTAGCTTCATTGGGAATTACAAATTTTCTATTTATGTAGAGAATGTAATGTTTTGCTTATTTTTGCACAGTCGAGTATTTACAAAGTGTAGGTAAGTTTCTTAATCCAACTTCACAAAATTATTAGGTCTTTCACATTATTCACATTATTTCACATTAATCTACATTATAAATTAAACTAAATCCGTGAATAAAGCAATTTGGAATGAATTCTCAAGATTCTCAAGATTATTCTACACAAAAGAAGGGATAACAAAAACAATAACAAACTGCTCTATAACAATAAATTATCTAATAATTTGAGGCGAAATACTAATACAATCACAGTTAGCTTCTATTTAGTCAGAAAGAATTAAATTATCTTTAACTTCTAATTAAGTAAAAAGACTTTTAATTTGACAAAAAACTGAAAATTGATAAAAAGGAAAGAAAATAAACATGATTTTTTTAAAATCTTATTTTTTTTATTTTTCTTTATAGGAGAAAACCATCACGCAAGATGAACTTATTATCATTTTGAAGAATTTGCATTGCATTCGGTAACAATTTTAATATTATTAGTCTTTGGTTATTTATGAATAATTTATTGAAATTCATGTTTGTCGATTTAAGCAAGATATTCACAGGAAATTTCTTCATGTATGTTAAACTTTAAATTTTAGCTTCCTTTATATAAGAAGCCAAGTTTTAGCCAATTGAAAGCATTCTTCTAAAATCTACAAGAATTAAAACACAAAATATATTGATATATTTTGCTAGTATCTGATTTATACTTATAGCGTTAGTTTTCTAATTGCATTTTAAATTGTAATTTATAAATTAACAACTTGAAAACAGAGGAAGGAATAAGAAGAAATGGTATTAATGTCTCGTAATGTTATTTTATATCTTAAGCTGTCATTCGTCTTCATTCAGTATCTATTAAAGAACTGAATCGATCTATAAACAAAATCTCCTTCCATTCTCAGTGAAGCCTGTTTTAATATGGTTGTCTAAGAATAAAAGAGAAAACAAAATCAATTGCCAGATTTTCTAAGTAATGATAATTCTACAAATTATTTTTATTCTTTAATCGTTTAATTCATTTGCAATTCATTTTTTTTTTCAAATTTGGGAAAAAAATTGTCAAGTGGGATAATTTTAATCAGAAAACTACAACTTTAATAATCAATCTTCTTTAAGATTGATTGATTTCTTTATTATTGGTAATTCACTATTCTTCTTTCCTAGTTCTGCTCTGTTCACACCTGAATTAGCCATTGATATTTGTGTTAAAAAGATTGTCAATCAATACAAGGAGCCTATGATGATCAGTGTCAACCTCATCTCAGAGCTTCTGGTTGCTGCTATTAACAAATCTGCGAGAATTGTAAGTTATTACCTTAATGACAATGCTTACAAATATAAACTACTTTTAATTATAACTAATTTTTAAATAGTAACTATTCAAGAATATTTAAAACATGATATTTGTATACAAATATATACATATATATTCTTGCGTTCATTAAATAATGAGATTGATTTTTTAAATTGGTAAAGGAATGAAACATACATGGAAAATTGTTTAGATTCTTTCAAACTAGCCTCCTCCAGATGCGAAGATTCTGTAAGTTTTGGAACGCCGTTTGAAACTGCTCCTTCATGACGGTCGTTAGCTGGCGTGTCACTTAAGCTTGGATGGCCTTCACATAGTCAAAGCACTCGCCTTTTAAGGCCCTCTTGACCAGAGAAACAGAAAAAAAGCCCACCAGACCAAGATTGGGAGAGTAGGATGGGTGGTCGATGACTGTGACCCTCAATTTTGACAAAACCTCCGTCATCTTCAAGACATAGTGTGATGGCACATTGTCTTGCAAGAGAATCGAGTTGTTGAATCGGTACAATCGGGTCTAACACAGACTTTTCAATGCACCAAGTAATACTGGCTCTTGACGGTTGTTCTGGCAGGAACAAATTCTTTATGGATGATCCCTTTAATATCAAAGGAGGACAACAACATCGTCTTCACCCGAGACTTCTGGAGTCGAACGTGATGTTGGAGTGGATGAGGATCGCTACTCCATACTCTATCGAAAAAAAATATACAAAGCTTGAGAACGAAAAGCAAATATTTACTGAAAGAAAATAAGATAGTGGCCTTAAAGTGGTGTAGATACACTTTTCTTTCTACGATTGGGGCATTTGTCACAACGTTTGATCAGTTTTTTTCATTGGATTTTTTCATTGCATGTGAAGCGTCGATCTGACATGTGCTGTTTTAAGAAAGGCAACAGATGAAAATCACTGGGAGCCAAATCCGGACTGTACAGCAGATGGCCTAAAATTTTCCAGTTGGAAACCGTGCAGCAAGTTGTGTGTGTTCCATTCAACATATGATCGGACAATGTCTTGAAGGAGGACGACACCTTCATTGAGAAGGCCAGTAGATTTTCTTCCTGATGTTGTTGCACAAATTTCTTTAAGAGTTCAATAGAAGACTAGTTATCCAAGGCGATCGCCATTTGGAAATGATATCGAGCACCTCCAATGACACACACCAGAAAGACCGTGTGGCATTGAGCAGTACAGTCCTGAATCGGATATTTCAGCTACCGCCGGTATTATGGCAAATCCATACATTTAATTTATGGCAGTTTTTTTCTGAACGACCTTCGCATTTTAAATTACTGCAGTCAATGGAAAGTTCGAGCTGCACGAAGTCGAAGAAACTTGTGATATCCAATAAGCGCTGATTTTAACCTAAACCTTTACAAGAGAATAAAAGGGAACTTACATTAACTTGTAAATAACAGGTCTTGATTGTAGTGAATTTAAGAATCCTCCATTATATGAAAACAAATTGTGAATTCTCTTATTATTATTTAATGAAGAATCCTTATAACACATCAATTCATTATCATACGAAACCAAAGACTTAGAATAAAATTATCCAGTAACTGAAATTTTATCCAGTTAGATAAATCCAGCTCAGGCACACCCCAAACTAGGTTTGGGATTGTTAAGGAACAAAACTGTGAAGGACTTGTGAAGGATTGTTTACTAAACACTGTTATTTTAGAAACATCTTTTGAAATGTGTGGCCCTGCACAGAATAGATCTAATTTTTCTTTCTTTTGACTGTAATCTAATAAATCTACAAGCTTTCAAAACCTCAGAACTTGAGAAATAACTTGAAAAAAAAGCCTATTAGGTCACAATGCTGGAAACTGGGTTAGTCCCATCCTATCAATGTTGATTCTTTTTAATAGAAGAGCCATGTTAATGTAGAAAACACAATTACATTTCTAAGCTAGAATTGCAAGAAATCATATTATTTTAAGATATAATTTCTTCATGAAAATTAAATTAATTTATTTACAGAAAAATATCTGAATTGAAATTTTTTGTTTTACTTAAACTAGTTCAGTGTTTATCCAAGGTTCAAGGATGAAGTTCTTATTCTGGTAAATGACAAGATAAAATGCTTCGAAGAAGAAACCAAAGTAAGTACTACTCGTGCAAATTGCTACAGTTATTTAGGAAATGGTTTTTAGCAATCTTGTTTAATTGTTTCTTACTAGAATTCAGTATTATTTGTAATTTTATTTTTGCTTTTTCTTTTATTAGGAGCATCTTAAGATCCACATAAATGCACAAACATCCTTCATTAACACTAAACATCCTGATTTTCATCGTGTAGTCAGGTACTATTTTTTTTCTAATTAAAATAACTGATAATCATTTAAATGAAAACAACGCTCCTTAAATCTTTAAAACATCTTTATATCTTCTCTATATTTCCATCCTCTCAACGAGAATTCTTTCTTACATTTCAAAAACAGAAATGAAGCATAATAATCAAAATAAAAGAATACAATACCGTTACAACATAATATCTTATCATTATTAATTAACAATGAAATAAATGCAATCACAATAAAAGAATATAATAACGTTACTACAAAACTTCTTATCATTATTAATTAACTGCAATCACATTTTTTTGAAATTTAAACAATCTTAACAATGGGTGAGACCAAGTTGTATGCAAAATGACATCACGGCACAACTGCTTCACG
>JAFIDM010000001.1:33045074-33064450 GCA_023159025.1 Thereuonema tuberculata
AGTCCATCACCGGGAGAAGACAACCAGGACCGTCCCGAGACAAGAAGCCTCCGAGGAAGACAACTCTAGGCCACACAACTCGATCCAAGTACCGGGAGAGTTTGAAGAGGACCGTCCAGTTACGGAAGGCTATGAAAGAGAAACTACTAGTTAGCCAGAACCAGAGGGAGCCATCAAATCGTTAATTTGAGATCTGTAGTTATCGTAATTTTCTTTTATTGAATAAATTCTCTGATTTTTATTTATTCTTGCTCAAGTCGCACTTTGTTCCCCAGCGCCACCGAACCTATGCAAAAGTTCGGTAGCAATATCTCTAACCGTTTGGCCACTACAGAGTGTGACATTCAGCAAGCATAAAAGCAAGAGCGGTCGCCTATATTTTACAGGCAAGCTGTAACCTAGGGGCCGCTAAAAATCGAATTACGTTTTCTTGCAAAACGACATTCCTGAAGCCCTCGCCTTCCTCTTTGGTAATCCACATCGTTCTCTTTTGCTGTGATGCAAATGAATATTCCGATGCAATCCGGTTGCTTAGAAATTTCTTGGTAATGTTCATCATTGGATATCTTGTTTAACGAGAGTGTCCAGTCCCTATCATTTTGGTAGTTCGGTCTCCGAACTGTCCAAACAACGAATTCGTCAATTGGTGCAAAATGCACGAAATCCGCTTCTTCCCAGTTTGGGAGGATCCTCAATATTTTAACGCTAATTTCATTTGTTTGGGGATAATATGGAAGGGATTTAAGGTCCTGACTCAAGCAACTACACGCGACTGCAAACCCTTTATTTCTTTTATATATGTCTTTTTCCAGTGCACCTAAAATTCTGAAAACTTTTTTCTTTATGTAATTACTGTCCTTTTGATGCCTGAAAAAGCTGTTTTCGTTGTTTAATTTTCAGTGATTTTCTTTTTTAATTTATGAATTAATAGTCAAAGCGTTTGAAGGTTTTCTGCTTTATTTATTACTATTGAACCTCCTGTCTTCACTGACATGAAAAGTTACTGTCCCTAAGCGCCATCTAGCGGGATTTTGCTGTATTAGGATATCACTTGGGGGACGTAATTAACTTATTAAATTCATATAAATCAAGAATTGATAAATGAGGATTATTTCTATAATCGTAAGATGAATTTAACAATTCAATTCCAACAATTCGCCAACGTTTTTTATCAAATCATCAAGGAATATTGTGATCTGAAGTGTTTGCGTCGTCTTTCCCCCAGAAAGATGTTAAATAGCCTCCACCATTATTACATCATTACATTGCAATAATAGAAATAATAATCGATCATCTTTAGCACGTTGTCCATCTAGCTCTGTTAACAGGACTAACTGACTTTTAGTTATGACTGTTTACATAACAAATAGTTAAATAAACTTTTTATGTTATTAGGCCTACCATTAGCCACATTGTTAGAGACCATTGCTATGTATTACGGACTAGGTACCTATCAAAGACGATGAAATTGGACTACGGAAATGAAGTTTGCAGAGAAACTGTCAAGACACTATTTTCGTTGAAACTTAAAAATTCTTAATGTTCTTCTACTTTCCAATGCAAATTTGGAAAAGTGAATTTGACTACGAATACCTGTCAATATTGCATTGAAAGAATTTTTTGTTTCTTTTTTTGCAGGAAAGAAATCTTATTGGAAACCTTACACTTGATACTACCAAAGTTATAATTGACAAGAACTGTGCTACTCGTATCATCTTATTCAAAGATGGCAGGTAATGTTTTTTTTTGTAATTTATATAAACTAAATCGAAGTTTTAAATATTTCTTCTTGTTCAGTTTTTTCAATGAGACTGTATTTAGTGTGATATTCTACATATGAGTGTCATTCAACTTTACAGTTTCTTTCGTTTTAGGCTTCTGATACAAGAATCAGAAACCTTACAAGCCCGCTTTGTCCGTCCGTCTGTGGTCAAGTATCATTAAAATATCATTAAATTATCATTAGCAACAATCACAACAATCACAACAATTGCGTCTTTTGCATGCGCAACAATCACATTTATAATATAGCTCTAAAACAATCACAACAATCACAATAATCGCAACAACTGCGCCATTTGCATTCGCAACAATCACATTTATAATAATAAGGAAATTAAAGCAATATCAATTATATTTACTTATACGTATCATTGTATATGTATACGAAGCATTGTGATTGGTTTACTAATCACTATCCTAATTTGTTTAGTATTTTTCCTATTATGTTTATGTAGGCTACATCCTTAGCTTACTCAGCTTTAATTTAATCACTGTATTACAAAACAATCATACAAAGTTTACCAAGAGATAATTTTATCTTGCCTAAAAATGCTGACATTCAGTGGAACAAAACTTCATATATAGTTGGATGGTCTACATACTTACATCTCGAAAATAAACAATGGGTTGAAAGTTCTAAATTCACATTAAAAATTAAGAGTTCTATTGCTCAGAATTCAATTTTCGTCGTGGCTGCACATTATGGATGAACAAACATCTGTACTCACTGACTTTCCGAGTTAATATTTCAATCTGCATCTGACTCAGAAAAAAACCATAAAGTTTTGTAAGTTTCTAACATTTTAGTCAAAGTTTTAATGATCGGGTTGGTTTGTGATCGCTCAAATTTTAAAGGTAAGAATGTGTAGTAGAGATCAAATTACAGCAGAAAGTATTCTAAAACCACTTTAATAAATACTGTCTGTTTTCACACCCTGAATCAATAAATGTTTTCATTTCAGTCTCGGATTTTTTCAATTTCCTATTGAAACAGCAATGATATTCAAACTGCTTAAAAATGATTTCCGATTTGCACATTGAAATAGTAAGATTGAGGGTGGTGTGCACCAAGCTTACGTATTCCAAACAGCAGGAGAGTTGTTCAAATCTCCCCTTAATTTACATTCTCTGTGCACCAATATTCAAGTGTCGCTAAATCGCTGTTAAATCATCCAAATTTAGCAACCCATTTTTATTCTGCTAAATCATTCTTTAATTAAAAAAAAACTCATCAGCGTCCGCATTGTTCACTGTCTGACATTGACGCCGATTGTATGATTGTGACGATGAATCAGACGTTTTTATTCAACTAAAAGTTCCGAAAATAATTTTAGATGCTGCTAGTTATTTTAAAGATTCTTGTCTTGAAAATCCTTGTCTGCAAGGGAAAAATTCGGCTCATTTATGTTTGTTTTTTTTTGTTTCTTCTCCAAGGAAGTTGCCATTTTAAAAAGTACTTGTTCATGAGAAATGACGTTAAATGCTATAAACCAATCGCAGTCACTTTTAGAAACACGATTCACTATCAACGACTCTTCAGGGAAGTTTTATTTAACTGAATTTGGTGCTCAACAACTGTTATTTGAAGACCTGCACAGTCTTAAATTTCCAGTAGCGGATGAACAACTGACAATAGCTTTGGTAGAGCGTTGTGCACGCCCTAAATATATCTAAAATGTGACTTTTTTTCCGTTTTTTTATTAGTTTTTTTACTGGGTTGATAGAAGCCAGATATTATCTTAAGTAGAATAAACATTACAAATAGTTATCGAAATTGGTATTTTTTTTTAATTAAGAAACCGATTTCATTTTTTTATAACAATTTTAATAAAGAATTCTTCTCGGATTTCCAGCCAAGTAAGAATTTTGGGGTGGTCCAAGCTTTCAGACGCCGTCATGTAATCCATCTTCCTGGGCTTTTCTCTCGCTTCTCATTCCCTGAACATGGACGCCATGACGGCTTCTGAAAGCTTGGACCACCCCAAAATTCTTACTTGGCTGGAAATACGAGAAGAATCTTTAATCTTCGTCGCCATGAAAGTTTAAAGCCTCATTTAATTTTAATTTGTTCTGTTTTTATAAAGTTTTCCTCCGAAGTTTATGGAATTGATCGTGCGAGATGAGAATGATAAACATATTTGGATCAGTAACTTCCAACGAGCAGGAGTTACGTTACATACTGGAAAAGAGGTGAGCAATGTTGTAATAGCTTCTATACTTCTTGTACAAAAACTTTTTTGTTGGCAATTGTGTTTTAAAATTTAAATGTAGGGGATTCTATGATTGTATTATTTGTACGTCTTTTACATCTCTTTTGTATATAGTAAAAGTTTTGATTAAATTTTATTTCTTCTGAAAAATACTGTCAAGTTTTATTTTCTGTAAATTTTGTGCAAAAATTAATTTATTTTGTGAAATTGTCTTATATGTTTTACTTATCTATAAATTTCTACCCTTACTTTTGTTTCTGTAAATTTGTTCTTAAATTTAAGATTTAATGTTACATCTAAAGAAAATAAAATCAGCTTACAAATAAAGCAATGAGATGATGATTTATCAAACAGAAATTTTGTATATTGAATGTAGAATTGAAATTCTGAATTGCATTTACTACGTTTAATACATTTAAAAATAATTCAGTAAAACTTAATATCAATTATAATTAAAGTTGAGATAATGTTTCCGATAATTGATTAGTTTACTTTTTCAAAAATGTTAATTTTGTATTTGTACTTCTATTTTGTACGAATATTTTGTATCACGATAAAATACTTTCAGATTTACTTTCCTGGAACTGAAACATATTGGCTAGAAAAGTTCTTAATGGAAGTACGATACATGTGAGGGAAGAAGTGGACTAAGTCCATTTAAAATTAAGCTTATTTTTGTTCAATGAAAAATTTCGTTAAGATATTAAAGAATTAACTAAATCTTTAACATTCTTGAATAGTAGTAATTTCTTTCTGAAATCTCGAAAATACGTTATGTGATTTAGCCCACTCTCATTTGAACCTTTATTATCTATACATTTGGAGTCCTTCAGGAATTTTGCTTGGCAGACGTCTGATCTTCCAATTACTAAAACTGACAATTAGTTCAAGATCATTGTTGGTCATTTTCACAATATTTAAAAAAAAAAAAAAATCAATATCGATTATTTACACGTAAAACTATTATTATTTTTGAATGTGAATTGCTTTTAATCTGTAATGAAATGATTTTCTATACAACTCCTAGGGAAACCTTCCTGCTTCCATCAATCCGAATATAGATTGGCCAGAGACAGCTGAAGAAGCTTCAACCAATTCTGTCAACACCGGATTTCGTCTAAGTGGTCCAATGAAGATTCAAGTAAGTAAATCAAAATAAAGATAGCAATTCTGTGCGTGTTTGTCTCCCTGCTAATCACTTTTGAATCGCCGGATGGATCTTCTTCAAATTTAACATGTAAATTTAAGAACAAGAGACGATGTAACGTTTATATTTTGAAATTTATTTTGCGTGGGTTTTTATCGAGAAATCAGCGAGTTGAAGGTTTTCAAACTCCCAAAAGAATCGAAAACAAGTGACTCTTGGTAATACATGTTAATTTCTTCTAGCTAATTTACCATTTGCGTTTTGATACAATTAAAATTTAGCAAATTAAGGTTCAGCACATTAAGGAAAGTTTAACACAGCCTTGCAAGGTTCAGAACGGATCCGATCGGAATCCATAACAACGCTGGCCGTAAGAAGGGCGCACACTACTTCGGAATATTGCGCGCGCATCAGAAGAGAAGACAAAAGAATCGATTTCTTTTCACACAATGCAGTGGATAATAGCCTGTTAAAAACCAGTTATTATTTTTGTTAGATAACACACAAAAAAAAGAAAGATTGCTTTATAATTAATTAATTTTAATGAATTAAGGACAAAAAAAAAAACAACAAAAAAACACGGAGTTAAAACTCCTTTTACGCTGCCCTACAGATTTATACAATTTTAATCAAATATAAAGATAACAACAACACGCTTTTGATTTAAAAAAAAACCTCGACAAAAAAATTATGATTTTTAACTTCTGCTTTGCATCTATTGTCCTATTTTCTCCTATATGATAAATCATCGTAAATGGAAATGATAATTATTATTAATACAATTATATCATATAACTCCTTGTCATATAACTATTGTTTATTAAAAATTAATTTAAATAAAATAAATAAATAAGCAGTTTTTGTTTGTGATATTAAATAAATATATTTTATTTTAAAAATTTTAGGACTTGGTTTTGGTTTGGAAATTTTTCAGAATAGCTTGTTTGATGTTTTTAGTATTTGATGATGTTTGTATTTATGTAGGTAAAAAAAAGTATTATTTTTCATTATTTGATGAGCTTCCCTGTCCTAGAAAAATAGACTAAAATTAAAACAAAAAAAAAAACAAAAAAACACATCATTCATTAACTTGGTTAATTAAAAAAATATGAACTCTTTTTAAAACTGATAGATTCATTAATTATTTTATCTTATTTAAAAAAAACGATATCAGTTTTGATAAATTTAAGACATAAACTGTCGAAAATAATATTAACTTCCTTTTTATTTATTTTCTTCCTTATTGGATTTTTCCCACGGTATCTTCTGGTCAGAATTCTGATCGGACTTCAGAATTTCTGACGGTTTCCAAAGCTCTCCTAAGCCTCAAGAGCGCACTCCCATTGAAATCTATAGAAATGATTCCATGAGAATTTTCTGATCCGATCGTGCCGGATATACATGTACGCAGACGATGAAAAATTCCGCTTCCGACGATTTTGATCGAATCTGTTTCGAACCGTACAAATGTACGAGAAGCTTAAGTAATGACGACTTTATTAACTTTATCCGTAAACGAAAAATTAATAATAAAAAACTAATAATAAAAAAGAAATGCTAAGGACAACCTTTATAAGAAAAGTAGTTTTTAAATTTGACAAAGAACTTCTTGGTTTAACTATATTCCTAAGATAACTAACATTCAGTTTTTCGAAGGTATTACATTTCAAATATATTACATGGAACATATATATTTTTTACCAATTTTTTAACGGAATTTATTAGTTTAACTTAACATCTTTTTGAGTCAATACGAAGTTATAATTCTTATTGAATAATGCAAACAGTTCTTTTTAGACGTTTAAGACGAATTAAGAGAAATGAGATAAATTTGATCAATATGAAGCACAATCAAAACCAATAAGTAAAGCCAACTATAATTTGATGGAATTTGCGGAATGGATCTAATCTTAAAAATGCAGAAAGTAATATTGTGAAATAAAGAAATTTATTAAATAGAGCAATCAACTTATATAATTGACCAAGTTCGTCTGTCTGTCTGTCTGTCTATCCGTCCGTCTGTCTGTCTGTAACTCGATATAATTAAGCTATTAAGATAGATCCAAGGTTCTCAATGGTACCATTGAATCAAGGGTACTCAAATTGGATAAAATATTAGTTTATTTTGTCATTCCATGTTGTTTCCATTAAATTTTACCTGAAATTCTAACAAAACATACGTTCAAAACCAAATAATGTTACCACTGCACCGATTTTAATGAAATTTGGCATACTTACTCAGTTTTTTACGCTGATTTTGAAACTAAAGTAATTACATTTACTTTATATTTGATAGTTGATAATAAAATGATTTTTTCAGATTTTTTTGTGCCTGTCAGCCGACAGGCTTTGCTGCTAATATGAATATAAAAAGTACAAATGAAAGCAATTTGCCTTGAAAATATCTGAATGTTAGTCATTCTAATATTACAGTGGCTGTGCAGTTAACAAATTTTCACTAAAGTGGGTGATTTAATTGCAACACGTCCAACGATAATTGCATTGGACGATTTAGGTTGTGATACATTAAATACGATGAATTATTTTGAAGATAGAATACTAAAGGATAACAAATATTAATGTGATTATTTAATTTAATTAAGGAAATACATTACACACTTGCTGTAAACACTATATTACATTTAATAAATAAAAAATACTAGCTGAGCTACATGCTTCGTTCGAGAATAGAAACATAATTGTGATTACCGTATATGCTCCAATAGAGGCCCACGGCGTTTATTGGCAAAACTAGCCTCGGCTCCCGGCGCTTAATAGAGACCGGCTGCTATTAGAGGCCGGCCATTATTAACAAAAACCTTCATAACCCAATATTTTTACACATAATACCGGCAAATATTACAAACAGCTGCTTTATTTGAATTTCACATGCTACATAAGATTGTTAAAGATAAATGGCAATGTCTTTCTGTACCTTTCGTTGCTATTCGTCGTCCGAATCCGCAATGACGGCTTCGTTGTTGTCCAGGACAATACACGGTCTTCAAGTTCGTCACTGACTTTCTTGGTTCCTCCTCCTTCTAACCGCTTTCTGCTTGCACCTTTGTCCACTTTCAGACACAAGATTATCATATTGTTTCTTCCACTCTGATTCTTTTCGGATCAACACCATAATGACGAGCGGCCGCCTCACCGGAAGTTTCTTTCGCATATTCCTCCGCGCGAATCTTAGAAAGGCAATGTCAAATGACCGTTTCGGTGGTATTTTGTAAGGCAATGCACCGTAAGGTATTAGGCACGACTGTAAAGATACGGACGCTGGTTTAAATGCAGTATACGGTAATCGGACGCTTACACTAGTACCGGTAGGCAAATATCAAAGACCCGGCTACTGTTAGAGACCGGCTACTATTTGGCCGTGTCCCCTCTGCAGCCCGGCGCTTATTGGAGACCGGCGACAATAAGAGCCTCGGCGTTTATTGGAGCATTTACGATACTTTAGATATGCTGACGATGTCCTTATTTTTACTACACAGTTAGACAGTTTAGAAAATTTTATGAGGATTTAAATAAAAGAAATAAAGATTTGAAATTTAAAATGGAAAAAGAAAATGAAAATAAAATAGAGTTTTTGGATGTTAGTCTTACTAAGGAAGGTAATAAATTAAATTTAAACCATTTTAGGAAGATTGGGCAAAGTGATCACGTATTGAATTTTATGTCAGGTCATACTTCCAAGTATAAAAAGGTACATTATGGAAAATTATATCCATAGGATTGATAGAACTACAAGTATGGAAGAAGAATTTAAGAAAGGACTTGAAAAAATGAAAGACTTTAAAAGAATAATGGATACAAATGAAAGATTTGTAAATGAAGTGATAACGAAATACAGCACTTTTAACATTACAAAATAAATTTAAAACAAGCAGACAGAGTAATAATTTCTTACCTGAATAGAAATAGCATCCAATTAAAGGAAATTTGTAAAAGGTTCAACATTAAATTTACCTTCGAACTTAAAAAAGTAATTAAAGAATATTCTATGTTCTAAGTTAAACAGAAGTGATATGAAAAATGAAATGGGCATAATTTACATGATTGACTGTGAAAATTGTAAAAAATCTATTTAGGAAAGAGTAAAAGAAAGATACATGGGCCCGGTAATCGAGTGGGTAAGGGCGTTTGGCTGCGGGTTGGAGGTAACGGGTTCGATCCCTGACCTCGGCGGAGGATGGGAATTTTTCCACGCTCCTTTCTCCTCCAAACGGCCCTGGAGCCTACCCAGCCTTCCGTAGAATGGGTACCGGGTTTCTTTCCCGGGAGTTAAAGGCGGGCGTCGGACTGACCACTGGACCTCAACATAGTCCCGTTGGTCATGGACCTTACCTCCCGCGACCTCAACGGCCTGCATAGGCCTATAGTGGAATACTTATAATTATAAGCTTATAATTGAACACAATAATTATGTAAAACGAAATAAAATTGATATATCAGAGATAGCTGAACAATGCTTAAATTGTGGACTTCAGATGAGTAGCAATGTAAAGAATTTATACATTGAAAAAAAAATACGTCAATTAGAAAGATAGTATTTTAATTAGAAATACAAGAGGGAGGAATTTAAACAGGAATTTCGAAGGCATTGAGATCGGTGAAAAATTCGTCAGTCTAGCTAAGGATTTGTTTAACTTAAAATCTAATAAATTGTGAAATTTGAGGAATTAGCGTATTAATTATTAGGTTAGAGGTTTTAATATTTACATTTGTTAACATTGACAATATTAAATGAAGGATTTTGTAAGGAAGGCAAAGCTCGATTTGATTGTATGTTACATATTGTTAACCAAATTTCCTGTTCACATATTTCTATTTTGTTTATGAATATGGCTTGAAAAAGGAAAGACGCAAAATCCTTTCCGAAAATTCGCTTGAATTAAATATATTTTAGATTTAATTGGTGTGAAGATATGTTAATAGTCAAAAGATTGTTTCTAAATTTACATTGCGTCAAGAAAGTACCAAAGCACAATACTTTTTAAAAATGTATTTAGTTTCTTTTACAACATAACTTCTATTAGCCAATTATTTCATTCATCTCGTTCTAAATATAATATTTTTTTATTAAAATACTTATTTTGATTTGCAGCCTGACCCAGAGCTTAATGGTGAAATCGAAATGATTTTGTATATGCTGCATTCGTACATGGCCATTGTACATAAAACAATACAAGATTTAGTACCCAAATACATCGTCCTACTCTTAGTAAAAAATGTGAGTATAACTTTATTAATAATTATAAGACTTTTCTTGTTATTTACAGTTAATATTTTCAAATGGTTCTTAAAACAAGATTCTCATTTTTTTTCTCGATATACTGTAACATTTCTCTCTAACTGCAGTTGTCCAAAATCTACACTATCCAACAAGAAATGAGTGATCATATCTCAAACATTAATGAATAACTTATTAAAATTTTTAATGGGTGAAATAAATAGATGTTAGATAAAGATCGTAAAAAATGTTGCAAGAATCGATTAATATAGGACTGATAAATACAAGTGCTAATGAAAACAAGGAAAAGAGAAAGGAAAGACTGAAATACACAATATTCTGTATAGTTAATAAAGTATTCTGAACCCTATTAGCATTAAGATACGCTTATTAACTTCATTCATGCCTCAGAAATGAAAAAGCAATAGTTGTCACTGTCAAGGAAGTGTTTCCTTCGGTTTTGAAGAGATTCTTTTTCCTATTCTCTTTATTAATATAGGATATGAAGTAGATAGAATGTGCATTGCATGAATGATAAAAAAAACTAAAGGATAACATTCTGAAAATATGAGTCAGACACAGATACTAAAAATGTGTGTCGTAATTAGGTTAAAGGGCAGCAGTTTTTTCTCTCAAAAATGATCTATGGACTTGAAATCATGCTTTCGATAAATTGTTTTTAAGACAATGGTGTTTCTGCCTTTTTTGTGAACAAATATAGCTATCATGTTGACCAAATTTTCTTCCTCAGATATAGGATGAACTACTTGAACATTTGTTTATTCTCTGGTTGAAAATCCAACCAACATTATTAGCTTTCACCATGAGGTAGAAGTTGACGTAAAAATATTTTTAATTCTATGATCTTACTAAAAGTTTACTTTTTATTGTGGAGCTTCTGTTAAGCAGGGAAGAATTGTTGTATTCTAAGGGATGAAGTTGAGCTAGCGATTAGGGAAATGAAGAATGGGAAAGCAACAGGAGTTGATGGAATACACATTGAGTTAGTAAAATGCTTGGGTGAAGACAAGAAGCAAATACTATCATTATGCAATGAAATATATGAGAAAGGTGAATGGCCTGATAATTTCATGGAAACAGTATTGCTGCCAATACCGAAGAAAAATAATGCAAAGAAGTGCAATGAGTTCAGGACTATCAGCCTTATATCGCACTCAGCGAAGATTCTTCTGCGAATACTGAACAGACGTTTATATTCTAAGGTGGAAGGAGAGTTGGAAGAAGAGCAGTTTGGTTTTAGGAAAGGAAAAGGTACGAGAGATGCAATTGGACTGCTGCGAACAATCGGCGAAAGATATCTAGAAAAAAATAAACATGTATATGCAGTATTTGTGGACCTGGAAAAGGCTTTTGACAGAGTGGATTGGAATAAACTTATGGAAATCTTGAAGAAAATTGGTGTGGATTGGAAAGAGAGAAGGCTAATAACTAATCTTTTTATGAAACAACGAGTCAAAGTCAGGATAGGAGAAAAATTGTCAGAGGGAAGTGGAATAGGGAGAGGGGTGCGACAAGGATGCCCTCTATCACCTATGCTGTTCAACATCTACTTAGAGGAGTTAGTGAAGAATTGTTTTCAGAACATGGGAGGGGTGATAGTAGGAGGAAGAAGAATAAAGTGCATAAGATTTGCTGATGATATGGCATTGTTAGCAGAAGAGGAGATGATACTAAGGGATATGCTACTGCAGCTGAATGATAGCTGTGAACAATATGGAATGAAGATAAATGTAAACAAGACAAAGACTATGGTTATCGGAAGAAAGACAAAGAAGTTAAACATAAGTATTCGGAATGAGACATTGGAACAAGTGAACAACTTTAAATACTTAGGGTGTACTATAAGTGGTGATATGAATTGCTGCCAAGAAGTCAAGAGGAGGATAGCAATAGCAAAGGAGGCTTTTAATAGGAAAAGGAGCATCTTCTGCGGACCTCTGGAAAAAGAACTAAGAAAGATACTAGTGAAGTGCTTTGTGTGGAGTGTGGCATTGTATGGGGCAGAAACATGGACATTACCACGCAGTGAAGAGAAACGATTAGAAGCATTTGAAATGTGGATATGGAGAAGAATGGAGCATGTGAAATGGACAGACAAAATAAGAAATGAAGCTGTGTTAGAAAGAGTGGGTGAAGAAAGAATAATGCTGAAACTGATCAGGAAGAGAAAAAGAAACTGGTTGGGTCACTGGCTGAGAAGAAACTCCCTAATGAAGGATGCACTGGAAGGAATGGTGAACGGTAAAAAAAAGTTCGAGGCAGAAGAAGATTTAAGATGATCGACAACATTATGGTAAATGGATCTTATGTGGAGACGAAGAGGAAGGCAGAAAATAGGAAAGATTGGAGAATGCTGGGTTTGCAGTGAAGGACCTGCCCTTGGCAGAGAACTATGTATGTATGTAGGTTAAGCAGGCTTTTGTAAGACTTATTTTTCTGCTAAATCCGAGAAAAAAAACCTCATTATCTTATTTAAATAATGGTAGTAAGTCTGTATGAATATTTTATTCTAATATGGAATGATATTTCAGTCTAGTAATATAGAAGCAGATTGCATGAAATATTATTGAAACAAAAAATGTAGAATCGAATTAATATAAAGAAGTTTAACTATAAAATTAATTGAAATTACAAATTTAAATTGTTAGAATGTAATTATTTTTGATGAATAAGCAAAGACAGAATCTTTCGCTAAAAGATTAGAACTAATAATAAAAACAAAAATCACTATTTAGAAATCATATTAAACTGAATTTTAAAAATTTCTATTTGATTCCAGACTCTGCATTATGTTTCTAAAGCCCTGTTGGCCGATCTAATGGACAAGGAAGACTGGGTACGTGTATTATTATCATTAACATACTAAAAGCTTTTTTTTAAATATATATATACTAAATCATCAGTTTATTACGTTCAGCTAAAAACGAAGTAGTAACTGAAGTTCTTTATAAATGAACTGGCAATTCAACATATATCAACTTGTGAACTGCATCTAAGAATTCCAATCATCTCATATCGATGAAAATAAGTCATTTCAGCGAGTTTCAGAATCGTTTGCAAAATATACATATTGGCTGAAGATGAATGCTTTATTTAAACTACATTGGTAGAATAGAAAGTCTCGTTTTAAATTATCTGTGCTAAGATAAGTAATAAGAAAACGTAAAGAATTAACTGTATATTTGCTATTTAGTTCATATCAGCATGAGCAGATTCCTTTTGCATAAAAATTAGCTGCTATTTTGTTTTTATGTTGACTTCAGACTTAGAAGATATACGATTTTTTTCGTAAATCAAAAATTATCCTCAACAGCCGAAAGGTGATAAATTGTGATAAAAATAATCAAAAACTTTCAAAACTTATTGTTATACTAACTTTCATTGACGAGCCAGAAACACTGAGACATGTGTCTAGTACCACAAAGGTTCTCCTTTCGATCGAATTACCGCATCAGCACGATGGGGTATGGACTCCACGAGCTCTCAAGTATTGTGTAGATAGTTTGCACCAAGCCTCTACAACAGTGGTTCACAATTCCTTATATTCGACGATGGTGGAACCCTGTTACTGATGGCACATTAAACCGCATTGTGCCGTATTCTATTGCGTTTAAATCCGGCAACGATTTGGCCAAACTGAGATCTCCTCCAGCCATAATTTGATGGCTGCGGACCTATGCGGTGCTCAAAGCCCGCTCCAGGCTGATTGAATGCAGGGAATGAACTAGTGTTAATAATCCGTTATCTAACATTTGACAGTCAATGATGTCTCCAGATGTATCAGCATCCGAATGGCTGCCAAACTAACAAAACTATCCTGGAGTATCCCTGACTCGCTTCCGAGATCCATTGTCTCCTTAGATTTTTTTTAAAACTTATAATCGTCAATCTGCCCGAAACAGCTGGAACTGTGACTTATCGGACTAGGTCACTGTTTCCATTGTTTTGCGCCCAGTGACGGGGTTCAAGAGCCCAGGCAATATGCGGAGATCTTTGTTGTTAGGTTAACAATGGGACCCGGATGGGCCGTCGGTTTCTGTATCCCCTACAGAAAAGAGAACGGTGTACAGTCCAATTGCTGACGTTATCTATGGCCCCAACATTATATCTTTTGCTATCTGCTACAGTGTCGAATACTAGTCGGATCTTATAATGAGTGCCAGAAAACGCTGTCCATGATCGCCAAGAGTTTGTCATCGGACGCAACGAAGTCAAACGCTGGATGTCTTTCTAATATTATGGCAGTTGTAGTATACTTTTCAAATTTTTGCAAGCAAAAATCCAAATTTCATATTGATTTTGGAGATTGAGTCTCCATCTCTGTGGCACCTACTTTCATGCGTCGATTAAAGTCGCTTAAATCGTGATACGCTGCTGTTGTTGCTGCGAATTATAAGACATCGGATTGCAGAGACTTTATATACACTTCAGTTGCAGAAGATATCATTTAATGCTGGATGAAATCGAAGTGACTGCCTCAGTTTTTCTGGTGCTTCAGTTACAATTGGATGAATTACATTAACACAAGGGCCATTCACTACTGAGCATCGCTAATTGTTCTTAATTTAATTTGATGATTAAAGATAAATTCATCACATTATTTCTATAGGCCTTCCTTGATTTGACATCTTTCTTTGTGTATAAACTAGCGCTTGTAAATATAAGGTTCATAGAATTATTAAACATAACTGAGCGAATAATCGTAACTTCATTGGCAACTTCCTTCCTAATGTATTCAATGCCTTTAATTTTGGTTTATTTTAGGGAAATTTGTTAGAGAGTAGTTTAGAAGAACAGAAGAGAAAGAAATACTTATTCCAGATTTTCGATGCAACTCAGACGGGAATTGGAATCATCAATGACGTTGCTCAAACTTCACTCACTAATGACGAGGAGGACATATTGCAAATGGCCAATATTAAGCCTAACAACGTGGAAACGAACAGTTCATCATAAACGAAACAGAATCGTTCCAAGTGAAATCTTCTTCATTACATACGTGTCGAAACAAATGCTAACGACATGTAAATGATATCCAAAAGCTGGTCTCATACCTTTAAGAAATGTTAATAACTATGTGGGAGCCGGTATAACAGTTGTTAATGTTTGCAGAGATCCACTCTAACAAGTGACTTTAAACAACACCGTTTATTAAAACAGTTCAGCCTCAGTCTTTAATATAATTTATTACTGGAGACTAAGATTGAAATAAGTTTTAAGACAGCTTAATTGATTTACTTCGAAATGCACTTATAAAATTTCTGAATGGCATTCAATGGAGTTTAGACATTATCCTTTCTTTGTTATTCATTAAAATAAAATAATATGGATCTCAAGTAACCCCTGAATTTTAAATCATTTGTAAATAGAATCATTCAAAAATATTTTGATATCTAACAGATTTCACACATATTTTTAATTTCACTCTCGTAACAGAGTAGATTTTTTTCTAAATTGTTCCATTATTCAACTACATTTACGAAATAAACTTAATAAAGGCTTTAATAAAACTACAATCATCTCACATGTAATATTTTTTAAATTGATATTGAAAATAAAAACAAATATCTTATGATATATCGATTTCATCTTGTTTATTGCTGATAATAAGCAAATTACTACACTATGTAAACATCGAATTTTAAAACATCTTCATTAAAAAGTTGACATTTTATTTTTTGTGGTAAATATTAAATCGTGAAAGATGTTTCAAATGTGGATTAATAGAGGACTGGCAAATAGAAGTGTCAGTGAAAAAATGGCAATGGAAAGAATGAAATACAAAATATTCAGAATAGTTGATAAAGTATTTTGAATTCTACCATAAAGTACGCTTATTCAAGCCTCAAAAATGGAAAAGTAGTAGTTTACTGTGAAGTAAAAGTTTCCTTCAGTATTGAAGAGATTTTTTTCCCATTCTCTATATTAATAGAAGATCTTAAGTAAAAAGAATGTGCTTTGGATGAATGATAAAAAATAAATAAAAGGTAACATTCTGAAAATACGAATCAAACATAGCATCAATAACAGTAATAAAAATAGTCTTAGAGTTTTCCCATTCTCTATATTAAAAAGATAATACAGTATATAAAGTTGTTTTACGTGCATAGTGTTATTAATCATAATTGAAAGAATAATCTTAACTTCATTGACAACTTCCTAATGTATTCAATGCCTTTAATTTTGGTTTATTTTAGGGAAACTTATTAGAGAATAGTTTAGAAGAACAGACGAGAAAGAAATATTTATTACAGATTTACGAGGCAACTCAGAAGGGAATTGGAATCATCAATGACGTTGATCAAACCTCACTCACAAATGACGAGAAAGATACATACATTCCAAATGACCAATGTTAAGCCCATTTCACGGAAACGGACATTTCAGCCTAAAAGAAACAGAATCGTTCTAAATGAAAACTTCGTCATTAAATAGTTGTCAAACGCTGTTCTAGTACCCGAAACGAATTGTATTACATTTGTATGTAATATCAACAACCATGTAGAAGCTAGCGTAACAATTGTTAATTTTTGCACATTTTGTGACTCTAACAAGTGACTTTAAGTAACATATTTATTCATTTTAGTATTTATTACGAAAGACTGTTTATCTGTGTGATGAGTGTTGGTGCGCGACCGTGATGTATTGCACTCTTCTCACGGAAAGATTAAGAAAGAATCGATGGCTTAGCGCAAAAGTAGCGAATATCCATACTTATGCTTTTGGATATTCGCTTATGGATATTCGCTACTTTTGCGCTAAGCCATTGGAATGATGAAAGTAGTGCAGGGAAACCTGAGAAAACCTGCTAAGCGTAGATCGTTTACACAAAGCAACCTACATGAGAACCCAAACCCTGTGTAAGAACCTCCCCCCCCCCATCCCTCCTTTCAAGTTACCTCTCGACAATGTGAAATCGATTTCAAATTACCTCCGGAGTTAGCCTGAACTACTCTTTCCTACTACTCTTACACTGTTGACATTGTTTTCCCCTTCATCATAATAATAACTTCATCTATTTATTGTTGCTGTTGTCAGTTTATTTCTGTTTATGCATGAAATCAGTACCTAAATAAAGATAAATAAATAAATATTTTGAGAGGGGTAATTTGAAATCGATTTCATCCTATCTCCCCGATAATCTGAACGAAATTTCAAGTTACCGTGAGGAAAGGCGGAGCAGGGGCAAACTGAAATTGCTGCACCGGTAATCACAAGGCAGAGGTGAGGGGCCAATGTCTTAGCGACAACGCCAACCGCTCGGTCAATTAGAGACTAAGACTGAAATAAGTTTCAAGACAGCCTAATTGATTTACTTTTGGAAGCAAATACTTTTATAAAATTTCTAAATGGAATTCAATAGAGTTTTAGACATTATCCTTTCTTTATTATTCCTTAGAATAATATGGATCTCAAGTAACCGCTCAATTTGAAATCATTTGTAATTAGAATCATTCGAAAATATTTTGATAACCTATAGATTTTACACATTACTTATAGTTTCATTCTTGTAGCCGAGTAGATTTTTTCTAATTTGTTCTATTATTAAACTACATTTACGAAATAAACTTAATAAAGAATTTAATAATTATATCATCAATATGTAATTATTTTTTAATTACAATTCAAAATATAAAAAAATATCTTATGTTTTATTTTAATGATATTATCGACATCTAAAATCAATTGAAGATAAAGACATATTCTAATGCATTGAATAGATAATATTTTGATAAAATAACGTTTTTATTCCAAGAATTATCTTATTACTGTATGAATGTGAAATAGCTCTTCGTTTATCGGAAGCGGCAAGAGAGCTGACAACCGCCATGTTTTTTTCTATCGACTACAGCCAAGCGTCTTTTTCAGTCATTCGTAATTGAAATTAAATGCAGACTACATATTTATCAAACTGCAAATTTCAAATTTAAGAGAACTTCGATCCACCTAGAAGGTACTAGAAGCGATTAGTTTTGGTTCTATGTTTCGCCATCGTGGCGCTGCTCGCCATCAAACCCATCCGTCCATCCATCAAAAATTAGAACACGTTTTACAAAAACTGATGGCCAGCAGGAATTCCCAGCAAATAATTATTCACGTAAAGCTCACCTTAGTTACTCTAAGGTGAGTAACTTCGAAACGTTTCCCTTACTAATGACTTAACTTATCTTCAGAATGCGTACGTTCCTACTAATTTAATTAGTTTACTAACCTTCGGAATTCGTCCGTTCTAAAAGAACTTGAAGGAAAGATAACTTAAATTTCCTTACCTTATCCTTGAACGATAATTCAGCAGGTGAATTAAAAGCCTGTAAAAACATAGCCTCTCACTTTAGTTTGAAGAAACTTGATCGCCTCCATCAATTTGAATGCCCAAGCAGGATGTTCTCTTTATCCGTCAGATATAATTGAGAAATTCTTCAATCTGAATTTACTGCTTCGAAGAATTCGCTTTACTGCAAATTCCAACCCAGACAAACAGGATAATTCGAATTCAGTTTCACGGTTACCGAATCAAGGGAAAATTATAGAGTATTTTCTCTTGATTCTATAACTGTGAAACTGAATTCGAATTATCCTGTTTGTCTCGGTTAAATCCTACAAACGACTTCGTGAGATTTCTCTTTGCCATCATCAGTCCAAAACTTCATAGACTTTGATTAACCTATGAATTTCATATATTCCTGAAATTCAAACAGTTCGTATCAAATTAAATCAGAGTTCTTTTCTGAATAATTCCTGGAGCAAATATACGCACTTCACCTTGAAGACTACAAAACAAAAGCACACTTCAAAGAAAAACGAACGACCCTGTTGTTCAGCCAACAATCCCCAAAACGTATTATAGGTATGTGATTGCAATACTGTGCGCGCGCACTACTGTGTTATTTCAACAAATCTAATACATCTTTGTTAAAGTCAAACAAATGCGTTGCTACAGGATCTGTGCAAATAATAACACGGAGACGAGATATGTAAC
>JAFIDM010000001.1:33084450-33100218 GCA_023159025.1 Thereuonema tuberculata
GATGTAGTTTCTAAGACCAAGATTATGATATATTTCTATATAATTTTGTATTAATGGATTATTTTTATTATCTAATAAATTGATATTTATATCACCAATTGATATAAGTGGATGTTTATCATTAACTTTCTTATTAAGTTCTTGTATAACTTCATTTAATTCTTTAAGAAAGTCATTTTTATTACTATTAGGTGGTCTATAAATTGCTATTATAGTTGCTTCTATTTCTTCATGTTGATGTAAATTTATAACTTTTTCTTTTAAAGTGCAGATTACATTTTCGAAAGTTTTAGAATCAACATTCCAACTATCTATAGCTATAAATTTTTTATAAAATATTAATAAACCACCACCTTTTTTAGTTTCACGCAACTTAAATATAGCATTAAATAAATCTAGCTTAAAAACTTTGATTTCTTCTAAGTTAACATAAACCTCTGCTAAAATAATTACATCAATATAAGCAATAAATTGTTCTATATTAACCTTGAAATAATCAAAATTTTTCTTAAGGCTTCTTATATTTAAAAACATACAATTCAAATTAGTTTCACAATTAACCAAATTATTATTTTTTTTCCAATTATATAAACTATCAAAATTATATGTTTTAGGGTAAATATTAATTTCTTCTATTTTCTTCTTACTTTTCTTTTACTGGTTTTATTGAATTTTATCTTATTGAATTTTTATAAGATCATTTTCATTGCCAACTTTTAGAATTATGGAATTATCATCCTTCTTCACAAAGATTTTTTGGTTCTTAATCCAAACAAATTTATAGTTTTTTTCTTTTGCTTTTTGTTTTGGCAAACAAAACAATTTCTTTCTCTTTTTTGTAAGGTTGTCATTCATATATACTCTTGTGGCATCAGTGTTGTTAAAAATTTCACTGTTTGTTAAGGATTTTTTAGTTTTCATTTTTTCCATCCATTCCATCTTTGAGGATAACTTTGTGAATTTTACAATTATTGGCTTAATTTTGGAGTGATTGTTAGTAGAGAATCTATGATAAATTTCAATGTCTTTTAATAGGTGATTAGCATTTAAGTTACTTGATATTGCTTCAATGACATTGGTTAAGTTTTCATTAGGATGTTGTTGAACCCCTAGAATCTCCATATTGTTCTTATGAAGCTGGCTTTCAAGATTTTCAATGTCAGTTTCCATGGTGTTAAATTTCTCCTTATTGACATCATCCTGATTTTCGAATTTCATGAGTCTATCATTTACCTATTTTAGAAATTCATTATTTTTATCCAATTTCACTAAAATATCCTCATATTGTGTACTAATGAATTTCATACCTTCATTCACATTGTTTAACTCTGCTCTCATCTCTTGAATTTCCTTCAATATGGCCAGTCCCAGATCATTCGTTATATGGTTGGAACCTTCCACGGCAGTTGATTGAGTGATATGTGACGTTGATGCCTGCTGCTTCATTTGTTCTTCCTTCTTATTTCTTAACGTAATATTTTTACAATATGAACATCGCCAAGTCTTGATTTTGGAAGGAGTCATAGATGAACTTTTATAGTTAGGGTTAACACACTTCGCATGGTATTCATGGCCGCAGCCATGACACTTCACTTCGGCTTCCTTTAACAAATTATTACATTTTCCACAGTTGGTATTGAATTTCAGGTATTCATTGCTGGTCATCTTATTAGAATAGTAAACTATACAATTACTAATTTCGAATTCATTTTACGTAATAAAACCTCTTATTTGTAATTATTCCTGACGGAGCAGTTAATAAAGCGTGCATTCGTCACGCACGTGCTCCGCAGAAAAAAAAAAACCCGCAGCGCTGGCTACTAAGGAAGTGGTAAATCAATTTTTTATTTTTTTTTATTTTAACAATATTGTAATATTATTTTAACAACTAAGCCGATATTCAAATACGTATGGGCTGTTGTGGAAGTCATGGCTTCTAAAAAAATTAGCTTAGAACATCTTTTTCAATCTTCTGTTTTTCAAAAATGTGGAATTTGTTTTACTTCCGTGAATATTTCACGGGTCGCAACTAGTACATATAATTACGCATCATTGTAATTGCAGTCATCTCATTATTCGAGTAAAAAAAAACGTAAATTTAATGTGCTGGAAAACTTTCTTGTTTTTCATTATTAGAATGTTTGGCATTTTCTTTTTCAAAGTTTCAGTCTGCAATATGATAATTAACTTCCCTACAAAAGTCTTTTGAAGTTAATAAATGTGTTAATAAATGTAATTCCCAAATTTCAAAACTTTTAATTACTACTCTTCATAAAATAGCAATTTCAAAATTATATATTTAGAAATATGAATTATAGTTTCTTGGAAATTTCCTTCAAAAATACATAATTAAAAGAAACATTAATTATAATTCGACCTGAAAGCAATAAATCCTAATATTTGAAAACTGTTATTAAGTAGCCTTGACAGGATTTTTCATTACTGGATAATCCTTCAAATGTAAATCACTATTTACCCTAAGATTGTCTTAATACTTTAATTTGTTCTCTTGATTTATAGATATAAACATGACTGTTAATTTTCTATTATTTATGTATCTTATTTACTTGTCAATTTTAATATGATATTGTAAGAAACATAAGATCTCCAAAGTATGGCTGTAATTGAAGATACCGGTGCAAAAAGGAGGCAGCTCCATATATTGACGATTTTTTGTTTTTAATCGCTACAAGTTTATAGAAAGGCGCTCCATCGATTGGTGAAAAAACGAGGCAGCTCCGTTAACTCATAAGGGAAATACAACGGATATACAATTGTATATATATATGCCTCCTGATTGGATTCGGTGCAAAAAGGGGACAGTTTTTGCTTCTCCTGAAAAATTTGCTGAAATGGAGCTGCCTCCTTTTTGCACCGGTGTCTTCAATTAATCTTAATGGATAAGCATGAATTCACCTTCAGTATTTATGATCAATTTAGTTTTTCTTCAGTAAAGAAATACTATATATAATAAATGGAGTATATTGTAAATATAATATCCTATAATATAAAACAAGATACGAAAGATTACATTAGAGAATTAAAAATATTACATAGATGGCAAAAAATGTTTCACAATCTTCAAATCCACAATTATAATTGTACTAGCGCTGCTGATGTCAATTATGCAAAGAATAGCCGTCACACCTGTTTGTTAAAAGATGAGAATTTACGACGATTAAAACTTAATTACAAACGATCTAGGTTTTGAATTGACAACTCTTTAACAAGCAATGGATTTTTTTACAGGCAGGTAGCATGCTTTTATTCAGTGAATATGGGAAATATGATGTCATAATAATTAACATATTGTGACGTCGTAGAGCTGTGCGGAGGCCTGGCAGCAACGCATATACAATTCCGCTATCCGGGATGTTTTGATGAGGCGTTGTTTTAAAAGGATATTATGTATAGTTTGTTTAGCCGGCGCAGTAATGCAGATGCTGAAGGGTTTACGCAGTTTTTGAATAGCGGGAAAGAGATTAGAATGATAATCAATTGACACAAAACATAATTTCTGCTTACTTTGAGGGGGTTTGTCGTTATTGTAGTAAATGCCCTCTCTCGAGGTTTGCGAAACTAGTCGTGTTCTTTTGTATTATTAAAATTGTGTTTTATATTTTAAGCATGTATACAGCTTTTTTAATGGTGCTTACATACTGTATTTTAGGAGATTTCCATATTAGCTAGATATTACATACATACTGCATTCCTTCAGTTTACGCATTACCTTAACTACAAAGAGAAAGATAGTTAACACAATGGTGTTTCCTGTATTTATGTATGGATGCGAGACTCAGGTTATTAAAATGAAGAGTATAGATAAAATTGATGCATTTAAATTGTGGGTGTGGAGACATCTTTTTAGAATACCATGGACGGAAAGAAAAACCAATAGATTAGTTGTGGATAATCTTAGACTTACTCGAGGCATTAATAACAAAGTAGAAACTATCATATTTTGGACATGTGATGCAAGGGAATGGTTTAGAAAAATCTACTATGCTTTGCAAAGTGGAAGGCCGCAGAGGGAGAGGAAGACCTAGCGCCTGATGGATTGATCAAATTAAAGATGTAACGGGTGAAGTTGAGCTGCTGACCAAGATCATAAGAACCCTTGCATTCAGAGCATATATAAAAAAAAAATCTTTATTTATTTAGCAAAATCCTCTTTATTCCCTATCCCGTGGGAATTTCGAAAAATCTGGCCTTATTCCTTGTCTACATCATAAAGGGAACCTCTGAGCAACATTTCAGCTTTCTAGGTCCAAGGGTTTGGGCTGGGCGTTGATGAGTCATTCAGTGAGTGAGTGAGGACTTTTCTTTTTATATAGGTAGATATAGTGCTTTAATTCATCGAGTCTCCAAGAGTCGTATCGACTGGATGGAACATAACAACGAAAACAATTGTTTTTCACTTCTTTCTGTTACCAATTTCGTGATATTAATTTTTAAAAATAATCTTTTCAAAATGATAAAAAACAAAATGAATATACAATAACATAAAACTGACAGGTTTAAATAGAAGATCTTCCAAAAAAAGTGCAATGTTTGAATTAACTACGAAGAATTTTAAAAAATACAAAAAGAAAAGATTTAAAAAAAAAAAAAAAAAATCAGTAAGTACTATGCAAATGTACTGAACGTCAACATGATAAACAGTAATTTTCGTAAGGAAATATTCTTAAAGAAATTATTACAGTTTGTACCCTTAGTTTATCAATTCCGTGGTTTCTTCTTTCGTGTATTTGATTAAAATAATCAGGCATTTTCGAGTTACTAATACTTTTTTATTTTAATAGTCCCATAAAAATTCTGCCCACAATAAGTGGGCAGGAATTTCTTCCGTAAGATTAAACCTGGTAAGAGGTTAAAGTTAAAGTTAAAGGATGCCACGACAGGCCTTTGCAGGTCCAAGGGCTTGTGGGAGGTAAGGCTCCCGGCGTTTCTTGACCAACGGGACTAAGTTGAGGTCGGGAGGTCAGCCCGATGCCCGCCCCCTTTAACTCCCGGGAAAGAAACCCGGTACCCATTCTACAGAAGGCCCTAGGACCCGTTTGGAGGAGAATGGAGCGTGCAAAAATTCCCGCCCTCCGCCGAGACCGGGAATCGAACCTTAAAAGACTTAGGAGCTGATAATCAATAGTTAAATCTGGCTGATGAGGTAGAACAGGGATGAAACAGCTTGATGACTCCTCAAAGAGTGAAGTGGAAAAGCTGTGCATTCTGTTTTTGATTTTTCACTTTTTGTTAAATTCACATTAAATTTTATATGCATAGAAGAAATCTCTTCGGATAATTAAACAAGTCAAATTTGATAATATTTATTAATAAGCTAATTAAATTCTCAATTGTGTCTAATGATTAAAAAGTTTTGAAATGAATTTTAATATTCTAACTAATATCAAAAGAAAGTTTAAAATCAATAGTATGTCAATAAGTGTTCAACTTTGTCCAATCAATAAAAAAATTTCAAATGAAGTTAATATCTATAGAAAATCTGCTTTATCAGCGTATAAATTCTTAAGAATAATAAATAATGTCATTATCTTTTTTATTTGAGAGTTAAAAATGGAAGTTGAAGTTGAATGTAATTTCGAAGTTTTGAGATACCTGATTAACGAATTAATTTTTAGACAAACTTTTGAATTATGGATTCTGTAATTATATGTTTCATGATTTAAAAGCATTTGGTTTAAGAGTTTCAATTATGAGCAATTATCTCAGCAATAAAAATAATTGCAGAACTTAAATATTTTTCCTTAGGAAAAACATTATGGATCGGCATTTCTAAGGCATTTGTTTTTCTTGTGCTGTTTATTGACTTTACAAACCCAATTGCGAACAGTGTCTTTAAAGCTCTCTTTTTTACAGACTTCCTTTTAAAATATTTCAATTACATTAACATCCACTATAGAAGATAATTCGTTCATGACAGTTTTGAAAAAGTCCGAATGTGAAGCGGATTTAATATTTATTGGACAGATATAAGTTCTACGGCAATAATAGACATATCCTCATAACAAAGGAGTTCAGATGTTTAAAATTAAAGAAGAATGGATAACAGTAAAGAAAATCATCGACTTTCAAAACTTCAAACCAAAACCCTTAAACTCAAATCTTATCGAAATATTAGAAATCCGAAGTTTTATTCAATGAATAAAAATAAACCTGGGATTAGCATACAAATTAAAATCAGAAGAAAGAAAAGATTAGCTAAGAAGAATAAAATTCTCAAAGTACAAAGTAGGATACCTAAACCTAAATCATTGCAGTGTCCACCAAGTGAAAATTCTGAATCAAATGAAGTAGGTGATCGTGTGAGTATTCCTGGATTTGATCATCTTTTCAAAAGAAAAACTTCGCTGGATATGAAAATCTATTGGATCATAGTTTTCAGTGTCTGTATTTTTGCATGTTCTCTCCAGCTGATGAAGATTGTAATGGAATTTGCAAAGTTGGAACCAGCTACAGAATTTGGGTTAGTGGAGCAAAAAGTAGCTGAAGAAATCAAAATACCTTTAATAACACTCTGTCCCACGTTAGTATTTTCAAAACAAATAGTTGCCAATGCATTTGGACAGAAATATTGGCAGACATTTAAAGAACAGTATTTTAACATCATACCCCTTTTCCAAAAGAAAACTGATATATTTCGTTTACCTGGCGTCACGGCAGAAAGCATCTTTGATTTAGGGCCTCTAAAAGCAAGTAACGTGAAAGTAGATGTAAAGGTAAGCAATGATTGATTAAAAATTAATTTACTAGGTTAATTTATTTATTGTTTTAGAATCCCTTCCTTGAATAAAAGGAAGGGATCTGGTTTTCAATGAAAAACAGTTCAGAATAATAATAGTTATTCTTCCAAAAGTTTGCATGTTTTAAATATAGTTATTAAACTTGAACATTTAACTTTATAAATGAACAATTAAAATTGAGAAAAAAAAGAAACATGCATGATATTAAGTTATTTTTTGAGAAAGTGGGGCAGGCTTTGATTCAGTCTGATGTAAAAGTAATAAATGAAACTTATTATAAGAAAACGAAAGTAACGGAGATTAGAAGAAAACAAAAATAACACGAAAATGTGAGAATAGAATAAAATTGACAAACGAGATTAAACTACGATCAGTTGTTCAGCTGAATCACGCCGTTCTGTAATTCCCGAGAAAAAAAAATACATATAAAGCATGAGTAACCGATATGATTTTACCCAAAATAGAAGTAGGTATTTATTCATCATTATTATTCTGTTTACCATAGTTATTCATGTAGACTGTTATATAGCTAATAAATGTGTAAACAAGAATGAAAAATGTGTTTCTTTTGTTAAGAATACAACCTAATAAGGGAAGCCGATCGTCTGTAAATGCTCAGATATTTTAACATTTTATAGATATGGAGACGAACCTGATCTAAACAACATGCCAAAAAAAATTAGGTGTAGACACATTATAGTATTTATTTTACGGGCCTTTAAAAATACCGACTGTCCTTGCTTTATAGTCTGCATACCGACTATGCAATGCTTTAGATGGTTTACGTGGTTCGTCGCGGCAGCGCACGGGAGTAGAGAATTGATGATGCTTTTTTTTTTTCATAGTTCCAGTCTCCGACTATCCTTTTCTTATTTTTTTAATAATAATTCCTTATTTGACAATAATTAATTATTTAATTAATAGTTAATGATTCCTCGTTCTCGAGAGTAAAGTTTTCTATCATTTCCAAGATCAATTTTGCCATTTCCCCACCCATTATCCGTGAACAACTTGAAATAGTGTTGCTCGTTTCCTCTGTTACAATGTTGCATTTCTGAAGTAATTATATACAAGAGTGTACAGCGTCTGTTTTCACCTGTTTTCTTTCCGGACACTGTCATGATGTACAACTGTCTCATCAGACTTGACTTTGATGTTATCCATCAATGCTGATAGGCTACTGACGATGAAACTAGATGAAACTATTAATGAAACACAAAAGGAAACCAGAATAAAAGAAAAGAATGAAAACATTAAATAATAATAATAAAAATGATTAAAGTACAAAAAAATAAAAAATAAAAGAGAACCGGCGGAAACTCGAACCACAAAAACTGAAACTGCCACGAAGACACATTTAAACCATCTGAAGCACTGCATATAAGGACAGTCAGCATTGTTAAAGGCCTATAAAATGAAAACTATTATGTGTATGCACCTAGTTTTTGGACATGTTCTATCGATGAGGTTCGTATACGTGTCTGTAAAATGTTAAAAATATCTGAGCGATACAGTCGACTGGCTTCCTTTGTAAGAGTATCCTTTGAAACAGTCGATACCTGAAAAGTGTATAATTTTAAGAAAAGTTATAATAATTGAAGCAATATTGATGCTGCTATGAGAGGATTTTGTCTTATGGTGTAAAGATGCATCCTAATAATAATCGGGACTAGGTATTTATTTCGTCTTTTCATCTGAAGCCATTTTGGATATATACATACCCTTCAAAAAAGGTAGCCCCGTCCCCGTTTTTTGGGCAAAGAACACTCATGCTAAATTTCGTGTTTCCTTCTAAAGCACTCATGAAATTAATATCGAGATCGGAGAATATAGGACTTCCCTTTCCTTTCTGCCCTTCTCCACACGCCTATCACTTCAATCCTTCCCCAGTTTGTACAAAGTCATGTGACCATTACAAGGCTATATCTATCCCGAAAACCCCGTAGAAGTATCCTTCAGCAGTTTTTGAGTAATGGACTTTTGGAGTACTCTTCAAGAAATATTCGCTTCTTCTTACTATATTTTTTTACGATCCGAATATCGAAAATTCATCTAAAATGTATCGTTTCGATTTTGACAAAGAACAGGAGAGGATGCGGAATAGGATTATTCAGAAAAAATATTTTGGAATAACCCAAAATACTGATGAAAAATATAAATCCATATCCCATTACAAAAACATAACTATATTCTAAAAATAAAACTAATATTAAATATTCAATACTTATTAAAACAACTAATAAACGTTTACGATTAGAAGCAAATACGAGCCATCCTCGTATAGCCATCCTTCATAAAATTATAAATATCAAATAATATGCAATTTTTAGTTTCAAACCTATCGATTAAGTTCGAAATCAAAAACACTATCCTTTTTCTTGTCTTTCTCCTTTAGTTATTAACAAGTTTTACTTTTCTTTGTCATCCTCTTTCCATTTTAGCTGTTATTATTGAACAAATAGTAATTTTACCTATTCTTGCAAGAATCTCAAATATTTGTAATGGATTCAGCTCTGTCTTATTTTTAATTTTTAATTTTTTAAGGGATAAAGTTTTTCTTTTTATTTATATGCTTCTTCAGCTTCATAATGTAAAAAAAGTATTTAATAAATATTACTTTAATATTTTAAAATTTTTAATTTCCTCCAAATTCCAAAAAAAAATTGAAGAGTAATTATCTCTTATATATCATTTATTATCAAAAAATCTAAACTTATACTTAATAATTTTTAATCATTTCTGTAATAAGTACATTTTACTTTATAGCGTTAACTCTTTAAGTTTCAACATGTTTTCATTTCCCTGTGGAAGTAATTTCTTTATGGAAAAATCTTTTAATCTCGAAGCAACTTAAAGTAAAAAGGATATCTGACGTTTTTCTTGTTTATATTAGGTCTGAGCTTCGTTGATTCTAAGTAATTGTACATTCGAATAACCTTAAGCTGACGAAGACTAATAACTCAGAAATGGTCATTCTGTTGTTCTGATCACGAGAAAATGATCTGAAATGCTGAAAGCAATTTAGATATTAAGTTATATCCATATTCATTAGAATTTTTAATATAAAGATGCAGTATTAAATAAAGTGAAAGTCTTATAGTCGACCCTAACACAGATATGTGAAGATTTTATAATGTTTTCGTATTTTATTAAAAATTTTATTAATTAGATATTAATGATATTTTTTTTCAGTAAAATGAGAGAAACCACTGAAATTTCCAAGTTTATATATATACGGGTCATTCCTTGACAAGTCATCCAGGCCATGACACCCACTATCTATTTGAGAACTGAGATTTTGTGTACTGTTATTATATTTAATTTCATGAACTTTTGCCAATTTTTATTGCTTTATATGCATTCTGTTGGTAGTAATCGCAGAAAGTTTGATGAAATGTGGTACTTCAAAGCGAATTGTGAAAAATTGGCTGCAGTTTTTAAATGGAAACAAGTAGGCTGACAATGTTTTCCCAGAATATGCTTTCTGACATGTAGTTTATGAAAACAGGAAAGAATTGGCCATAAAAAATTTTGTTTTAATTGTTTTTTAATTGAATCACTTATTTCGAAAAGGTAACATGTGACAGTTTTTTCAATTTTGCTTTTTTTGCGCCATATTGTTTTCCTCCTGTTTATACATCAGATTTTGTTGGAAAGCGCAGCATTTATCATTTCGTCCAGGCACTACGGCACCAGTGATGCAATTGTTTAGTTCGAAAACATTCCATGTGCGTCAGATGTTACGTTCTCGAAGCAAACAGCTTTGATCTTCATGCGGAAGTGCCTAAATGCGCTTGCGCTAACCATGATGATTGCTTAAAGGGCGAAACACATACTGCGAAAGTTCGACGAAAATCGCAGGACGAATCCACGAATTTGACGCACCCCCATTCCACATTGACGCGAAAGTCCCTGCGATGTCGTCGCTGCGAGCGAATTGGATGTTAAAATCGTGCCGCAACTGCGTCCAAATCAAACAGACGCAGATGCGATCGACGCATCGCGACGGTTTTTTCAACCAATCAGTGACGAGCTGTTCCTGTAGTCCCATGATCCTCTGCGAAAGCAAAAGGTGGGAAACGTAGATGAAAAACATGGCGTCCAGTGACCGCTTCAGTTTTAACGAGGAGCTGATATCACAAGTGGAAGGATATCCAGCTATTTAGGATGTTGGCGACCCCGACCATAAGGACACGAAGATTGTCAATGCTGCGTGGCAATCAATTATCTTCAGTTTGGAGGTTCCCGGTTAGTATATTTTGTTTTTTCAATTTCCAAATATCAACATCAGTAATCGTCGTTAGGAAATTTGCCAGTCAGTTATTACATATACATTTGTAATAACTGAATTTTTTTAAAAATTTCTTTTTCAGTGTCGGCTGCCCAAGACAGGTGGCGGAATCTAAGAGATATACGTATGTGCGTAATTTAAAAAAAAAAAAAAAAATTGCCGAAGTGGGTCTGCCGTCACTACAAGACGAACGTGGATCCATTTCGATCAGCTGTCGTTCTTACAAATAACAGTAATGCCACGAAGGTAATACAATTTAAATTTATTTAGTTTCATTAAGTATTTTAACTGTATTTAGATGTAATGTTTGAGATTAATGGCATAAATTTCGTATTAGCAATTCGCATAGAAAGGTGCAACACGGAAATAGGACATATTCGTTCTGTTTGTACGAATGTCAAATGTTGATAATGTTGAAGAATTCAATGAACATATTGCGATTGTGGATAATATCAGGAACTTCACTGATGCTGTAAGATATTTATATGATACCCACAGATGTGTGTGTGTATATATACATATTTATTTATTGAGTTGTCAATGGTAATTTGCTTCCAATAACAACAGATGGGAAAGTAGTTAAAAATTATTTTGCACTATAATCAGTGTTGCTCAATAGTAATCAATAATATTTAACAAAGTAATTATTGTATTTGCAGGTCATGTTAGAAAATTTAAAAAAAAAAAAAAAAAAAAAATTCAGTGTTGTTAGCAAATGGCTCTTCAGTCTTGGTAATACACACAGAAAGTATAGTAATGTTACATGTAATATGTACGTTTCTTTTTGTAAATATCACAGTATTCAGATCAGTAATGATGGAATGAATTTGCAAGCAACACACCACACTAGCAGTTATGATAGAAATGAATCTATGACATGACTATTCCCTACAGAAATGAAAATAGTACATGATTTGTTATCTCAGTGTGCTTCTTTTGAAATACTGAATATTATTTAACAAAATAAATATGGTATTTTCAAATTTTTTTTAGAATTTAAAGAAAAAAAACATTCGTTCTTTACAATGCTCACTGAAATTATAGTAATGTTGTAGTCATATGAATGTGTTTTTTAATGCTATTAATGATGGGACAAAGTTGCAATCAAAATAGCAGTGAACAATGGTTTAATAAATTTTTCACTTAGCTTTAAAGGCTTGAAGATCTGTGAATCTCATCTGATGTAAATTTATTACTTCTAATTTGCTTCTGTGCCAAGTGTGAAACCACAATACAATTTTTTTCACTGCAATGCAATATACATATTCATAATATGATAAATTTTGTAGAAATCCTGGCTGTTATCGTTCTACATGTAATTGTGTTATATATACAAAAAATAGTATTACTTGCATATTGTTAAATTTAAATCTGACTATACATTTTCAACGAATTGTAGAGAGAAAGAGAAAGATTTTCCTGTCCTCACTAACCCTAAAAAAATTTAAGGACAATAAATATTGTATAAAAGAAGATAGTAATTGAATGTAACTATTATTTAAGAAATTGTATAGGGGTTAAGATGTATCATAATTACATTTGAAAAATGAGAGCTGTATGTACTTTCCTGTTAATAAATGTGTGTATATAAAGTCGAACATTTTGTAAATTTAGCCTTTTGATATGAATAATACATTCATACATAATAATGTATTACTCAGGATTCTCACTGATTTCAAATATGTTATTTAACAGTATTAGTATTCAAAATTATATCTGAAGTACTGTAGGTAATGTAATTTTTTTTTTCTTTCTAGTACCTCTGGAAGCATGGCTGAAGCACTTCATGTCCTGTTCCTGAAGAAGAATCTTGTAGCAAGCAGCAGTCCATGGGAATGCATCATTAACTCCCAAACCAAAAAGAAAGAGATGCCAGGTCAACAACATAAGAGATGTGGCCGCATCAGATGTTTTGTTGAGGGAGCTGCACTCCCAAATATAGAAGACTGGAGAGGATTTCAGCTTGCAGAGATTTAATGATTTCGAGATGTTTGTGTTAACACTGAGGCATTACTTTACTAATATGTCCTTATCAGAAGTATGAAGGCTGAAAATGTCCTTAGTGTATGTTGCACATAAAATAAAGGAAAGGAAAAAAGGTATCTGTCTTCCTGATTTTCTGGAAGAGGATGACCTAGACATGTAAACCCATATTATAAACATCTCTAGCCAAAATTACAAATTTAATTATAGATTTCAAAAGTTCGTTAAAAGTCGACATGTTCAATAATCATATTAAATTTGTTGACTTGTAAAGAATTTTTTGTTTTACATAAAAACTGTAAATGTGGCAAGAGATGTTTTTACTATGGTTGTATATTTGTTTGTTTCATTTCCTATTCACCAGTTCTATTGTTTGCTTATAATAATGCACAACTGTAAGGTAGTTACTGATAAGATTTATAGTTTTTGTTGTGTAAAGCAAAAGTACTTATCCAATTCCTTGGAAAATGATCTACATATGTGTCTCTGATAAGGATATTTGTAAAAAACTCAAAAATAAAATACCTGCAGGTGTAACATGTGTAGATAATATGAATAATAATATGTTGGAAATAAGACCCCCACACATTGATGATTGACAAAAATTTATGTACAATTTAATTTGTAATTTGTACATAAATGCTGTCAAGGACCAATGTGTGGTCGCCTTAATTACATCATTATTATTCAACAATAAAAGAAGCCACAATTTCTATGTTTACTTGTAGAAAATCACAGCCCATACAGATATGATTGTTTAGTTTAGAAAGTATGCTGCAGATATAATTTAAAGTGGGTGGCAATAGTACGATACCTTTTGTTTTAGAATTCCTTTTATAATTGATGTTTACTTGCTGATTGGAAATATTGTGTAGGTGTTTTCATTAAAAACATTTGTCAGGTCTTCAAGGATAATTGCCACATCACACTGTATTAATAAGGTGATTATTTCTACATTCGTAATATGTGCCTGTTTATAATGTGTGTTGTTTAGAAATTTCCAAATGTTCACATATGCCTTTCGCTCATTGTCAATTAATATCCTACAATATTTGTTTTTTATTATGAAATGCCTTTAGCCAATTTGGTGTTTGTATTTCTGTTTCAAAATTAATATCTTTGTTACTAGTTTTTTAATTTGCACTTTTATTTTGTCTTCAATATGTTCCATTATATATATATATATATATATATATATATATATATATATATATATATATATATCCATCCATGGTTGTTTATATGTAATATTGTGTACATTTGCTCATGTTTCACAGGATTTATTTTTATCATTTCACATTATTCATTTAGCTGTGTTACTTATTCGCTATAAGTTATGAATACTGTTATTTGTATCTTGCTTGTAATCATTTATTATGTGAAGAAGCTCATTGATTGTTTTGTTAAAAATGTCAGCAGAAATTAAAGAATGATATATCCCATTTCTACTTATGTTTTTGTAATGAATATGATCATTTCAGGTATTCATGATGAATACAACACTCACATGATCTGCAATATCCCTTGTGCTGATAGTGTTAATGTCAGAAAAATAAATGCCAATACATGATTCTGAAGCTGCAGTTGTGGCATTTGCAATTCTTGGAGGTTTACAAATATGATTAGTAAAACCAATAGAAAATTTTTAGGTAATTGATAGTTGTGTTATATACAGTATATTTGGAACTATCAGTGTTAGCATCTACTACACACATTACACTCCAACATATTGTCTGTTTCATTTCAATTGTGTTATTTGTTATTTCTTCCTTAATAACAGTTTATATGTGTGAGGAGGTTTGTCAATTGCATTACGTCCCATGTGAAAACCAAGAGAGGTATTTGCCTTGTAGTGACATGGAATATGTTCATATGTAGTGGTAGATCATGCACTTTTAGTTAAATAGACATTTATTATGTACAACACAATAATGCCATCGCCTCTTTTAGTTGTTCTAAGTTTAAAAATTTTGAAAAAAAAAAACAGATATAGTACAAACACCTCTGTTTCATGTTCTAAGTTTATAAATTTTACAGAAACCAGTTTTTTTTTTATTATTATTATTCAGTTATTACATTTCAGTCCTATTAGGTTTTTTTGAAATAAATCTGTCTGTAGGTGCTTTGCATACATTAAAGTTAAAATAACTACAGTAGATATGATAAAATGATGCCAACACATGTACAATTAAAAAATGACCGGTTTCACTAGCGAATCGTCTAGCATCCTCAGGTGATGGTAACAAAATGGTCCATGAATGTAAAGCCTCTAGAGAAAGACTGCATTACCATAAAGACAAATGATGTTGCTGCCAATCCCATACGACTTCAGGAAATCACAGATCAATATCAATAATGAGGAAATGGTATAACCATTAGTTACAATCTGCCAAGCAGTTACAATTGAGGATGAGGGTTATCCATTGAACTTGGTGGGAACACTGAACAGAACACAAAGTAAATTGTTAACTTTGTAAATAACAGCAACGATACATGTAATGGGGGAATGTTTTGAAGGGAATGTTAATCAACAAAAATAAAATGAATTAAAAAATAATAAATGTAATTAGAATCTTTTTATAAACAAAATATTAGCAATTCAATAATCAATAAGGAACATTTGAAGCAAGAAGAAACCAAATTAATAAACAACTAAAAAACACCTGCAAAACTAAAAAATAATAATAATTGAAATGAATAAAATGAGAATCTTTTTATAAAGAAATATTAGCCATT
>JAFIDM010000001.1:33100228-33127037 GCA_023159025.1 Thereuonema tuberculata
GCCATTAAATAATCAATAAGGAATATTTGAAGCAAGAAGAAACCAAACACTTAAAGAAAACCCTACTAGTAAACAGTAAACAATTGAAAAAAATATTTTCTAGGAGGTGGACGGGGGGAGAATTGTTGTTCTTTCTTCAGTTATGGCAATGAATTCCTTTTCTTTTTATCATCAGGCTTCTTGATTCCATATTGCGCAATTGTCACTGCTTGGCAGATTGTAACTAATAGTTATAACTAATGGTTAGCCTATCTATGTAATGCGGACGCACAATTGAAGCTTCCATTTTGACTACGCTTTGCGTCAACGCCATTAATTTCCGCTTCCGTTTCAGACCGGATCTTCCCCTCACTTCCTGTTATTTTCGCAACGATTTCGTTGGTTATGTGCAATGGGCGATAAAACACATGCGAAAGACAATTCGTGCGATGACTTTGTCTTGCGATTTTCGTCGAACTTTCGCAGTATGTGCAACGCCCTTAACACTAACAACACTGATTGTAGTAGAGCAGCTGGCATTGTGAATGGGAAAGATATTGAGATCTGTTACTGTTTTTATTGTTTTGTGTTGATTATTGTGTATTACCACCAAGTTAGAAATGGCATCGAATAGTGAAGAGAAATTTGAAACATTGCCGAAAAGGAAAAAAGGGATAGTGAATAAAGGAAATTATAAACATAATATTATAGGAGATGCTAAAGTGAAAGGATCAGCCCACAAAAACAACGTAGGAAATGATGTTTCTGAAAGGAAAAGTGAACCAGATTGTTTCTTTTCCTGCGTATTCCAACAAAATTGCTGTCAATCATAAGAAGCTAGATGATCTGAAGAAGCTAATGGACTACATTCCGGCTGAGAAAAAAGAATATTGCTCACAACTCATAAATTGGCCATCTACAGAGCAAAATGAAGCACCAGAGAAAGACTTTTAGTTATGACGATCATAATAAAGGAAATTGTACGTCACCGGATTTGTTAACAATTCATTTCTGTTCAGTTTGCTCTATATTTAGCAATTTTTTGTAATTCCAGTATTATAATTTTTCTAGTTTAGTTTGAAAACGTAACAAGTGCAAGTTTTTATATATTTTTTTATTTTAAATGCAGAATACATTAACCAGTGCTGAATACCCATATCTCATTTTTAGCACTTATATTTTCACACAGTAACAGTAGAACTATTAATATTCTTACAGTTCATGGAATAAACAGTTTTTTATGTCTCCCGAAAAATTTGCATTTTCGAACATGTTAACTTTTCAAAATAAGTGATTCAATTGTTTTTCCTTTTTTTTTTTGCTAAATTAAAAAAAAAAATTGGACACTTGCCCTCCTCTGAAAATCATTGAAAAAATTAGAAAGTGATCTACAAATAGTAAAGTTTCATCATAAAAAAATATCAATTTTCAGAAATGAATGGTACTCATAAATTCTTCATCATGAATTTTGAGAACATTTCCATTCAGCCATTAACATTCCCACAATATCCTTAATAGAAATACTGTTAACTACTCAAGAAACATAAGTGAGCATAAAAATATACAAATGCAAGAAAAATTGCAGTAAAAACAAAACTACAAACTATAAAATGTAATCATACATTACATAAGATTTGAACACTAATTTTGTTATAATGGTAACTTCTGTGTCATAAATGAATTAACTCAATGCAATGATACCTAGAGTTTTGTTTATAGTATTTGAACACTTTCTCAAAAATCAATACTATGTCAACACTACATAAAATGCTGATACTACAATCTGCATTCAAATTCATTTGGAACTATTGACATATGTGACAGACGCTTTAATGCTTCACATTTAAAATGTTTTGGTACGAGGACCACTTTTCTTCTACCAATCTTGAAGACTCTTTGCTTAGAGAATAAGTACGGTCAGTTGCTGTGGCGATATCAACTTCACGTAGAATATGAGAGAATGAGACGTCACAAACATCATTATCAGGCCAATAGAAGGACGGGGATGGTCCATGAGGATGCATGAACCTTACGGTAACATCTTCACCATTCACTTTCTCAACAATCCCCAAATACCAAGAAGAGTCATATGCACATGCAACATAGCAGTTGGGTTGCACAGAGCATTCTGGCATTAGTGGCGTAAGTGCAAAGAAATCTTGCATGATACTAAAATCTGTATCACAGCTTAGCCTTTTTGCTCCAATCTTGGTTGGTGATAGTGGTATAATGTGATGGGTGGATCGTGTTCCAGGAACCGTTTTTGCACTTTCAAAGCGTGGGAAAAGAAAATTTCTAACTTGTACCATTTCATCTTTTGAAACAAAGAGAACTGAATAGCTTTGTAGGTTCTCCCGGCAGAATTCAAATACATGTGAGGCTGTAAGTATTTGATCTATAATAATTTATATAGTCTTTGCAAATTTGTTTTTATGACAAGTCTTTTAACAGTGCCGCCAATACTACCGCAGGGAGATTGCATCCATGCCTGGTTGCAAAAAAACCCAGCTGCACTTTACATTGAAATCGTGTTCATCATAGCAGATATTTCCGAAATTCTTACAATTTTTGTACTGTGCAGCACATCCATCAGTGAAATATTCAGCATAAGCAAGGGGAATTCAGGACATTCAAACTTCAAAAAATTCAATACAGTCTTCTGAGTCTGATACACCAGGGTCACATGTTCTAGATCATCAGATACGACACAAAAACTTATTGCTTGCAACTATTGATCTTTTTTGTAATACATAACAGTGTGAAGAGTGCAGCTACCATTGTTGCAATGGTACCCCTGTACTTCATCTTGAACAACAAAATTGAGATTTTCACTGAAATCCATTAAAATTAACACTGATCTTTCATCAAGTGTTTCTTTCTTCATTTTCAGATAATTATCTATTTTCAGATAATTATAATCAGACTGTGATTGAGCAATAAACGAGTGTGGAGTAAGTTTTTCAATTTTATTAATTAGTGAGTCGCAGAATTCTACTATAGTGGTGATTTAACATTTAAATTCATTCTATCTTTTGATACCCATTGACTATACTGAACTATCTCATCACGATCATAGTCTTCTATTTCATTTTTTAAATGTGTTTGAAGTAAAGAACTCGGGGGGGGGGGGGGGTTTTTTTTCACCCAGAGCATACCGGCTCGGTTATTTATATCACGTTATTATTTTCATTAGATCATATATTAAAGTATGTTACTTTAATAGAAATTGAATTTAGAAGCAATTTAACATTTTGGCTAAGTGCAGACACATACGGTAGGTGTTCCTGATGATCCTACGAGTATACATTGTCTCGGTCGAAGAGACGCAAATTTTGAAAATCCTACTTTGTCTTCAGGATACTTCTTTATATAGAGAGAATACATTTCAGCTATATTACTTAAAACAAGACGTTTCTGTTCATATGTATTTTTTCTGGTGCTCACTTTACAGGTGACATGGTAGTCATAAATTACCAATTTATTTATTTTTTTAAATAGTGTTTTCTCTACACTTCCCATCATTTCTACAAACTGATTTTTTTGTGTGTGACATAAAGAAAGATTTATAATACTAGTCGGCTACCCGTCGCTTCGCTCCGGAAGCCTCCGCATATGTAACGGAAAACAACTTTTTATTTATTAAAAAAGCACACACACAAATTACATCGAGTAAACTAAAACTAAAATTTTTTAAAAGTTTTTTTTAATTTAATTTCTGATGGTTATATTCTGTCAATCCACGACTGCTTTGAGAACCAGCGTGTGAAACATATATCTAAGTTTTCTTTTTATTTTTTATGATTAGAATGTAATCCTCGTGGTCTAATGGCTAAGAAGTCTAACTTCGGAGCAGATGGTTGCATGTTCGATTAGCGAATTTGTAGAAATTATTTCTATTTTAACAAATTACAACAATTGCACCAGACAGACAGAGAAATAAAAGCTTTTAGTAATATAGATATACTTTTCAGTGGTTTTTGAGTTACAAAGACCATTGTTTTTTAAGTTACAAATAGTGAATTTTCAGTATTCTATCTTATAGAAATAGTGCTTCTTTCTTTTTTGAATCTCTTTTCTTCATTACACGTGTGCAATTTGAATGATATAGATATTTGAAGAAGAGATATGTTGAGATGAATGTTTGTTAATATAGATGATGAATGAAGATCGTAGCTTTTATCCGAAATTCTTGGCGACAAATTGATTGTGAGTATTCTTTCGAGTGAAGATAACCAAATTCTGATGACTTGTGAATCAAAGGCATAAAGTTGTGCGTGAGTGAAGACAACGTTCTCCAAATAGATGGCAATTTTATTTAGAGTCTGTTCTTCAGCTTTATTGATAAACATCGCGTAAGAAGGCCTGATCGGAAATTGCTTTCTTGTGAAAGTGAATCGAAGTAGATTATCGTTTGGTTTCATAGACATCCCATGGAGGTAAACAAAATCTCCTTTGTGAGTTCCTGTTATAATTTCGGCTTCTATGAGATCATTATCGAATGAACGGCATTTAAGTTGAGTTCCGTTGCAGTGTATAAAATTGGGATTGATTTTTTTGCAACAACATTATTGGAGATCCAATCTTCAATGACAAACGATGTTGAGGAATACCGCTGAGATTCAATGAGTTCAGATATTCAGGCAGATAGAGATGTTCGTGTTGTGGATTATCAGAAGTATCAATTTTATTCTCACTTAAATACTCTCTAGTCTCATCTAGTATTCTTTGACTTATCACTCGATTGATGTTATCGACAATCTAGTTCTTTGGTCTTAACTTCGACGTGATTCCAGGTATTTGAGTTACAAATAGTGTTTTTTCAGTAATCTATCTCATAAAAAGGATGCTTCTTTCTTTCTTGAGTCTGTTTTCTTTACTCCAACATCTGCCGTGTACGCGCTTATTTTTCAATATCATATAGAATTTGGTAAAGGAAGAATATTTAAAATATTGCAACATTTCGGCAATTATAGTTCTAATTGTCAGTTTCGAAATACAAATAACCTGACGGATGGGAAATAAATAAACAATCTTGAGATTAAAAAAAAAAGATTGAATTTATTCCTTATTGATGGGGGAAAGGAAAGGAGATATAGGTCAAAAAACAATATGAAGAGAGTTTTAGTCCCCATGGCCTAATGGATAAGAAGTCTGACATCGGATCAGAAAGTTGCAGGTTCGATTCCTGTCGCGTATGTTTCATTGTAAACATTATTTCTATTTTCCATTCTCACAGAAAATTCCTACGGACATACAGACAGACAGAGAAATAAAAGATTTTAGCAATATAGATTGATACTTTTCAGTGGTTTCTGAGTTACAATAGTGTTTATTTCAGTATTCTAGCTAACAGAAGTACCGCTTCTTTCATTTTTGATTCTCATTTTTATTGTAATTGCCACTTTTCAGTGACGTTTGAATTACAAATATTGATGGTTTTTGAGCTGTAAAAAGTGATTTTTTTCGGTATTCCACCTCAAAAAAAAGAGTGCTTCTTTCTTTCTTGACTCTGTTTTTTTTTACTCCAACATCTGCCATGTACACGCACATATTTTTCAATATCACATAGAATTTGGTTAAGTAAGAATATTTAAAATACTGCAACGTTTCGGCAATTATAGTTCTAATTGTCAGTTTCGAATTACAAATAAACTGACGGATGGGAAATAAATAAACAATCTTGAGATTAAAAAAAAAAAAGATTGAATATATTCCTTATTGATGGGGGAAAGGAAAGGAGATATAAGTCAAAAAACAATATGAGGAGAGTTGTAGTTCCTATGGCCTAATGGATAAGAGATCTGACTTCGGATCAGAAGGTTGCAGGTTCGATTCCTGTCGCGTATGTTTCATTGTAAAAATTATTTCTATTTTTCATTCTCACAGAAAATTGCGCCGGACAGACAGACAGACAGACAGAGAAATAAAAGATTTTAGTAATATAGATTGTAAAACTTTCACAGGAATCTATGAGGGGGAAATACCTTAAAAAAATTATAATGCCCATGTATCGAGTTTATTTAAAAAAAAAAATATTTACATTTTTTTTCTAAAAAAGCACTTATGACTATTCAATATAAGGAGCATGAACATAAAAATATAAACCTTCCTCTTTAATTTAAAAAAAAATTCAAGGTTTTACTGCGAAAACTGTAGGAAATATTGCATTTTTAAATTATCAAGGAGCTCGTCCGTGGAACACCTGAGTTCGTGGATCCATATAACTTCTTTAGATCATTACTGAAAAAGTACTTAACCTGCAACATTTAAATTTTGGAAATGTTCATATATCTAAGTAAACTTCAATTACACAAAATTTCAAGGTTTTCTGTGGGGGGTGGGTGTCATTTCCTAACATTTCTGGATGATTTGATATGAAATGACCCACACGTGATGTATAACTACATGTTTAATAACAAATTAGTAGTACAATTTAATTATCGTATGATCCTGAAGCTCCAAACTTAATGTGGCTGAAGAAGACCCTAGATACCGGACCGAAATATTGAGTAAATCTCACCCTGGAGCGCCAAAATTCCTCAGACAATGAGTTATGCAATACAGTTAAATTAATAATAATAATTGTTAAGTGACAATGGCATTAGAAAGCAGTTAAATTTGAAATATAGGATTTTTGATGTATTTTTGATGTATCTATTTGAAAAATAGGATGAGGTAAAGTTTTAATATAATAATTAATATGGCAGTTTACATTAACAAAGATTGTTTGTAGCGGGGAAAAAAAAATGGGGGGAAAAACCATATGCTACGGGATCTAATATAAAACGGGGGAAAATTAGTGGGAAAAAACCTCAGAGCTGAACCAAATTAATTTGCACAGTGGAAGATAAACAAAACAATTTAACTAGTTTAAAAACAGACAAATCCAAATGAGCATAATAAACAATTTATTATACTAAACCTAAACCTAAAACTAATTCCTAAGTAACAGAGAAATTTGTAAACCAAAATAATAAATGAATAATTCACTTTTATATTTTGATAATTCAATAATAAAATAAACCACTATCTAAATATAAATTTTTTGAGTTAAATTTATTTAAGTATTAAATATCAAATCCTAGCTTAAGTTACATATCAAAGGTTATACAATTTAAAATATAACTTCAATCATGTATTTAAGTATTTATTTAAAGCATGAACTAAAAGTCTTCACATAAAAACTCCTATGATAATTTCAAACATTAGTTTTCTGGAGTCATTACAGAATTTCTAATATTTATTAAAATAGAATTGACTAAATAATATGCATTTTCCTTTCTTTTGACTTGTCTAATCAAATATTAAAGTAAACAGTCTTACATAGGGAAAGAAGTTCTTGAATACAAACGGAACGTCCCCATTTGTAAAATGGCGGCTTGCTCAGGAGATCACAGTTGCTTCGATGGTAGTGCAAATTTATTCGGAGAATTGAATCGTTCCCATTGACAGTATGGACGCTGCGCTGGTTAGGGAATTCTAATTGTTACTTTTCCCATGGACGAGGTACGAGCTGGCAGTCACTTGATGATAAACTAATTCACTAGGAGATTTTGGTACTTTCCCAAGTGGTTCCTCGGGTAAGGAGCTCGTTGTCTCTTGGATGATAACGTCGCTTCCCAAAGAGAATTACTGCCGTATATCCAAATCCGAAATTTCTACATCCTTTCAAAGTCATCTACTATCGGCTCATTCCTCACTATCCAAGTTGGATTTCCACTAGGGTAAAGTGACCAAATGTCGGCCACATACTACAAATAACCAGAAAATAAAAGATCTGATGACTTAGTTTATATGATTGAAACAAATTTTTAGATTTATTGTAATTTTAATGAAATAAAGAAATATGGCATTACGAAAAATACCTATTAAGTTAACTACGCTTTAATTACTATAACCTTACAATGTGACCAAATGTCGGCCAGGGTGCCTTAAAGTCGGCCAGGGGATACCAAATGTTGGCCAGTTCAAAATATGCATCAGTTAAACATTGCTGTTCACAGGAAATTATTTAAAAAAATCTCATTTTAACGTTTAGAATATAAATTTATGTAAAAAATATTACGAAAATTTTATAATATTAGATTTTAGGAGTTTTCTTTCTTCTTCTTCAACTTTTGTTTCTGTTGCTATTTTTCAGCTTTCTCTTTTTTTTAGTTGTTCAGCTTTCTCTCTCTTCAAAGCAGCTGCTTTAAGCCTTTTTTCTCTTTTTTATTTGTAGCTCTTCCTTTTCTTTCTTTTCTTTTGCAGCTTTCAGTTTCATTTCATATACCACATCTGATGTCAATATAAAATGTTTATTGTTAGTAATTTATTGTATTTACTGTAAGCTTATTTCATCCATGGTACGAAAGTGTTTTCTGGAATTTATAAAACTTAATATCTTTAATAATACAATTCTTTGAAATACTGAAATAAAAGGGTTTTACGTGTTGTCATATCTATTGGATGATGACTGTAAGGCCCAACACAAGAATAAACAAACAATTGCCTTTTCTGATTCATTTTCTGATTAGCTAGGGCTGATGATCCAGATGCATGGTGAAACAGCTGTTCCCTAGTTCCCCTCATAAAAATGAATCAGAAAAGGCAATTGTTTTGTTTATTCTTGTGTTGGGCCTTACAGTCATCATCCAATACAATTCTTTGCTCTGATCGTTTCAATGTGCAATAGCCTAGCCTACAGTGGACATATTGCAAAAATAGATGAAAAGAAATTAATTTTCCTATGCATTTTCTAGCCAAATTGTTCTTCTCCAAACCATAATTTCCTTGGCAGTTAAAAGGACGTTAAAACTAATATTTCCCTTTTTTTTAAAAAACTATTTTATGGCTGTGCCTCTGTGAATTCGGAAAAAACTAGGGATTTCCTAGTTATGTCGTGAGATCTAGGCTAGGCGTTGATAGAAATGTAAACCTCGGATACAAACCGCTATTTAAATGCATCACATTTTTTTTTTATAAAATTAATTTCTTTTCAGTCTATAAGTATATTCTTATATTCGAAAACAAGTATAGGCCTAATCATCCTTTTAAAGGCAAAAACTGTACGTACGGATGTTGGTCGGTCAGTGTGTTTGTGTGTCATCCCAGTAGCGCTATAGACACAGTATTTAAGCAAGAAACAAAATACAAGGTGGCGCCACCAACATTCCGTGTCGTCCCAACAGTGCTATTCTTTGTGTGGATCAACATTATTTTAGTGCAGGAGGTTAACTTATAATGACGCTATAATGACTCACACACCTTATTAACTCTTCAAGCATGTTTCGAAACTACCCTCTAAATATGGATAATTACATGCTTGCAAGAAATACCATGATCAAAATACATATGTTGTTTTATTGCTTAGTCATCAGTCAAATTATACTTGGGCTGTTATGGAAGTCATGGCTTTCAAAAAATAAGCTTAGAACATCGCTTTCAATCTTGGGTTTTTGAAAAATGTCACGGTATTTCAAAAATGTGGAATCTGTTTTAATTCCGTGAATATTTCACGGGTTGCCACTAGTCTTTAATAAGTAAGATAGGTGTTTATATTTTTTTATTCAACTGTTAAGTAGGCTAAGCTACACGCTAAAATATTGGCTATAAATAAATAATGGCCGACATTTGGGCCATCCATGGCCGACATTAGGGTAACTTGAAATAGGAAAATAAAATGTAAATACTAATTACTTATGAAATAACGTTAAAATATCAGTGTTTCCTAATATCCAAATAATACAAAAAACATGAAAACTAAGTATTGCTTTGGCTTGGAGAAAATGAATTCTCAACTTTGTAATCTGAAGAATCTCGCCAAAACAATGGTTTCCCGCAACAATCAATCTCACGTCTTCGATAAGAGCTTAAAGTAAATGGCGACAACTGAAAATGACAATTGAAACTAAGATAGGATGATAGTCCAAAGATGTAAAAATCGTGTAAAACGAAAAAAAAAACAAAGCTAGACCACCACGTGTTTCTTAAAATACAAAAAAACATTTGGTGGCCAACATTTGGGCACCGGCCGACATTTGGTCACTTTACCCTACATGGAAAATTCCAAAATAACCCTCCTTAGAAGAGTTTATGCTTTAAATGCAAATATCATTTAAAATAAAATAAAATTCATCAGATATTTTTAAAAAGAAAATGAATAAAATCTAATAAAATTATCTTAAGACATTCCTCCTGAATTCTAAAACAAATACTACTATAAGGTATAAGTAAAAAAAAAAATCGTCCCGGGAGAAGAAAAAAACAACAACCCGGGAACAAGATCTAAGATCTTCAATTTTTGGGAAAAAAAAGTACAAAGAATCTCTTTCTTCATCTTAACATGATATTTGTAGTCCATTATTAGCACCTGATGCTAAGCACGGTGGAACCTGCCACCAAACCACGACAATCCCCTAACAATCCCGAAGTTCTAAGTCAGAATTCTATTCGAACTATCACCTTCCAAGATGAGAAATTTCTCAACAAAGCCTACAGTGATGAGGTTGCAATGAACGAACTATCTACTCAGATCAACTAGAAACGAGAATTTTCAGTGTCGTTTCATGTTAAAAGGAAACTAACATATCTTTCATTATATTGCTAATTGTTTAATTGTCTTTTGTTACATTTTTAAAACTTGAAAAAGAAAGTAAGGAAAAGTCTTCCGAAAATGTGGTATTTATCAATATATTAAATATGTCTTTATACATTAATGTGCATTTATTAAAATATTATGAATAGGATAGATTTAAGAAAAAGTTATGATGCTAGAAATTTTCCAAAATTTCGATAATTACAAATTAAAAAAAATTATGTTTTAAAAAATATTCAAAATAGATATTTAAAAAAAATGTTAAATTTAAAAAAATTAAAAAATAGATTTTTTAAACTTTCTGAGTGTTTTCAACTGTTTTGTTTCAGTGTTCTACTAAGAAAGGAGATCACAGCTGTGTAAAGCCACCTATAATTTCGGAACCATACACGGCTCGTGGAAAATGTGTAGCAATTCATTTTAGTAAGTAAACAAATAAAATTAATTTACATTGTTTTTTATATGAATTATAAAAACAAAACAAGGGCAGCACAATGAATAATTAAATGCCTTTCAAGCTCAGTTATGAGAGGGAATCGAGAACGTCCTGCAAGGGACTCATCAGTCCGATCAGTCCTCCCGGATAAAAGAACTCATAAAGGCAAGAACATTTTTTATATGAAGTACTAAAAATTTGCTGAACATGAATTTGATTACAGTTGCTAAAAATTTAGAGTTGATTAAGTGTAGAATTTCAATTGTCATAAGGGTTAATCTCAGCATAATCGAAAACACTCTAGGCTAATCCTAAGATCAGGAATTTGTTTTTATTATAACCAGCCATATTTGAAAAATTTGCATTCAATCTAGAGTACAACAGCTATAATTTGATCGATCACATACATTTAATAAGCAGCTGGTGTTCACTGAAACAAAAGGTATGCTCAAAACTGCACAAAATCCATCAAAGATTCTTATGGAACTTGAGTTGTTATATAAGCCGCAAAATTTTAACAGCTTTAAAAGTCAGACCCATTGCTTACAAGTGACATCCCAAAACAGCTGTTTCACGGTAATTGCCGATCATCAGTTGAGAATAGTCACTGTAAACACACCCAGGTCTGAATACGGAGGTTAATGTAAGTAAAGGTTGGAAAAAGAATGGCACCTCCAAAGTCCAAACAAAAAACAAGAAATTCACAATACAAATAAAATAAAGAAATTCACGTGCCAGTCTCCGCTGGCCTCACTGAATTTTTTTATTTTATTTTTATTGTGCATTTCTTGTTTTTTAGTTTAGGCTTTGGAGGTTCCACGCTTTTTCCTGCCTTAGCTTATAACAGCTTTGTTAAGGATATTTTCAGTAGAGAGGGATTTAGTGGATTCTCCTACTCTCCATATGATCGCTTATGTTAGTATTTCCTTTTCATTTGTTACTTTTTTTTTTAAATTATTTAAAACTTTGCATTTATTTCACAATGTTACTTATGCCACTAAAAGAAATACGTTCGCTTATCTTCGTGCACCTGAAGAACTTGGCGAATCAATTCTTTAGTGAATTAGAAAAGCAGAAAATGCTTTGGAGCTCTGATTTTTTTCATAAGCCAAGTATTATGAGTGTTTTTGATATTGTTGGAAAGTTTCATACAAAAATAATATTTGCTATACCACATATCAGAAAAATTAGCCACTTATATAATAGGCAATTTAAATGAAAATAATATTGAATGCAGTAGCCTAAATCCAATCTACATTTAAATGCATATTGATATTTAATTAATGTCATTATTTATATTTTAGATATGTATCTTTTTTTTAGGTGAATAAAATAGGTATTGTTTTTAAAATATAAATATTATGCATTTTTCGTGAAGAAAAATTTAGTTGATAATATTTGCAGTAGGGGAGACCGGGGTCAGTTGACATAAGGGGCTAGTTGGCGTAGAGCTTCTATTTCCTGCCACCGTCTAGCTAGAGCGCTGAAATCTTGATAGCGGGAAGTGTACGTAAAGGTGCACCATCCACTGTGACTTTTAGTTTGCTTGGGAGCGTCACAAAGGAAGTGACCCCTGTTTCATCGTTTTTCTGACTGGTGAGTAAATTTTTTCACCGTAATTTTTTTTCTTCTGGTGAACATATAGATCGAATTAAGGTACTGCTGATGGCGGTTCTCGAAAGAGTGGATAACTGTGGTTGCATGCATGTATCATAATCTTTTGTTTCTGATGTTTGGGATTGTGTGGTATCCATTTTGTTTTGGAAATCCCAGTGGGGCTAGTTGGCATAGGTCGGGATCAGTTGGCATAACTACGACAAATGATAAAAAAACGGAAAAACTGGAGATGGCCAGACGAGGAAGACTAAATTTGGTACCACCAAACTTAAGTTCTGCGAAAATTGAACCCATCTGTTCAAATAACTCCTACATTTGCGTTTGATATCAAACAATAACTATAGGTAGCTAAGAATTCATTGTTTGTTTATACATTTAATTTAATTTGTTATACAGTTTTTTTTTTTGTCCAAGTATTAATAAAATAAAATTTTTGATAAAATAAAATGTTTTTCTCGAAAATTGTTGTGTTCTGCTCAAGTATTCCTATCCACAGCACGTTATGCCAACTCGCCCCTAAAGGTATTCCAACTAGCCCCGCACCCGGGGTTAGTTGGCATAGTTGCAAGCTTTTAGGAAAAGTGTTTTTGGGGTTACCTAAACACGGATTTAATTAATGGGTCCTACATAATTTTGGAGTCAAAAAGATAAGCTATCCGCCGCATTTACCAGAATCCCCTAAGTATTGCACAAAAAAATAAAAAAATAAAAAACAAAAATCTATGCCAATTAGCACCGGTCTCCCCTACTTTTGTGAAAACAACACCATTTCCTTCAGAAAATTAAAGTCAAAGAATTTCATTTTGAAATGATCTGAGAATTATTCCAAACAGGAAAGATACATAGAGATATCCAAACGATTTTATTCAATAAGGTTTGGAAAACGAAATTTTTCATTGCTTGCTATACATGGAAATGCAAAATTCAAATTTTTGATTGTTTTTTTGTAAATATATTATTTATTTAAATAAAAGTAGGGGAAAGTCGGGTAAGATGACGAAGCGTGTAAGATGACGAACTCGGTATTTCTCCGACGCATTCATAGATAGGAGCAACTGTCCAAGCACTTTCTGAGACTCAGGTGATTAGTAACGAAGTTTACTGCAAGGGATGTCGGGCCAGATTGTTTTGCGAGCAGTAGCGACTAAGATGTGTTTGTTTCCCGTGCGTTTGTAATTTTTGGACTTCACAGCGTAAGGAATTACTCGACTACGTTAAGTTGTTTTTGCTCTTTCATACAATATTCTCAAAATACAACTCATAATGTAAAGAACCATGTGTGGTGTAGGTTGTTTACGATAAGCTACGGTAATGATAAATAAGGTCTAAACCAAATTGGTGGCGTGGGGTAAGATGACGAATGGCAGGGCGGGTAAGATGACGAGAAGTTTCGGGTCATTCCACATCAGATCACCTGATGAGTTCACCACACCATTACAGATTTTTATGAAAATTTATTTGCATGTAAAGAGTCATAAGATAACACATTCTACAAAATATGGGATTTTTTGGGTTAAATATTTGCCGAGATATGAATTTTTGAAGTTTTTTTAATTTTTTTGGTGCCACGTCCCTTTTTTGACGTATTTTCTTGAATATCTCATCTCCTAATCAATCAAATGGAACCAAATTTGTTTTCCCCATGTATTTTTTTATGCTAAATCCAAAAATTCTAACAAAATTAGTCTAGAACTAATAGTTTAGTAGTAATAGAAAGCATGTAAGCATTTAGAAAAAAATTCAAATGACTTTACCCAAGTCTAAAAAAAGGTCTAAAGTAACTGATAAAAAAAAAATCAAGATGGTGTTTTGCTCCTGAGCTTGGAAAAAAAATCGCAAAGTTGGTATTGTTTTCGAATCACGTAAATCGCGTATCCAACAATTATTACTTTGTCACTGCATATTTACACTCATTAACAAAAAAAACGACGCATCTAGAAGGAGTTGTCCGATTGTAATGAAATTTCGTATGCAAAGATATTGGGACCGCCCAAGCAAATGATTAAACTTTGGTGTCCAATGAATGAATAGAGAGAGCCACAGCGCATCGGAACTGCGCACTCAGCAGGTGTATATAAAAAGCGATTCCCAATCTGATGGTCAAAATTTCTGTTGCATTGCGAGTTAGGATACCTTTCAACGACTGAAAAAATGCCTCGCCGCAGGATTCGAGCTCATTACGTGCAACTGTCAAGAGTTTGAAAGAGGTCGTATCATTGGATTGAAAAAGGCAAGTTGGGCAAATCGGAGAATCGCTCGTCATATGAGTCGAAGTGATGCGGCGATTAGAAGATGCTGGCAGGAATGGGTGGACAATGGCAGATTTCAGCGTCATGAAGGTAGCGGTCGACCTAGGGCCACAGCAGAGCGGGAGGATAGAGTGATTGTCAGATCAGCTGTCACAGCGCCTGAATCATCGTTATCAACTATCAGACATGCGACCCGCACACGAGTGTTCACCATGACCATTCACAGACGGTTGAGAGAGTGACATCTACGCTTGTACCGACCGCTACGCCACCTGCCACTCACGTCTGCACACCGTCGGGCCAGATTACAGTGGTGCTTGGCTCGATCCGGTTGGAATGATGCTGACTGGGGACCTATAGTGTTTAGCGACGAATCCCGTTTTCAACTGTGTCCTGACGACCGTCGCAGACGTGTCTGGAGACGCCCAGGGCAGCGTGCCGATCCTGCTTTCACTATTGCACGCTACACAGGCCCTCAACCAGGAGTTATGGTCTGGGGTGCCATTTCCCTTGATAGCCGGACCCCTTTGGTCGTCATTAGCGGCACACTTACAGCACAGCGGTACGTCGACGACATTCTGAGACCTGTTTTGCTACCCTTCCTTTTGCAGTACCCTGGCCTTGTTTTTCAGCAAGATAATGCCAGACCACATACGGCACGTGTTGCTACGACCTGTCTTGCAGCTTGTGAAACACTTCCTTGACCAGCCAGATCCCCAGATCTCTCTCGAATCGAGCATGCCTGGGATATGATGGGAAGGCGACTGCATCCACGAGGGAATGTGGATGACCTAGCCCGACAATTGGAGCAAATTTGGCAAGAAATACCGCAGGAGACTATCAGGGAGCTTTATCACTCTATGCCATGTCGTGTGGCAGCTTGCATTCAGGGTAGAGGTGGGTCAACACCTTATTGAGCTCGTTACTTTGTAACTCTGTAACTCTGAAATAAATCATTCAATTTGTCTGAAATTTTAATCATTTTCTATTCTGTACATAATCTTCCTCTCCACGAATTTTTGTCTCCATCGGACAACTCCTTCTAGGTCGTCGTTTTTTTTGTTAGTATTTAGTAAATTCAAGTTATCCCTTGCTTAAGTTATAGCTGTGTAAGCAGTAACTCTCACTTATAGCCAGGTAAAACCCATATTTTCAAACTGATTCAAACTGAATATAGTTTGAAAATACGGCGATTCAAACAGAATATTCACCCCAAAATAACGAAAGACAAACTCATCTTTACTTCCACGATATCTATATTTCTTTCTATTTAAAGGACTTCATCAGGATAATAAATAAATAAATAAATACAAAATGAAGAAAGGAAGAGAAACTTTCTCTTATCATTTTAAACACAAACGAAAATGCAACAATATAATTCCAATAAACACAACTTATTACATCAAATAATTAATAACAATAAACATAACGTATTGCATCAAATAATTAATAACAATAAACAAATCATATTACATTAAATAATGAAAAATTAATAGAACAATTAAATAATAGTGAAGATTAGACATAGGATTATTTTAGAATTAAAAAGTCTTTAATTCTCTTATTCCTTATCAATGATTTTTTGAAAATACTAAGTGATACATCGTTAACCTTAAGGGATTTATCCCTATTAAAAAGACAACTGTTAATAAGGCATGATTCTAATTTAAATCTTTTATTTTTATCTTTAACATTAAATACATTATATACTATTGGGACCGGGCAATGATTTTTCAGCATACAATGTCTAGCCCATTCATATAGAAAGCACAGATAGGATGATAGAAGAACGTGAAAAAGAGCACACTACGGCATTTGAGAAAAGAAGTAGTAAGATATCGGAATGGGCTAGACATTGTATGCTGAAAAATCATTGCCCGGACCCAATAGTATATAATGTATTTAATGTTAAAGATGAAAATAAAAGATTTAAATTAGAATCATGCCTTATTAAGAGTTGTGTCTGTTTTAATAGGGATAAATCCCTTAAGGTTAACGATGTATCACTTAGTATTTTCAAAAAATCTTTGATAAGGAATAAGAGAATTAAAGACTTTTTAATTCTAAAATAATCCTATGTCTAATCATCACTATTATTGTTTTATTAAATTTTCGTTATTTAATGTAATATGATTTGTTTATTGTTATTAATTATTTGATGTAATAAGTTACGTTTATTGGAATTATTTTGTTACATTTTCGTTTGTGTTTAAAAGGAAAAGAGAAAGTTTCTCTTCCATTCTTCATTTTGTATTAATTATTTATTTATTTACTAGACGGGTATCGTCGCTTCGCTCCGGAACCCTTGCATGCATAGCAATAAAAAAAAAACAAACCTTTATTTATTTAGTAAATTAATATGGAGATCGGAGAATACACGACTTCCCAGCTCATTGTGGGATTCTCCGCTTAACTCGCTTGTATTGCGTTTTGGCACTCACACGGGGGTTGTCGCAAAAACACTTCATTTTTGCATGTATCTTCCAAACACAGAAACGTTTGTTAATGACTGATATACCGTTCGATAGAATTTTCAAATACCAACATTTTCTCAATATAATATTCTCTTCCAACTTTTATACTTTTCGTTTAAATTGAAAAAAAGTCAAAATTTGACCTTTTAAAAGGCGCCATCTTAGAAACCAAAAACTTTCTTCGAAAGATGTTTGTAGCATTTTGTTTGTCTTAAAAAGATCTACGTTTTATCCATTTGCATGACCATTTTATCTCTCATAGTTTGGTCACAAAATTGGAAAAACGTAAAGTCTTATGACAATGACAGACAGAATAACGCTTTTATATAATTGTAATATAATTATCCTGATGAAGTCCTTTAAATAGGAAGAAATATAGAAATCGTGGAAGTAAAGAGGAGTTTGTCTTTCGTTATTTTTGTATGTATATAGATTTTTACGATTAATGAGAGATAATATGAAGAATATTCACCCATTTAAATCGCGGTTGCGAGGCACCATAAAAATCCAAAATGTTATTGAATAAATACAGGCCTTTTCATTAACTTCATTTTCTTTAATAACAGTGTTTTACTGAGGTGTTACTTAAAATATTTGGTTTAAAAATTAATTTTTTTGGACAATAAAAAAAAATAAAAATACTAAACTACTGTTATTATAAAGCGAGCTCTACAAATTTCAAAATTATTAACTAATAGTTATTCAGGACAAAATATCTAAAGCGCCCATTTTTTTCTGGCTTTCTTTTCAAAATAGTTTCCGTATTTTTGTTTTTGAATCATATAATTGTGGAAAGGGCGGGAATGACTTTTACTTTCTGTTTGAGGCGGGTACTTTCACTTTCGGATTTAGGGGTTGAGTTTCCTACCAACATTTCATTAAAGTAAATTGTACGATTCAAAACCAAAAATACGGAAACTATTTTGAAAAGAATAAAGAATAAAAAAAATGGTTGCTTTAAATATTTTGTCCTGAATAACTATTAGTTAATAATTTTGAAATTTATAGAACTCGCTTTATAATAACAGTAGTTTTTATTTTTATTTTTTTATTGCCAAAAAAAATTAAGTGCTTTCCAAATATTTTAAGTAACACCTCAGTAAACACTGTTATTAAAGGAAATGAAGTTAGTGAAAAGGCCTATATTTTTTCAATAACATTTTGGATTATTACGGTGGCTAGCATCGGCGATTGAAAAGGGTGAATTTTATGTTTGAATCGCCATATTTTCAAACTGAATCTAGTTTGAAAATATGCGTTTTTACCAGGCTATATGTGAGAGTTACTGCTTACAGAGCTATGACTAAAGCAAGGGATAACTTGAATTTACTAAATAAATATGCAGTGACAAAGTAATAATTGTTGGATACGCGATTTACGTGAATCGAAAACAATACCAACTTTGCGATTTTTTTACCGAGCTCAAGAGCAAAACATCATCTTGTTTTTTTTTATCAGTTACTTTAGACCTTTTTTAGACTTGGGTAAAAATCTCAAATTTTTAAATGTTGTCCCACATGGCCATTTAAATTTTTTCCTAAATCCTTACATGCTTTCTATTACTACAAAACCGATAGTCTAGACTAATTTCGTTGGAATTTTTGGATTTAGCATAAAAAAATACGTGGGGAAAACAAATTTGGTTCCATTTGATTGATTAGGAGATGAGATATTCAAGAAAATACGTCAAAGAAGGGGCGTGGCACCAAAAAAAATAAAAAAAACTTCAAAAATTCGTATCTCGGCAAATATTTAACCAAAAAAATCCGATATTTTGCAGAATGTGTTATCTTATGACTCTTTACATGCAAATAAATTTTCATAAAAATCTGTGATGGTGTGGTGAACTCATCAGGTGATCTGACGTGGAATGACCCTTTGCTTAGTTTGTCATCTTACCCAACATATTTTTGAGTATCTTTTATGAATAGCATTTGTCCTATTTTAAAAATTGGTTTTGAAACTGAATTTTAGTTGCAGTTATTTTTTTTCTTTTATTTTTAAATCCTCATGTATGACTGTTTATCTATGAATGTTTTAGGTATTACAGTGCAACTTGGATAATTCGAACGTCTTTAATTCGAAATCGTGGTTAATTCGAAGATTTCTCTTAGTCCCTTGAATTTCTTATTAAATCAATATTAAAAAATCGTGGATAATTCGAAGTTCAACTTCCTTAATTCGAAGTTTTTTATAAAAAATTTCGAACCATAACGACTTTTCGGCGTTTCATCGTTAAGAAATTCGACACATGACAACTGAAATCCCCTTCCAGCCACCGTTCGACAGGTGGCGCCATTCGACACGTGACGCTTCAGACACCATTCGAGCTTCCTGCTGTCAGTGTCACCATGTCTTTCAGCAAACCACGCGTGTACAAGAATTTAACGTTCGCTGAAAAGGTCGCAGTCATTCGCGAGGTGGAAAAGGGTGTGAAGAAGAAATGCCAAATTGCCAACGAGTACGGGTTAGCGCCGAATTTCGTCGGTACGTTGAAGGACAACCAACGTAAGTGAAGCTATTTTCCGTTCACTAAACATGTTTGATGATTTTGCTAACCTTAAGCGGCTGAATTCTACAATACAATCAGACATTGCACATTTTTTTGAAAACTATAATTTTCTGTATTGAATGTAATATGTACTGTAGCTTAAGTAATATAAATCTATATTGTTTACATACATATAGTGTTTAAGTCTTTCATACCATGATCTTTCTGAATAAATATTTACTTATTGACAGAATAATCTTTTCAAGCATTCAGTGGACCTGAAATTAAAGTTAAAAGATGTAACTTGTTTAATTCGAGGTCTTGGATAATTCGAAGTTTTGTAGTGGTCCCTTCAGCTTCGAATTATTCAAGTTGCACTATACAAACAACATGCCACGAAATTATAGAAGGAAAAGTGACAGGGGAAGTGGGATAAGGCGACAATGAATGCAGCTATTGCTGAAGTAAAAGATAAAACCTGAAGTGTAAATGCTGCAGCAAAGAAACATAACGTGCCAGAGCCAACAATAATGTTGTTCTAAATTTTTATTGTACCTAATTCTTCAAAGTTTTGTTTCATTACAAGCAAATTGTATTTTAAGTGTTTCATCTTTGACTTTTTTTACTTCATGCCACACGTTAGTAAGTGAAGTTGTTTCTCTTCATTTTTAAAATAAAATGTTTCTATTTTAAGTGTTTCTATCTTGTATTACTTTTATCAATTCGTCATCTAACCCATTCCCCTTCGTCATCTTACCCCTTAGATGGGGTAAGATGACGAAAATTACTCTTTTTGTTTTGGTGAAATATTTTTCGTAATTCGAAAGGGTAAAACAGCGTTTTATATTTTTTTATTGAACATAAAGGTTACAAGAAGTGTCCTTTCAAATTTCAGTTTTTTAAACCACTTACTAAGCCGAGGGACAATCTCTGAAGCTTAAGTTCGTCATCTAAACGCCGAGGCTCTTATTGTCGCCGGTCTCTAATAAGCACCGGGCTGCAGAGGGGACACGGCCAAATCGTAGCCGGTCTCTAACAGTAGCCGGGTCTTTGATATTTGCCTACCGGTACTAGTGTAAGCGTCCGTATCTTTATAGTTGTGCGTAATACCTTGCGGTACATTGCCTTACAAAATGCCGCCGAAACGGTCTTTCGACATTGCCTTTAAGATTCGCGCGGTGGAATACGCGAAAGAAACTTCCGGTGAGGCGGCCGCCCGTCATTGTTGATTCGGACGACGAATAGCAGCGAAAGGTACAGAAAGACATTGCCATTTTTCTTTAACAGTCTTATGTAGCATGTGAAATTCAAATAAAGTAGCTGTTTATAATATTAGCCGGTATTTATGTGTAAAAATATTGCGTTTTGAAGGTTTTTGTTAATAATGGCCGGCCTCTAATAGCAGCCGGTCTCTATTAAGCGCCGGGAGCCGAGGCTAGTTATACAAATAAACGCCGGGGGCTTCTATTGGAGCATAGACGGTAAGTTACTGAGATAAAAATATAAAAATACCCGTTAATGTGTATATTTGTTTATATTATATATTATTTCTATCTATCTATGTATCTACCTATAAATGTAAAATGTAAATATAATATGTAAATAAATACATTAATGAATTGTGTAAATATAATGAATTGTGTAAATATAAATTCCTCAATTTATTATTGTATTAATTTAATATTACTCAATATTTTGGAATGTACTGTGTTTAATTTTTCAGTTATTTTTAATAGTTTAAAAACTTTAAAATTTTAATTATAATCTTTATACTTGAAAATATATAAATATTAATGAATTGTAAGACTTGTTCTATTAGAGAGGAATATAATTCATCAATATCATTATGAAAATTAGCCATTTATTTATATTTTAATTTGTAAATTTGAAATTTATATTAAATTGGCCAAACTCAATTAAAACTAAATCTAGGAATTAACAACCATAGATGTTTTGTAAAAAAATAAGTACATTATTTCTTAATGTATGCGGGTTGAAAGAATGTTTTAAATCGTAGACAATATTAAAAAATTTTGGCACACAATAAAAATTCATAAATGATAAGTCATCTAAAAAATTAAGAAAAGATAAAAAAGATACTTAAAAAAGAACTGTTTCAACCGCTGTAACTGCAGGTTATCTTCAGCTTCTAAACCTGCAGTTATAGCGGGTTCAAACCGTTCATTTTTAAATATCTTTTTTATCTTTTCTTAATTTTTAGATGACTTATTTATGAATTTTTATTGTGTGGGGTGCAAAGTTTTTTTTAATATTGTCCATGTTTTAAAAAATAAATATTACAAGTCTTTTGAAATAGATATTTTCGAGAACATAGTTTTCGAAATTCAGTTTTAATAAAAAAATTATAATATGGAAGATGAACATTTTAGGTTAAACAATTAGTTTCAAATAAAATTTAGTTTCTTATATGTTAAAGTATAACATATGGTCACAATGAAAATTATTTTACAAAAATGTTTTTTAAGTAATATTGATAATATAATCATTTATAATTGGTTTAGTATAAAAAAACAAATTAAATTCAGAAGATAGTTTAACAAAGTAAAGAACATATAAAGAACAAAATTGATTTTAAGAAATTTAAATTGATTTTAATAAATATACTAAAGTTTTAGAAACTAATTTTATTAATAAAAACATGGATAGCATTGGTTTAGTTCATTTAAATAAAGCTAAATTAAAATATTATTTTCTTTTATAGGTGAAAGTTTAAAAACTCATGGGTTCACTACAAATATCTATGTCTATCACGATAAACTAATTGATGGAGTGGGACTGGTAAGTTCATGTGGTTTTAAATACTTGCAACGCATCCACAAATTGCGGTTGTCAGAATGGAAATGTAAATACGTGTAATTACAATCCGTGCCTGGGCTAATTTGTCTCAGATTAATCTAGTTAAAGTAAGGGTGTTAAGAAATTAGTTAAGCGAGCAGCAATCACACAAATTCAAGAAATCAACAATAAGAAAGATTTAATTCTAAGGTACGAATCTCTTTCTTTACATTCATTAAAATAAACTCAATAATAAGGGGAGTGTAATACTAGTGTCGTCAAACTTTTGACTTTAGTATTAAATCAGAGAAACATATGTCTCTAAAAAAACAAAGTTCCAGTTCCTAATAAGTTCTAAATAACTTATAGTATTTTTTTCAATTAAATTTATGTATTACAGGATACCGCTCGGTACAATTAACCTGCCACAAGTTACATAAATCTTTAAATGACTCTACTGCTGGAATTCTAACTGTCCCTTAGGTCTGGAATGCTCTTGCACGGCATGCACCCGAGAAAACAACGAAAAGTTCATACTCATTAATTCAGGCTTCTTGGTATCGTAGAACTAATCGATGCACTGAAATCACTAAAGAATCGGTAATCTTGATCTTTGTGTAACTAACATCAAATCCAAACAGTAGTCAACATGGCGACCATCATTCCATGTTGTTGCGATAGCACTAACGATGTTTTCCGTTGCCTAGGAAACATACGTTACTTCGTATTTGCAGTACTTAAGTTGTTCACTTTACTGGAATATTAATGTTGACACACACATCACTAAAAGCACTGATTAAGCATCTGGATTCTATGCTTACACTAGTGAAATGAAATGCACACAAGAAGAAGCTTCTGTCCTGAGAAAGCTCTTCTTTTCACTAGTACCACTGATGAACTAACTGTTGTGATGAACTGACACAACTGATGCATAGCAACCACACCGTTCTAGTAACAAAGCATATTGTCGGCTTTGTTGACAATGATGTGCCAACGCAACGTGGATGGCACTCGATTTGTTGCACGCCGATCATCAAACACTTGTTGTAAAAATATCGGCCGTTAACACTATTTTGATATTAACTGTGTAGAATGCATATCTGTGTGAAATAAGGTAAGTAGCATTACTCAAACTTGATGTAATATGTTGATACCACAGTTTCACACCACAGTTTACCTCTTTAGTTTAATTCTATTACAGTATAACTCGCTGAATCAGAATGGTATCCCTATAACAAAAAAAAGCATGACAAAATTAAGAGGCAATCTTAATTCATTCATTCAATAGATTCATTTATTAAAAGAATAAACACCATCAAGCATAATCATCCAATAACATTTATTAAGAATTTTGATAATTTTTTACTTGTCCTTTCTTGTGATTTTATTTTTAAGTTTTTTTGTTTTGTTTTGTTTTTAGAGTTTCCTATTAATAGTGTTTCTATTAAGTTATTTACTAAAATATCCCTCATTACTAGTAACCACTTTCAATTGATAACTACCAAAGAGTCATCATTTAGTAAAGCTATCGTTCACTGGCCTTACCTATTAATATTTTGTAACATAACTCCCTGTTTGGTAGTAAAGAAATTCCTAATTCTAATAAGAAATTTTAACTTTCAAAATTGACTCGATAATGAGCATTCTTTTGAAATTCCTTTGAAATAAAATCTAAACTGTTTTCCTCACAGATCGTATTTATATTCACTGTTTACTTAATACAATATAAACTAAAACATAAAATTTTTTTGTACTTAAATTTTAAAAGATTTGATTTCGATCTCATTTTTATAAGCAGACCCATTCGGAAAATTTGAAATATGTGTAAAAATCCTATTCTATATTGAAAGTAAAAACATCCATGCAAAATATTATTAAGTAAATTAGTATCAAATAATATATTAAAGGGAAGGTTCTGAAATGGTTGGTCAAACTTGAAGGCCCGATGTAATGCAGCAAAATTACGAAAAAAGTCCATACGAGGATAGGTATGGAAATGACTTATTCATATGTTACAGAATGACTAACACGGTCAAGCTAGATGAAGTGTTCGATGAAGTTGGATTGGCAGAGCAGGACTAAAAGATTGGCCTGAACGCTCCCTAGACCTAAATCTCTTGATTATTTTCTCTACGGCTACTTGAAAACGCTAATGTACACTATACCGGTTCCCAATGTGCAAATATTGCGTGACCCCATTATGTGTACTACGATTCAGGATAACACTGTGATTTTATGTGATTCATTTTAGTGATTCATGAGCTCCTAGGCATTGCCTGTGAAAAAAGACTCAAATTGCTGCAATAACTAAATTCATATTGGAAAAATTACTTTGGCAACTGGTGGGGTTATTAAAACGAGTCTAGATGCCATCTAAAATTATGGAAATTAACCCCTACTATATACTTCTAAAAAAAGCTTTTCCCATAAATAATTCTCCAACACTTTCAGTTCTGCACTCTTTACAGATCTTTCAAGTATCCCATGGCAAATCCGTTTCAAAATATTTTGTCTCATCATCTAGAAAAGCTCAATACCACAACTATAGCGAAATTCTTCAAAATGACATTTCTTTAAATCACATCAATTACAAAGTTCAACAAATATCGATTCAATATTTATATTTCAGATTTTATATTTAATTTTATTACGGCAGTTCTCAATTAAATCAATTGTAATCAAAAGTTTGCTTTGTTTCTGGACAATATGTTACCACAGAAAAATTCATATACTAAAACTTGCTAAACCTTTTGTCTCGTGAAGATGACTCAGTAAATATGAAAGATATTATCATGAAAATGATAATATAATTACCATTAAAATTAACGTTTATTAAGAATTTTAGGTTACTTTCCTTTTATCGAATTTGGCCAACTAGGGACCACGTAACTAGCTCAACCTGACAACGTCAGGGCGAGGCTAGTGAAATTCAAGAAAGGGGGGACGAGAATTATATCCCGTCCAGGATAACCCTGAGATAGTAAGTCCCAGGTGGGAAACGGACGAAACACAGAAGAAGAAAGAAACAGCCATGCCACCACCGGGATTCGAACCCAGGTACTGACGCATCGGCCACAACGGCAGCCCGCCGGCTAAATCGCACGGCCACGCCAGCACGGCTTTTAGTTTACTATTAATTTTCCTTTTGTAATTAATAAAGTTTCTGTCAGTTCTAAAATTAATATTTAAAAGTAGTATTCCACTACTTTTAGTTTTAAAGAGAATATCTCGCTGTAATAAATACTACAATATTCTACTGCTAAATATATCTTTTTATTTTACAGAACATGAATGATGAATCTGAAAAACAATTTGTTGTGTTCAACTTGAGAAATCAGCAAACGATGAACATGCTTATGCAGTATAGTTTCAATATAAAAAGACAAATGGTAACTATACTGTTTTTTTTTTTACGAATATTAGTCTGATTTGAAGATTCCCATATTCCATTATATTATTGTGAAATATAGAATAATGGGCAAAACAGAATAAGTTCTTGAAAATTAAATTAGGAATAATATACTGTTTGTATATTATAGATAAGTATACATAATACGCATTCATAAATAGTAATGTCATAACCAAAAATAAAATACTGTAATACTATTTCACAACTTCACTTCTCAAAACTTCTCTTCATTGACATTAATCCCTTTTCCACCAACCCTAGGTGATATTTGGAAAATAGTTCAAATTAGATAAGTGTACTTATTTGGTAATGTCCTATGCGTTGCAATTCGAACATCTCAATGAATTCTGCGTGAATTTATTGAATATTTCCATTTGTATTTCCATCGTGTAATTACTATACGTACTTCATTTGGTCTTAAGAGTAACATTCATCCGCGGGGATGAATTCGAAAAATAGTTCGAGATGAAAACTGTGAGTGAATAAAAGAGATAATATTTATTTGCAATGTTTGAATTTGCGAACATTGAAACGCTGAAATATATAATTATGTAGATTGTTTGTTTAAAGGTATTTCAATTGAAAAAAGAAAAGAAATTAGCGGGAACATGAACAACCACAGTCTTTCATTGGTTAATTAGATAAGCCAAGCCTTCTTATCGAAAGGAAACGATGGCGTTCAAGAGCTGTAACTCGTGTCATTCCTTCAGGTTAAGAAGCAGGTTAAGTTTACAAAGTACACTCATTAACAAAAAAAACGACCACCTAGAAGGAGTTGTCCG
>JAFIDM010000001.1:33127437-33156195 GCA_023159025.1 Thereuonema tuberculata
AACAGGAATGTTCCCGAAAATCTATTTTATTTAAATACGAGACCATCCTCCGTGTACAGATTGATCGATATAGATGTTTGAAGGAGAGATGTTGAGGTGGATGTTGGTTGATATAGACGATATTCGAAGATCATAGCTTGTATACGATATTCTTGGTGACGAATTGATTGGGACTGTTCTTTAGAGTGAAGATAACCAAATTCTGATGATTTGTGACTCTAGACATTTCAACTTACAGTTGTCCGTGAATGAAGACATCGTTCTCCAAATAGATGGCAACTTTATTTAAAGTCTGTCCTTGAGCTTTATTGATTGACATCGCATAAGAAGATCTGATCGGAAATTGCCTTCTTGTGAAAGTGAATGGAAGGTTGCATAGACATCCTATGGATGAAAACAAAGTCTCCTTTGTGAGTTCCTGTTATAATTTCGGTTTCTATGAGATGATTATCGAATGAATGGCATTTAAGATGAGTTCCGTTGCAGAGTCCAAACTTGGGATTGATGTTTTGCAACAACATTATTGGATCCAATCTTCAATGAAAAACGATATGGAGGAATACCGCTGAGATTCAATCAGTTTAGTTCAGGCGGATAGGGAAGTTCCTGTTTTGGATTATCAGAAGTGTCAATTTTATTGGCACTTAAGTACTCTCTAGTCTCTCCTTGTATTCTTTGACTTATCATTCGATTGATGTTATCGACACTCTCGTTCATCGGAGTGAGAATTGTCCATTCGTTGATTTCAGATAAGATATTTTCTATGAACTGATTGGATTGTTCTATTTCTCGGTAAAGATTATTATGCAATGTTATCATTCCTTCTTGATGTGGTTCTCGATTGTCTACGATTCTGAGCAAATATTCGGCAAAAATTCTCTGATTCTGGTCATCTTGGTTGACGAGACGCATATTTATCGTGAGTTTCTTAACTTTTACATGATTCCGGGTTTTTGAGTTACAAATAAAGATTTTTCAGTAATGTACCTAATAGAAATAGTGCTTCTTTCATTCTTGACTCTCTTTTTTAGGCTTCTGAAAGACGCCTTACATCCCGGTTTGTCTGTCTGTGGATACATATCCCACAGTGCTTCGCAACGGTTTCTGTTAGCTCAGTTGTAGGGGGCATGTTAGCTCAGTTGGTTAGAACGTTCAGTTGGTTAAAACGTCGTGCTAATAACGCGAAGGTCGTGGGTTCGATCCCCCCATCAAGTTTTTTTTTTTTTTAAATCATTATTAGGAATTCAGTGTATTAACAAGGTTTGAGTTAAGAATGACGAATATTCCACACAAATAGGGGTGGGTAAGGTAGCATGGGGTCGCTAACAGACTCGCGAGAGCATTTGCTAGACCACCCCGGCGCAGTCTATTCTAAAGTAAAGGTGACTCAGACGCCGTTGCGAAGCACTATGATTGGTTTACTAATCACTATCCTTATCTTGTTTTTATTCCAATTGATACTTTTTAGTGGTATAAATAGTGACGGTTTTTGAGTTACCAATAGTGATTTTTCAGTATTCTATCTAATAGAAATAGTGCTTCTTTCTTTCTTTGCTCTCTTTTTTTAATCCAACATCCCTCGTGTACACACGCTTGTTTTTCTATATCACTTAGAATGTGGCTAATATATTTAAAGCATTGCAGCGTTTCGGCAATTATAGTTCTAATTTCATTTTTGAATAACAAATAAACAGACAGATCGGAAATAAATAAACAATCTTGAGATTCAAAAAAAAGATTAAATACATTCATTATTGATGGGGTGAAGGGGAAGAACACATAAGTCAAAAAACAATATAAATAGAGTTGTAGATCCCGTGGCCTAATGGATAAGACGTCTGACTTCGGATCAGATGGTATAAACGTCCCATCGCGGACATTTAATTGTAAAAATTATTTCTATTTTCCATTCTCACAGGAAATTGCGCTAAACAGACAGAGAAATAAAAGATTTTAGTAATATAGATATTCTTCCAATATATAGTATCACTTTTTATATAATACTGTAACTTAGATGCAAGTTAATCTTTACAGATTAAGTTTTTGTATCTTTCGCAGCTCAAGAAATTACAAGCATCTTTTACATTATAATTTCTAAATATTTATTCTCTAGCAGAAAAAAAAAATAGTAAAGAAAAAAAATCACAATAAATATTTCTTTACGGTTTCCTATTTTTAATTAGTGTTTTTTTTAAATGATGTAAATATGATCATATATAGTTTACCATCCTAAGATGTATATAATTTGTTGGGAAAAATAGCAGAACCCTAGTTGGTAGTAGTGTAAGATGCAACAAAAATTAGTGGAATCCAGATAAAAATCATATAATGATTTATTGAGTGCCTTTTAAAATTTCTTTTCTTAAAATTTCTATTTACACCAGTGATACTTTTATTACAACTAACATACATAGAGTCACCTACAGTTCCAAAGCATGCATTGCACTGGTATGTTCTAATATCTTCTTGATATTTTCTTATTAATTCACTTAAAACATTAGGCTTGATATTTAGTATCGTCGCACAATAAATTAATAGTAATAATAAGTAGCCCACTTCACTAATAATAATTATCACTGCTTTAAAGTTAATGATTACGATTACTATTCCTTAAGTATCGTTGACACGTAAAGTTCACTTACGCGTTTCTTCTTTTTACAATTTAATTTCACTTCACAAATTAAATTAATAATGGCTATCACTAAATTTCACCTCTGTGAAAATAATCAATGGTTTAATCACCTGATGAATTCTAAATAGCTTTTCACTATCTTCAGTGAAATCAATAATAATAATTCAATAATGACTTTACTATTCACCTGTGTGAATATCAAAATGGCTTTTATAATTCACCTCTGTAAATTTAATTCAAACTTTGCTTTCTCATGAACGAAGTTAAGTTCCGTTTCTCTTATTCACGGCACTTCTGGAATTATTCCAGTATCAATGAGGAGCGGCTTGCCCTTCCAAAATATAAATAATATAAAATTATCTACTTACAGTCTGATGAATTCTCGAAGCTTTTCACCTTACTGTGATGAACTTCGTTGATTTGAATCGGGTGGAATTAGTCCGCCAGTCTTCCTTGAATTACGCAGGCTTCTTTCATCAGATTCATCCTTTGGCACACACATATTCAAAATATGGCGCGGTCACAACACACCATATGATTTCTTGTACCCATAATCCTTCGGGAATAAGGAGCGTCTGCTCTTTGAACTAACAGCGCTTTAATACTGGAGACACTTCCCTGTCTTCTTTAATAATTGAATAATTATATTTCTTAAAAATATTAAATAAAGTTCGTTCACATATGAGACTTCTTCTTAATGTTGAGTTCTTCCTTCGCAATCTTCAGTAACTTATAATATTCACTTTGACTAATCGTTGGCTTTCGATTGGTCCAAATAATAACACTTATTAGAGTTCTATCTAGTAATAGGAAAATAATTCTTCCGCAAATAATTCTTCAGTATTTAATACCAAGATGCTTCTATAGCAATATTAAGTTTCGTCCGTTCTTCACTTAGGGTTTTGACTTCGGTATCCGCTATGACGCCTTCACAGCCTTCCGTATTTCGGGTTTTCTTCTTAACCTTAGTCTGCTGTTTAATTACAATTCTTCGAGAATAAAGCCTTCGCTTCACGGTGACTTCCGTTTCTCTTCTCTTCGGAATTTTCTTCAATTAACAATATCCAGGTTTTACTTTGACCTTGGATGTCTTCTTATATTGGGACGTATAAATCAATTTGACTTACTTAAACTTCGCTTCAATTTCGGCATTAACAATGCGAGCTATTCCGTCTGAATGCTTTCGTAACCTTCTTATCCAAGCTGCCATTGAAGTCTTCTTTCATAACTGTCAAACTTCAGAAACTCAACTGAACGCATTGAGCTTTAATCTTAACTAGTCTAGTCCCGTCTCGTCTCGTCTCGTCTCGTCTCGTCTCAGTTATTGGAACTATCACATCGTCGTGTCTAGTCTGTGTCGTGTCTTCAAACCAACTTCTCCTCAAACAGATAAAGGCTCACATTATTTGACGTCACTTTCGTCTAACGTAATGACTCCTAATTTGCATATTTAAATTATCAAATGGATCTGTTCCATTTTGAAGGGGAAAAAAAATTTCTTTCAAGCATTCTAAATGCTATTTATTTACTACAACTTAAACTAATTAAATTATTTTCGAATAATAATTTAATATCGTAGCATAATTTATGGTAAAAAATTTAAACCAATTAAATGTTTTGATGTAATTTAATAGTTCTAATATTTTGTATTTCTTAGTTTTCACTTGATGTAAATATTTATTAGCAGATATCTTTCTACATTCATAGATTATCACTAATTTGAATTTGTGATATTATCAGTCACGTTACATTTTCCATGTTTAAGTTCCGGGGAATAACAATTGATTAGTCAGTGTTTATTGTTGGTGTGTGAAACGTGTACTGATTTGACAGGGTTCTTGTTAAAAAAAGGAATGACTGTGATTTTTTTTGATGGCGGTGGTTGGGGAAAAAATATAGTTGGAATAAACAAAGTTTGGCTCAAATGTGAAAATCAATAAAATAAGTGTTTCACAATGAGAGTGAAACGGTCTTCCTGGCTCAGTTTGTGAAATCGGATTTTGTTCTTCAAGCCTTTAGTGCATTCATTCCGATGAATCTGAGAAGATCAAGCCAAGGGCCTAGGTCAGACCTAAATATCCGTCTTCGCTTCCTTATTGTGTTGTGTCCGTTAAGTGAAAGCCATGGTTTCGGGACAACGCCTTCCAGTCATTGATTCAACACATTGCAGTGCCAGGTTTGGATGACAAGATATTTAAGTGAGTGACATCAATAAAGGCATCGGATAGTGCAAGCAGCCATTTTATGTTCGGTGATTATGTTCCGAGGGATACCACGTGTAAAGCTACAACGGCAGTCTTCTTCGTGTTATAATTAATGCTTCAAGGATCTAGTTGTGAACATATAGTGGTCATTATCTGTTACTATAGATACGTTCGTGTTATTTAACCTACACTTCACATCTTCTGGAGTTATCCTGAACTGCGCTGCGATGCATCGGAGTGTCTCCATGGACGTATATGTTTGGCTGTGCACAATTAACTCCTAGCTGATCAATGTAAGGTAAATCGTCAAGTCAAATTGACGATATCGATCCGTGCCATAAATGGGTTATTGCTTAGGTTGAATAAGTTAGATTATAAAAATGTTCTTAACATAAATTAGTTTGTTGGCAAACTTCCAACTTTATGTTATCAGAATTAAACTTTCTGATATTTTTAATAGTTACTAATCGTCTCGTTCATTACGCATACTATTTTATTAAGACATTATACAGACATTAGTTATAGCAATCTGCACCAAATATTACACATACAGATGCAAGTCTTGTATCATTTATTGATATATATTTTTATTTCATAAAAATGTAGGAAACCATAAACATTTCTTTACTACAATTTTGAAAATTTACTAAGTACATTATAAATAATATAAATGTTGTGTTCTGCACTTGTATTGTACATTACTTCAAATTGTGTCAAATTCTTCATTTTGTTCTGAAAGAAATATGGCGGAGGGATACATTTTGTTTTCTATTATGGCGATGCGGGACCGCTTTATATTCAAGGTCATTCAAGGTCCTAAAACGTCTAGGGTAAACCTGAACACAATAAGAAGTAATTGCCACATTATTACCTGCTCGAGTCAGGAAAGCCCCCCCTCCACTTTCTTTTTTTATTGTTTTATTGCTTTCCAACTAAAAATCAGTAGTGCGGAGGAGCCCTTAGAGCAAACAGCCTGTAGTTCAATTCAGTATTTGGATATAATATTTGTCCTTTATCAATCCTTATATTTATCTACGACTAAATCATATTATCTGGAGGTTATAATATCTTAGTTTACTTCCGTAAATAAACTAAGATATTGTTTTTCCCCGTCTTCCACTTTTCCTACGAACTTCCTCCGTCGTTTATCAACAATACTTTCACGTCCACATTATTTCTTAACAGTTATTCCTTTCTAGCTAAATTCAGGGATTTTAAATAATTGCTGAACTTCATTGTTTACTTTGTACTTTTCTTAATTTCAAAAAGTAGAAAGTGGTTAAATTTGCTTAACTTTGTTTTTCAAATCCAGGCTATTCGATTTAATGCCACTGGACGTCCTTGTTATGAAGGAAGTATAGTAGATGAATGTCATGAAAGCTGTTTAAAAGAGATCATTGAGAAAAACATAATTTGCCGGTAAGTCTTTTTATCTTTGTAGAAGAAATGCTCGAAGTAATTAATTACGGTATTAATATACATAATAAGTATAACGACAGCTTCTGCAGTAAATCTCCATTGTTTCCCTTACGAAAGAGAAAACTCAAACTCAAAACTTGTCAGAAAAATTTTAGGAAACTCTCTTGAAAAGCACTGGTATTCGACAAGATCCATAGTAGATGAAATCCATTTCTCAAAACTCAACATTACTAAAGTAATTAGATTAGCAAAACTCAACACTGCTAAGCGTGTCAGAACCTTCTCTGAGATCTATTTTTACTTCGAAGTTTTTCTTGAAAGCGTCAAACCGTTATCCAATCTCTTTAAAAAGAAAAGCAAAAAAGGAGAGATTTTCTTCGATATGTTATTTTCCTGTAAGCAATTCCTCGAATATTACGATTTGGAAGTATATTGGAAGGGAAATAATGAAAGTGCCTATGTAATCGTGGAGTATTGTATCGCATCAGAATGGTCTGGGAAAGGTAACTGCGAGAAGTATTGGCCTCCTTTGTAACTACCAAATCAAAAACTTCGAAAAACAACAATTCAATAACGAAAGAATTTTACCATCACTGTCAGTTTCGAACAACGAAAATCTACTTTTTTTCATCGTTTTCATGTTTGACAGACTTGCACTTCTGTGACGGATTCCTCCTCAAAAAATACCATCCCATTAATTTCTGAAAACCAATATGAAAGGAGATTTCCAGAACATTGGCAGTCGGCAGCTGTAAAATATAAATCCTCAAAAAATTATCAATGAATTGAGGGAATTAAATAAAATAAAAAAATGGAAGACAATTTACCAAAAAAATCGATAAAAATATATAAGAAATTGACTTTTAACTTACCATAACCAATTGCGTTAACATTAAAATAACAGTATAATTCTGTGTATTTATTGTTTACGATTTTCCTTGAAATATGAACTTCCAAATATGATAATATTTTTTTAATTCTTTCATCAATATCGAAATATTATGACTTGTTGGTCTTGCATGTAATCTTACGTAAAAGCCTATATTAAAGATGCAACAAAAGCAGAAAGATAGTTATAATTACTAATCTAAACATGCTTCTACCTAAGAAGTTTTCATTACAAAACAATATCTTTTCATTACTTATTCTGTAATCAATACTTTTTCTTCAATGCAAAGATTGCTGCATTTTTCAAATTTTGTTATTATAGGAATGTCTGTGGTTATTGATTAATCTGCTTATTTATATCTAAATAATAAATCGTACACTTCTGAAGCAACATCATTGGTTGATCTTTCTTTACAGATTACCTTTCTTGATCAATTCTACTCTGCCAAATTGCACAACTGAGGATGAATTTGTTAAATCATTTCAAACTACGGAAAAACTTTTGGAAGGTGCAGTTCAATGTAAATGCCCATTCAGATGTCAAGAAATTACTTACATTACAGAATCTAACGTTCAACAACCCAAGCCAGGGAAGGCCGTTCTTCAATTTAGCTTTGAATCCAGTCGGTTTCTGTTCACTCGGGAATATAATTGGTATTCCTTTCTTAGTTTGATTATTGATGTTGGTGGAACATTAGGACTGTTTCTGGATATAAATTTGCTGATATTTTACGAATTATTTGAAGTGATGCTTTTTCAGGACAAAGACCTGGTAAGTTTCATCAATTCATTTAACTTCTGAAAGCAATTATCTATTACATTTCGATAACTTTTTTTCCCTATATTATAATTATTTTTTATTTTGCTTAAATGAATAAGAAATTAAAAACTACAAAAATCTACAATAGACAGAAGATCTTTGTATACATCAAAATTTAATTTATTTATAAAATTCTTATCAGATCTCAGCAAAAGAAGAAAATCAATTGAACTAAACTGTAGAATTCAGTAAACTACAGCAATTGATTTGGTGATATTACTCTATTTATCTTACATAGAAAAATATGATTTCTACAACAGTTGATAGTATTTGAAAAGATGTACTGTTGCTAAAAAAGTTTCTAGATGACTGATGTATATGAAATCGAATTAATTTTTCACCTGAGATTATTTAGAAATGAACCCTGGTTATTGAACTTCATTCGGCTTTCGTACTTTTTGAAAAGATAACTGATACATTAAATATAAAATTTCTCCTATTAATTAATTATTAAATACTTGAAAATGATCAGTTAAAATTTTAAAAGATGACATTTTATGCTGTTGTTCCCACTTCCTTTTGATTCAAGGCGTTTTAATTTTGTATTTCTTTTACATGCTTTAGAGAAAAATAAATACAGAAAGTTAGTATAAATTAGTGAATTATCGTTTCGAAAATTGTTTTCTGTTGAATTTTGGAAATTTGGAATTAACTCCTATATCAGATTTTACATATAGGACATGCTGAAAATTTAAAAAGGAAATTTTTTTTTACTTTAGGTACTAAGATAGTTTTTACTATCTTTTGTTTTGGAATTGTTTAAGGAATTGTATAAATACTAAAGTGCATGTTATGTAATGAATCGTATAATATTGGCTAAATGCAACACAGACATTTGTTGATCAGTTGAAAAGCAGAATCATTATTATTGTTAAACGATAGAACTTTCTCCGGAGATGAGCAACACTTATCTAGTTAGTTTTGGACACATTATTATTGTGATTGAATTCTATGTAATTTTTGTTTGCACCAACATGATTTCCAATTAATTAGCCCCATTCTATCAACATTGAAATTAGTTTATCGTATGTTCTCTCTCACGGATAGTAAGAATGAATCCTTTACAATATGATGAGATGCTCGAGAGACTTAATTATCTGCTGATTGCTCTTGGAATTGAGGGTTTACTTTCCCAAGTTTCAATGATATTAGATTAGGAGGTAAGATAACGAATCGATGATTTTGTTTGGTAAAACTTGTCATTTTATAAGCGCTAATCGTCCTTTAGATCCATTCCCGGTGGATATTGAGGCAAGTTTCCCTGGGGTATTTCATTTTAAGCTAGGTCGTACCAATATTTATCCAATCCTTTGTAAAATGATTAAAAATTATCTCTCCCAAGGTTAAAACCGGGCAATTTCAGACTGACCATCAGATTCAAATTTAGTTCCGACTTTAAAGTCTGTGAATCATTGGAAGCCTGCTGTAGATCCCTTACAATATTTTTGCTTAATTTAATAAGACTTTTCAAAGAGCTATCAGCATCCGCTTTATTGGCAGAAATTGGCATGGATGTTGTAGAAGATAATGCATCTATGATTTTTGATAACGACTCTGCACATTTCATTATACGTTCGCTATGTCGACAATTTACTCTTTATGCAGCAGATGGAATTCAATCTCACATTAAGAACTGCAAGGCGAGAATAAACCAGGATTGTAGATTTAAAAGTGAAAATGAGCACAATTTCTCTATTCCTTTCCTTGATACAGATATCACCAGGAAAAACAAGGGTTTTCAAACAACCATATTGGCTTGACACTAAGTTACAACTCTGCCTGTTCTCATGGTTTTAAGAATTTCATCGTCGAAATGGCGGTTTATGGGGTTTTCAACCTCTCCAATTCCGAACTACTACAAAAAACATTCTCATGGCAAATGATTACCCTGAAGACTTTACTAGTTATATAGCCCGAGGCATACATAAAATTTATAATCAAACCCTTCTTGCCAAATCCTTGCGTAGTCATAACACTTTTTAATCTATATATTTTACCAAACCCTCTTTCCTACGCTTCATAAAATATTGGATAAGTTCAATATTATGCTTACCCCAACAATTCGAAACACGAAAAAACAATGTAATGGAAGTTTAGCTCCACAAAATAATCCCTTTGAGATTATCTTGTGGAGCTAAACTTCCATTACATTGTTTTTACATTAAGAATGTAACAATGTTTTTTTCATTGTTTTTTGCTAATCCCTTTGGAATTATTTACGCGCTTAATTGCGGGGGGGGGGGAGGTTACTTGTAGATATATTTGGGAGATCTGATAGCAAATAATGAAACGAATGCACAGCATTCTCGGGCGAATCTTAATTATAATCGCAATTATCTCACAGTTGGCCACGTTGAAGAAACAACACACTTTATTAGAATTTCATAAATTTGATAAATTTGTCATGAACGTAACAATTTCCGTAAAAAATGCAAGGAATCTTACTTTATTTTGGCAGACAAAAATGTTGCAACGATAACCTTTCTATCTTTATCTTATATATCTTTTTAATTTCTACAATATGCAGGCTGCCCGTCTTTTAAATAATTGAATTATGCACAAGTTAAAACATTTTTATTTTTGCTTCATATTTACACTATTTAGTAAAAGAAATCTGGACTTTCTATTTGGATTTTTTTCCTGAACTTAGTACCATAATCTTACTGTGTATATTAGGATTATATATTTATATTTTTGTTAATAGAGAACTATTGTCATTTAGGATGGCAATTCTTTTTCAATCTTTAATTACAGTAAACAAAAAGTATGAATTTTGTATTGCAGAAGAAACGGAAGCCTATTTCAGATCCTGAAAACAGAATTATTTGCTGGACTGACCAAGAGCAGAAAGCAAGAGCAAAAACAAGTGAAAAAGAAGAAATTAAAGTCAATGTTACTGGATTTGATCGCATAGTTTCAAAGGAAAGCAACTATATACTTAAAGTAGTGTGGACTATAACTCTTATCTTATCCTTTTCGATCTGTGGATTCCAAATATTTGATATCGTACAAGATTATTTGGCAGGAACACCAGCTACCATTACTGAGCTACAAACATTTGAAAATATCTCATTTCCTGTTATTACATTTTGTCCATACGGCTTTATCAAAAGACATTATAGAGAGCATCGAAAGATGATGTCCTTAGAAGCAATATGGAAATTAACTAATCTACGACTCCTTCTTGCTTTCTATAAATCAAAGGTAAATACTTCAAATTTAACATGATTTTCTTTTTTTCCTAAACTGTCGACTGAACTGGATAAAGAAGTATAAAACAATACAGAAACAATCATTCTATTATTTCTTTTATGAATTTCATATTATACGAAGATTCTTGCATTAGATACCCTTCATTACAAGTTCTATATTGTTTATTTACTACATTTTTATTTAAAAACACATTTATTTAAACATGTATAAAATTTTAATACAAAGAATTAACTTTTAAAAATTCTTCTTTCGTTTGTCATTATTTGTAAAGAAATTTAAAAATATTTTCTTATTAGATTTACTACAGATTTAATTTAATGTTTTGCTAAAATTATGTTAAGTATTATAATTGTAAAAGTTTAGGATGTTCTTAGGAAGTCAATGCTGATTAAATCTGAAATAGTTAGAATTTTTGGTAAAGAGAATTTTAGTCGACATTCTTAATTTAACTTTCGCCTTTCAAGAATTAAGATTAAAGTAAATATTATAGAAGGAAATATATAGTCAAAAGAATCTTTCAGTAGGATTCAGTAGGATCTTTAAGTAGGATTCTCAATTACCACTGATGTATCAGCCATTGGCCCATTGCGGGTATTTAAACTGTAGATTTGAATTAAGACAATTGGTTTCTACACAATATCTACTTGAAAACTCAAAATAATATAAATTCTGATAGGTCAACAACAAGGAGCAACATAGCTTAATAACATTGATTCATATATTCAACTCTTACGAGAAGTCTGATAAGTCATCTAATGCCACGAGATATACTTTGTAGTTTTATGTAGTACTTAATGTTTTAACAACAATAGAATTTAATTTTGATTCATCTAAAGAGATACATTTTTAAATTGATTTTCTGTTATTTTGGATTGAATACAATTGGGAATTTTTATTCCCAATATTCAAAACTTTTTTTTTTCTAAAACCTAAAACTTATCAATAACAAATATGACAATACAAATAATGTATTTAAGAAATAATACTATTTTTATTCTATTGCAAAAGGAATTATTTATGAAAAGGAATTTTTTTATAAGATCAGCAACGATAAATTCAGTGAAAAATTGGAGAAAGAGAAATGTACTTACAACTTGTTCTTGACTTTATGAAAATTAAATTAATTAGTTTTACATCTGCATTAACGGAGCACAAGTTTTTAATTTATACATGAAAATGGTGCACATTTACCACGATACGTTGCTTCAATTTCCTTGAAAACCCCATTTTCTCTTTAATTTGTCGCTTGCTCTAAATAGGAAATGTCCTAAATTTGAAGCAAGTTCTTGATACAAGTCGATAACAATGCGCCTGGAGTCAAAAAAAATTCATTTGAAAAACTGTTATATTGCAAGCTGCAAGCTGAAGTTTAGATATTACGTGTTTCCTTTCATAGCTTCATTGACCACCATTTCTTCTTCCAATATCGTTCTCTTACTTTTTCATTGAAATCTGCTTTTTTTTTTTAATTATTTTTGTTCCAAATAAATTTATTCTTACAAAAAATTTTTATTTTGGTGTCAAAAGTTGTGGTTTTCTTGATGCCAGCATAATATATTTCAAAATTAGAAATTTTAGAAAAGAAGATAAAATGATTTCTTATGGAAATTCGCGAAAAGTAAAGCTTTTAAACATCTTTAATGTTTAGAACTATTGTTATTAATGTTAGTTAGTATTCAACAATTGTTTCATAACTACCTTAAACTTGAAAACTGAAGATATTGTCAAAATTTGTTGAAGGAAACATTTTGAGTGATCATCTAAATTACGATACTGTATTTCCTTTCTCTCATTAGTTGACTGAAAAAGTGGGTCCAGGAGATCCAAAAATCTTCAGGGAGACTCCTACTACCAGTGGTACTTGCTTATCAATCACAGAAAGTAAGATTTTATTATTTTTAATAGTTTTTTTTTCCAATTTTAGATTTTGCCCAGAGAAATTATATATTTTGTACTCAAATAGTGTTACTGAATAAACCTTAAATCGATTTTAAAAAAATATTTAAAACCTATATTACAACGAACTCGACGTGTAACGAAAGAAGATTTAATCAGTGAAAAGCATATCAGTATCGATTCATAGTTTAAATTTATAATTCAGGTTTTCTTTAATCTTCCTGACTTTTCAAATCAGTAGCAAACGTGAACAGGAAAGTGAATGTAAAAGTGTACTTTTTAACTCAGTCAATTTTTCTAAACAGGTAAGATGAAGTTTAGCAAATAAATCTTTTTTTTCCTTAGTAAGGCCATTAAGCTAATTGCTGGAAATAAATACAAAACTTAAAATTCAAAAAAAAAAAACAAACAAACAAAGAAGTAAATCATAAAACTTATAATTTAAGCAAACATGCAAATTAATTTGCATTTTTAGTTTTCTATTGATAATTATACATTGTTCTCTGTTGGTAATCAAATATGTTACTTTTCATATCTAAAAGGTAATAATCAATACTTCAATGTAAGTCCTAGATAAAATAATAGAAATAATTTCAAAATTGAAGTTCTAAACATTCTTTGTTTACATCATTTAGCAGAAAAGGAACGATATTTCCAATAAAATATTGAATACATCATTCATCTTATTTTAATAGTTTTAATTAAATAATAGAAAATTATAATTATTTCCTTATTATTAGTTTGATTTCCAATACAGTAAAATACAATAGATTCAGTTTCTATTTTGACATGACATTTGATTAAGAAGTTTTTTTCCCACCAACTGAATGAAAAGGAAGATATTACAAGTCACTAATTACGCTCTCTTTTTAACAACAACTCTCCTACCTTTAGCTTTCAGGAATTTACTAAATAGAACATGACATATTAATTACATATACTTACATATTCATTTGTTATTATCAATTGTTAGTTAGACCAAATCTATAAATGCCACCCAGATAATATTTCTTTATTTCTCAGGATGTAGTTTTCCGTACAGACGTACTATTTCCGCTGCTCTTCTTGGTTTTCTATTAATACATCATGAGCCTATTGTTGCCACAGTAAGTGAGACTTTTTTTCCGTTTCCAAAGTAGTGCTTAGATATTGATCTAAAATTCTATAAATCTGGAATTAAAAAAAAATGTCAATTGGGGAATCTGAAATTTTCTAAACTATACAATCTCTAATGAAACGTTTGTTACTATATTCATATATTTTATTGACCAAACCCGATTTCAGGACAAAACTAGTTCGGACTGGGCCAAATGGGTAATCTCACAGAAATTTGAAGTATTAGGGTTTGAAATAGGGTTTGGCTGGTAACATATTTGACTGTTTTTTTTTTTTATCTTTCAAGTAATTTCAAGTATAATATTTGTCTTCTTACTGGTAACATTAATTGTGCAATATACAACATTATTGTTTTTTCTGGTTTAATTTTATAGGGTGTTCTTTATTCTGGTATAAAATACAGTTTTTGTGTTGTTTCTTTTTATTTTGTATTTTCATTAAGCATAATTGCAAAAAAATACATTTATTCTACGATGATTACTTATATTATTAGGTAAACAAAACATTTTCTTTTTTCAACTTCATACAGGGTAATAACGAATTTAGAATAGGAGGACAAACTGCGGGGGTGGGTTCCCTTACCAAATGAAGTAAAAAAAGGTCAGATAAACATATGATTGGAAGTGCATGGTTGCTGAGTTATTCCAATCCAAAGAAACGAAGCCAGACTACAATGGAAACAATGGACATGGATAGTATTTTTATTGGTAGCATCTTGACTATTTACTATGATGTGTGTGGTGACCACATTGTGGTATTGTATGAACTACATGCTACCAATAAAGATGCTGTTCATGTCCATTGTTTCCATTGTAGTCTGGTTTCTTTTCTTTGGATTGGAATAACTCGGGTACCATGCACTTTCGGTCATATGTTTATCTGACTTTTGTTTTTTACTTCAGTTGGTGTAGGGAACCCGCCCCCGTAGTTTGTCCCCCTATTTTAGATTAAGGCTGTATATGAAATTTCATCAAAAAGTTAAAATGAAGTTAAAAGTTCAGTAGTAAATGAAATTTACTCTTTGAAATTCTATATTCACATTATTCTTAGAAAAAACAATATACAGTGATACCACTATACCTGTAACGTCTCGGTCTACGAACAAATCGATCTACGAACATCATTTGCCAACAAATTTTGTTTCGCTTCACGAATGATGCTTCGGTTCACGAACACGCATGTACGGAGATGCCTCCAGCAGCAACCCAGTTCGTCCAGCTCGTGTGGGTGAAGTAGAGTTCAAACAACAAGTGTTGATATTTCAGTTTTTTCTTTCTTTAAATAAATTTATCCCTTATTATGGCTCCAAAAAACAACAAAAGTGTGAGTGAAGGTGGTGTTAAGCCTAAACGTATTACTTTTGATACATAAAAGGAAATTATAGCAAAACATGAAAGTAGTGTTCGTGGTTCGGATCTCGACAAGAAGCGACATGGCGAAATCGACGATCTGCACTATTCTAAAGAATAAGGATTTATTCCTTAAAGCTGATTTATCTAAAGGAGTGACTAAGTTAACGAAGCAAAGGCTTCAAGTATTACAAGAAATAGAGAAATTGTTGTTAGTTTGGATTAATGAAAAGGGGCTTAAGGGAGAAAGTGTGAGAGAGACTTTAATATGTGCGAAGGCGTTAGAGCTTTATCAATATTTATTGGCAAACCAGTCAAGTATAAGTGATACTATTGTCGAGGAATTTAAGGCAAGTAGAGGATGGTTCAAAAATTTCGTCGACGAACTGGAATTCGCAATGTTGTTAGCAATGGAGAGGCAGCTAGTTCGGACCAAAAGGCAACAGAAAAAAATGTAGAGGACTTTAGTAAATTTATAGTCTTAGAAGGTTACGTCCCGAATGAAGTTTTTAATTGCGATGAAACGGGGCTATCTAGAAAAAAAAAATGGCAAAAAAGGACATATATAACCAAGGAGGAAAAGTTACTACCTGGCCACAAACCGCACATTGCAGTCTCTTACCGCACATTTCAGTCAGCAAGAAGAAACTTTGGCCAGCTTCTGTGCCTGACAGACATTTTGAAGGCGTTGGGGAAGAAGCAGATGTCGTTCAAGACATTGTAAGCATTGGCAAAGTTTGGATTTGGAAGTCAATGCGGATGATGTGATGGAGATGCTGAAGGATCATAGCCAAAAACTCATCCCAGAACAACTTATTGAATTTCAACTTGAGCGGGTCAAAGCTATGTAGCAGGAGCACCCAGCAGAAGAGCAAGATGTGCCAGATGCTTCAACTGCTGAACTAAAGGACATTTGAAGTAAGTGGAGGGAAGTGCAGGCTTTTATTTAGAAACATCACTCTGACAAAACTGTTATCAGCAGAGCAGTGGAAATTTTAAATGATAATGTGATGGCCCATTTTCGCAAAATTCTCCAGCAAACAAAGGCAAATTTCTTATGCAATTACCAACTGCCACTTCTTTGAGTAATCTTCCTCCTCCCCCTCTCCACCTCCTCTATCTCGTTGTGCCAGCAATTATCAAACACAAATGTAAATTGTATGTGTGTTGTAAAATTAGTTTTATTTTGGTAATTAAACTGCTTTCTTCTAATATTACTATAATATTTATTTTCTTTCTGTATTATTTCACATGTTAAAAAAATTCTACGACAAAAGACCGTTTATTTGGATTTACATTAATTGCGATGGGAAAAATTGATTCGGATCACGAACTTTTCGGTTCACGGAAAGCGTCAAGGAACGGATTATGTTCGGGAAAAAGGTCAAGGAACGGATTATGTTCGTGAACCGAGGTATCACTATACTCATTTTTCGCCTATTTTACTAATTTTAATTATACTGCCCACATTCTAAAACGCATTCATTTGTGTAACAGCCTACTTAAACTAAGAGCTTGTCTCTAAGGTCATTTAAAATTATCAGAAGTACAAATAGAAAACCGCCGGTTCCTAATAGACGGCGCTAGCAGTAAATGCTGGTCAGAATGGCGGATCAGAAACATCACATGATTGGTTGGGCATCTGTCAACAACTCCTCATCATTAAATTTGTGAATTTTAATCGACGTCATATACTTTTTTGTGCGCGGATATGTCGATGTTTGAGCCAAATAAGCGTCATTTGCGGAGGTTTTGCTTTTTGCCTTCAATTCAAACAAATCTGCGACTGAGGCGCGTCGAATGATTGTAGAAACTTATAGTGAGGCAGCTATTAGTGAAAGAGCGTGTCGCGAATGGTTCACTCTACAAAATGGATGATTTCGGCATGGAAGACAAGGAGCGTCCCGAACCGGTGAAAAAGTTTGAAGACGCGGAATTGAGGCATTACTGGACGAAGATTCATGTCAAATGCAACAAGCACTCCCAGATTCAATGGCCGTGACTCAACAAGCCATTTCACATCGTTTGCAAACATTCGGAATGATGCAAAAGCAAGGAATTTCGTGGCATACGAGTTGAAGCCAAAAACATCAAACGGCGTTTTTTCATGCGCGAACAGGTGCTCCAACGACAAAAAAAAAAGGTTTTTTTTTTGCACAGCACTGTCACTGAGGATGGGATAGTGGATCTATTACAATAATCCAAAGCGAAAAAAATCATGGGGATACCGCGGCTATGCATCAACAACGACGGCCAAGCCATACATCCACGGCTAGAAAATCATACTGTATAATTGGTGGGATCAGCTCGGCGTGGTGTATTATGAGCTGCTGCAACCGGTTGTAACCATCATAGGAGCTCGCTACCGAACACAACTAATGCGCTTCAGCCGAGCATTGAAGGAAAAACGGGCGGATTATGAGCAGAGACACGACAAAGTGATTTTGCTATATGACGACGCTCGGCCACATGTTGCTCAGATTGTGAAAACCTATCTGGTAACATTGAAATGAGACGTCCTACCCCACCCGCCGTTTTCTCCAGATATCGCCGCTTCCGACTATCACCTATTCCTTTCGATGACGCACCGCCTGGCTGAGCAGTACTTCCGTTCTTACGAAGAAGCCAAAAATTGGGTCGATTCGACGTGGAATTTTTTTCGACGAGCAGTTTTTTTCGACGTGGAATCCGTATGCTGCCAGAAAGATGGGAAAAAGTTGTGGCTAGCGATGGACAATATTTTGAAGAATAATTATGTAACCACTTTCCCACAACAAAGACTCAAATTTTGAAAAAAAACCGACGGTTTTCCATTGATACTCCTATGTATAATGCTCAGTTAACTTAGGAATTAATTAATAAGTAACTAATAAATGAATAATCAAATTACTTTGAAAACAAAATCAATAGTTACCGTAAAAATAGTTACATCTGATAATAATTATTGCCATCATTATTTCAATTCAGTAGAATCGCTCAAGAAAGAGAATGTTCTTAATGTAATTCCAACGTTGTTTTCTAATGAAACCCTTTAAAAAACAAAATTTCTTTGTGAAAGTAGCATTAAATTTTAGTCAACTAGAAAAAGAATTCACAAATTTTTTTATCTGAAACGTCGCACTATATGGAGTAAAAACATGGTAAAAGAAACTGAAAAAAATAAAAACATCAGTCATTTGAAATATGGTGTTGCCGCCCAATGCTGAAAATTACATGGATTGAGAGAGTTTCAAATGAAGTTATGAGAAGAATTGAAGAAAGAATAGAAATTTTACATACCAGAAAAGAGGTCTGTTCTGACATAGCCTAGTGGTTTAGGCGGCGGTCATGCACAAGGCAAATGTGTCGGAACCTCGGTTCGAATCCCACACTCGCATGGCTGTTTAATTTCCTTTCCTGTGTTTGTCAGCCTCTTCACTTTCTCTACGGGTCTGAAGCCATTCCATAATGAGTTCCCGAGGAAGGCAACAGGAAACCATCTCAGTGTCTGTTCCCTGGTGTCTGTTCCCAATGGATTCTTTCCACTCACCAACTTTAGGGTTCAGGAGAGGAAAAAACGATAGAAAACAGAAGAAATGGAATATTGGGCCATCTCCTCCGACACCGAATGGAACTTTAGCTTGATAGAAAAAAAGATGGTGGCAAACCCTGGCAGATTGAAACCAAAAATAAAATACAGAAAGAAAGTCTGCTATTTTCTTTATTTCCTACCAGGAACTCCATGACATCCACCAACCTTAGGGTTGAGGAAAGAGCAAAGAAATTAAAGGATTTTTTTAATCCTATATTTGAAAAGGACCATTTGATTGTTATTATTGATATTATTATGGATTTATTTCTACATCTTATTACGTGTTATTATTATATCGAAAAAGTTTCAAATCATGGGTTTCCCCAGCTAAGACAATATGGCGGGTCAAGGACCAAAGCACATACTGCCAAGTGAAAAAAAAAAAGTTTGAAAGAATAGTTAGGGACGTGTGGTTGTGTCCATATATTTCCTAACTATCCGTGTTGTGTTGAGTACAACTGCCTTCTGGAGTTGTGCATAAGTGTTTTTGTGAAGTCCTAGTGTGCGAGGCTGTGGTGCAATGTGTGAGGTACCAGACCAGTTGCGGACAGGACGATGGGTATAACACCTACTCGGTCCTGCCTCCACTGCTTCTGGAGCTCGTGTGCTAGGTCTGTGTATTTACTTATCTTGTCTGAGTGAGTTTTCTGCATGGTCTTGCTGATAGGCACTGCAATATCAATGAGGTAGATCTGTTTGTTGACCTTATCAACAAGTGTGATGTCCGGTCTGTTGTGATGTATAGTTTTGTCTGTGTGAATGGTGCGGCTCCAGTACAGCTTATGTGAGGGTGACTCTAGTATGCTTTGTGGTGTGTACTTGTAGTATGGGACCTTGTTCTTAATAAGTGAGTGTTTGTGTGCTAGCTGTTGATGAACGATCGACGCTACCTGATTGTGTCGGTGGAGGTAGTCTGTTTGGGAGAGAAGGGGACAGCCTGATATTATGTGGTCGATCATCTCATGCACAGTGTGGCATTTCCTGCATTTGTCGTCGTATGTGTTTGCGTCGTGTAGAATGTGTTTCTTGTAGTTGCGTTTGGGGATGACTTGGTTATTATTATTATTATTACATGTTATTTATTGACTTAATTATTGATTCACTTCTACATCTCAATTAAATGAGATCTTAAAATATTTAAGAAATATCTAAATCCTGTATTTATTTTTCTGAAGAATTTATTTTTATGCAGCTATATTTTCATGATATTGAAGATGACGTGCGATTTCTGAACCCAGAAAGAGGATATCCTATTCCTTACATAACTAATCAAGTGATTCAAATTACCAAGAGAAAAGTAAGAAAATAGTTTCAATAATTGGTTTTAAAAATGTAAAAAGAAAAAAAAAGAAAAAAATCACTTTAAAACTTTTTAATATTTCAAATAAAGATTTGATATATCAAGTTTAAATTTCAAAGTATGTTCTGAAATATTGTTCGAATCTATTTTTCTTCAAAAAAATAAATAAATAATTATTCAAAGAAATCAGTTTATGATAAATAATCTTAACGTATATTTTAATTTTAATGTTTTTTATTGTTATTTTTAATTTATGTGGTAGCTTGTTATTTGATATAATTAATTTACACAAGATAAAATTATTTATTATTAGCTGCCATCCTGTCTAAAATCACTTTATGTTTCGGCGATATCTTTATCTATATTTTGTATATATTTCATAATCAAATACTAATGTTATTCGTTAATGAGGATCAACCTTAACTCAATTGCTGAGAACAATTTAATATCTATTAACTAGTGCTATCTTTGTAAATATGATAAATATGGTTGGTGATCTAGGCAATCAAATCACGCAACATCGTAAAATAAACAAGCCGCCATTCTGTTATAAGCGCCGCGTGGTTCGGCATATCATATTTAGATGCCCGTCGTCGTGGAAGTCAGCCGTGCAAGAACATCAGCGAGTTCAACCCGTTTCAGATTGTCACTGCAGTGCTTTCCTTCGGGAGGCCGCCGGTCGTATGGGGTCCAGTGTGTCCGTTGTGGAAAGAATGTGCAGGGAATGGTGCAAAGAAGGACGTAGGATAAAAGAGATGGTGCAGGATGTCATACATAAATACCTTCTTTGATCAATCATCATATCATGAGAATGTCTTTGCTTGACCTTGGCGCAGCAGTGGAGAACCATTCTTCCATGTCAGCTGTAACAGTAATTACTATAGTTCGGATTGCAGGTTTGTCGGCACCTCCTCAGCAGTGGACTGCCAGGCTGCAATGGTGCATCGAAGAAAGAGAGTGGCTTGATGAAAGCCAATATCATGTTTTAGGACGGATCACGCTTCTGTTTAGGCCAAAATGATAAGCCGCATGTGTCCGCAGACGACAGGCGGACAGGCGTCGGAATGAGAATGTGCATTAGAGAAACCGTACAACAGCTGCTGTAATAATTACGAAATCACATCACCTCTCGTGAGGGTCCGGACCGTAATAACGAGTGCCCACTGGACGTTGTTTCAGTACCTGCAGGACGTTTTAGGGCCTATATTTCAGCAGAACAGTGTTGCACTATGTTGCAACGATATCATGTGCCTTCCTCATATATAACAACGTTCTACTTCTGCCGTGGCCTGTTAGATCGCAGGAATTTGTTACCCATAAAAAATCCAAACATGCTTTGGACATGGTGCTGTGGTACGACTATGCGCCAGCAAGTTTTGATGAACTTTGGACGTGGGTCAGTACAACCTGGATGTCTATTCCATGGGACACAATCCAAACTTTACTTGATTCGAAGCCTCGGCGTGTACAGCAGATCATACTTGCCACACGGATGATTAGCTATATCGACGGACCTGATAGTAAGACATCGAGCTGACTGATCATTTGTTGTGTGAGGTATATTGCTAATAAACAAACTGTAAAAATCGAATTCGTAGCCTGACTTCATTCAAATTTTCTTGACTTTTAATGAACAGTACAGTACCTTATATTTGTATAGGATGCGAGAATATCAGTTATTATCACAGAACATGTAAACAGTCTACCAAAAACATAGGAATCATGTCATTGCGAATAAATTGCAAAAATAAGTTAGGTAAATTATAAATAATATATCTGTCACAAGAACGTATATTATAGCTACATCGGAGATTACAGCAAAACTTCTTTTAGCTATTCTGTATTTAAAAAAAATCTTGTGATAAGAAAGAGTAGAATGAAAATGCGTTTTATGAGTACCTTCTGATAGTAACTATCTATTGATGCATCACTTTAAATACAAGAGAAAGTAGCACAGGTATGTAGTAATGTATGATACATAGAGGTCCTGCAAAAATTCTTAGATAAACAGAGGAAGCAAAAGAATGATATCAGTATAATACAATATTCCAAACTTAAAATATAATTTTAATAGTAGATAGAATTGTATATCTCCTATTTTAATACTCCATAATATTTAGGAAAAACATTAGTTTTTCATATTCAGCATTTCTCAATATGAAATAGGTTTTAAAAGCCCAGTAGCACTAATGAATTGCTATGGCCTTAGAAAAAAAGAACGGAAAAACAAAACATTTTACTCCTAATTAATTTAGCGTAAGAAGAACTGGAAGGAGGTGTAAATAATTTATGTAGCAAAGGAGATAAAGATTGACAATGTGAAAGGAAATAGTAATTTCATAATATGTATTAATGTTTTCGGGCAAATCGTCAAGGCAAATCAAGTCTATCTATAGACTTTTACTCGATCACAAAACTTTCTTCTTAAGCAGATAATAATGAATGATAGAATTCACTTTTTAAGAGTTAATAAAAGCAATTTCCTAGGACCCAGGAAAAATACAACGTATACAATATATATTTCTATGTCTGTAGGGAATTTATTATGATTACAAACGAAAAAGATGTAGTGAAGCAAAAGAATCAGCTAGCTGTTTCGCAAATTGTATTGAGAAGACGCTATTGAAAGAATTGAATTGTAGGTAAGTAAACTAAATGAAAATTATCTTATTAACTTTTATCTTAATTTTAATACTGGAATGTTGACAGTGTTATAAAATCGAATTGGGTATATTTTCTTTTTTTTAAATATTCATCGTGAAAACCTGACTAGTATAAAGGAATATGATTTCTGAAGTAATTAAACTCTCAAACAAAATGGCAATATGAGTATAAATTTAATGTCTGAAAATTTCAAATCAGGGCAAATAGTAATACACAATGAATAAAAAAAAAAAAACCATCTAATTAAAATGACACGATGTATTTTGGTCAACCATCTCTGAGTTTTTTTTCCAAATGTAATGAAATACAATGAATCTTCTGTTTAAATACAGAGTGGGCGAAAAGTCCGTATAACACTGTCAAAAAACTGGATTTGAAATGAATTGATGTGTGTATTGTGGATTCAAAACGTCTCTATGCACTCTTCCATGGTTTCTGCAGAGAGGTTGCACAGTAGTTCAAGTCACAGTCATGAAGGCATTACGAACTGCAATATGCATTTTAACGATGGAATTGTATCGCTGTTTGTGGCTTTCCTGTTTAACGATTCCCCACAGAGAATTTTCTGAATTGTGAGATCTGGGTTGCATGGCAAAGCTGAAGGAACGTTCTAGGATCCTCGGCCAATTCACCTGTTTGGGGAAAGCTCTTCAAGTCCCAATCGCACTCTCATGGCGAAATGAGCTGGTGCTCCGTGTTGTTGAAACCACACAGTGCAAGTTACGCCTTTCAACTGATGTCAGTTACCAACCATACGTTAATCATACGCAGATAAGTCGTCGGATTCACTGAGCCATTGAAGAAATGCGGTTCAAGCTCATATTCTTCTATTTCCTCCAAAATCATAATATGGGTAGATTTTGTTCGAGTTCTTGAAAGAAATGTGGATTTTACCTTAGACCAAAAATAAACGTTCCAGTCGATCGAACTTCGATAGATAGCACATTCTCACTAAACAGAACTCTTCGTTGATCTTCTCTTGTTGGGAAATGTTGGTTGTATGCTTCCTCGCGCCTTGTTAAATTCACATCTTATAGCTCATTCACTGACAACGGGCGAAAAGGTTTCACTTTAAAATCCTTTCGTATGTGGTCTCTCATAATTGACCGGGGTAATATCGAATTCGCCAGCACATTTGCGAGATCGCGTAATGGATTCTTTCACAGCAGCACATGTTTCCAAACCTGTTGACGGTCTTCCCGTCCGATGTGAATCTTTCACTGCTCCTGACGTAAAAGTCTTCCGTTCCCATGCCAATAATGTTCTCTTGGATGTGGCACCTTCCCAAATCTCAGCTGTAAATAGGTAAAAATTTGCGAAAGTGTTTGTCCCAATACGCGGTCGTTCGTGAATCCACACTGCAGTCACTAAACGCTTTTCAATCAAGAATCTGCTTGAATCACCCATACTTTCTGTCACTGCTTGCTTCTTTGATTATTGCCATTATCCGATTGCTCGCGTGTTGTCAATGTCCGAGTGTGCGATTGTTTGATTGTTGCTTCCATTGCTCGCTGATTGTGTTATTTCCAGATACATTATACAGAGTATTTCGGAAATGGTAGAGATAGGGGTTCCAAAGGTCATTTAAAGTCGAAAATGTTCTATGACATTTTGTTTTATATCGTAGTTTTAGAGTTAGGAAGTGAATGCTTCGGAAATGGTCCCTAATTACAGAAAGCTCAGTTCGCATTAGGAAGTGTAAGTAAATAAGGTGAAGGTTTATTACAAAAAGCAATCCGGATAACAAATGTCATGACTGAAAATAGTTAGGATAATGTTGGAGTGTTCGTGTCCACATTTTTCTGTTTTTCAGTGGGTCAAGTGAACCTACATTTCAGTTTTGGCTTCATTTTGTCTTTATAAATCCTCTTGGCCTATGTTGCCCACAGCTGGATGAAGCAAGACCATCCCAGATAACAGTTCTCTTAATTTACGAACATTAGTGCATATTCTAGAGGGTTGTACTGGATCTCCGGAAACGAATTTCAGTGATGCATTGGTGCAGAAAATCCGTGTCAAATGTTCAATTTGATAGCAGTTTGCTGCTGCTATTGATCTGAATCACAATTGTACGACAGGTGGTAAACACAGATAATTTTTTTTTTTCAGAGCAACAAACACACCGACTAATTACTTGAAAATCTATAAAAGATTTAATGTAATAATATATTACATAAGTTGAAATGTACAAGTGAAGTTTCAATATGAAACTTAAGTAGATTAATCTCAAGAGTTCCTTTAATATCAGTTCCAGTCCTCTTGTTACTTCTGCTATTAGCTGGGCTCTCCAAATTCCTTTAATGAATTTAATATTGTTAACTGTACTCCTAACGTAAATATCTGCTTGATATTTTACTTCAAAAATAATAATAATCACTAATAAATAATTCACTGGCTTAGTGAATAACTTATAACTCAAATAGTTAATGTTTACTTTAACCAACTAATATCGAAGCACAACAATCAACTGACTTCAGTTGATTTAATAAGAATGGCGCACTTCGTAGCACGTAAATTAATACTAATGCCTTTAGCATTAACTAATCACAAGATGAATCACTTTAATTCACTTCTTGAATTTACAAATATTTCTCTTAAATAATTCATTAATTATTTCTTCTGAGTATTTAATAATATTGGGCAGTTAATTCCTCCTTTGAATAAATTCCTATTTTTTATCACGATTCTTTCACTGACACAAATAATAACTTCCCACTTAATAATTGAATTGAAAAACGTACTCATAGTTTGCAGATTATAATGGCTTTTCACCTTGGCGAAGTTCTCGTTGAATTCTTCGGATACTGGTGAATTTCTGCGTTGATTCCATAATATAACACACACGCAGCGGGAGTTTACTTCTGTATTCTTAGGTGAAATCATCAGATTCTCCGTTCTCGTGACTTTTCAATTGTCGCGGGCTTCTCTCTTCTTCCCATCATGCATAGCGCATCTTGAATGATGTATCTTCATATTTGTCGTCTGCTATCAATAAATTGGCCAAGAATTTCCAATTCTTCCATATTTGCTTTCTCGAAATACTTCTGCTTTTTCGAACTGCAAATCCTTTTGCAGAATTTCAATCTTCTAATCGAATTTCGCTCTTACGGGGAATAACTATCGGTAGGCAGGAAAACTTCAGTCTATTCATTCGAGCCTGTCTTCATACAGTATGACGTCTTCATACGTCATACTGTGTCGTAACCGCTGTCATCCGGGTCTTCGATTGAGCACTCTGACTGCTCTCCCTTCAGACTGTTCTAATCTGCTCTATGCTGCTCTCTACTGCTACTCCAGATCGAGGCTGGTCAGCTCATTTTATGCATTTCTTTTTGTGACGTCAACCACGATTTCTCATGCTAATTTAAATTTGAATTTGCTAATCATAAATAACTTTTAAAATAAGATTCAAGCCAATTTAATTTAAATAATAATCTTGTTAAACTTATTTAATAATATTATTGGAAGATTCCACCTTCAACAATTCCCATTATAAGTACTTCCTATCGAGTTCTGCCCACTCTTCCAGACAAGCTTTTACCATCTATTGTGTGGGGACGCCTATTGTTAGTGCTTTAGGAGTCCCAAAAATATATATAATTAAAATATAAAATTTACATACTTAAATTAAAAAACATATTAATTTTTAATTTTAATTTAGGTGTGTAAATTTTATATTTTAATTGTACATAAGTTTTTTAAACACACGTAAAATAATTCTTTTAGTCCAAATGAATAAATATCCAATGGTTCATCATCTGATGTCTTCACAAGAATAGCACTAAAAGATTCCCATTTCCTGTTCCATTCTCCCCAGGAGCAAACGGATTGAAGCAGAGGTATGACTCGAAGCTTTGTTTTGGTGGAACCATACCTAGTTGGTATCTTCGTATAAATGAGGAATCTTGTTTCGGTAAATTGGATCCAGAATATTAGTTTGTTAGTATTGGGACCTTTACATTTTCTACAACACGATGAATATTTAAATTGCCTTTTTAGTTTTATTCTGCGATGATCATGAATCCCATTGAAAACGTTTCTCTGCATTTTGTGTATGATCTTTTGAAAATTTTTGTAGCCCCTTTGGCGGTAGTAAATTGTTCGAATTTTGTTGCAGTCATGACGATGGATGTTTGCTTATCTAATGTAGCTATGACTTTCCATTTTTCTCTTGATAGGTGGCACTCATTCAGCTTTCTGCTATTTATTCGGCTATACTATTTACATATAAATAACATGCTGTACTTTTAAATGAACAATATGTCTTTACATAATGAATTTTCGCACATCTGAATTATGAAAAATAATAGCAATTGCAATTGAGATTAATTTTTAAAAAAAGTTTTTTATGTGTGTTAAAATTTTTTTAAAGTTCTTGAATGGAGCCAACACACAAGTCTAAATAAAAATTAGGTTAAAAGTTTAAAAAAACATAAATATTTACAATTAAAACAAACTAGTTTCGTTCCCATTAATGGGTCATCATCAGTGAATGGGATAAAGTCGACAACCTCAGTCTCTTATATAGGAAAATGTTCAGTAAAACATCCAATGAGAAGCTTGGTCCGGATGAACCAATTGTCAACAGGATGCAAATGATGAAATTTGAATGCTTGGCGAAGGCTGCGATCCTGCCGGCGATCAAAGACAGCGACCTGGTGGCGATCGAAGGAACGACAGTAGCGCACATGGGTTTGTTTGCAAACATTCATCACTGTTTGTAAACAGAGCAGGCCTTGAGGGAAAGCTTTTTTTTTTTTTAAATTACAAAACTGTTTGCTATTGAAAATCCTTAGGTTTTTACGGAATCCATGTTGATATATGTTCATAACGGAAACAAGTCATTGATACATTTTTCAGACGTAGCAATCAATATGGACTCTTTGCATTTGCGCTTATAAGGCGAGGTTTCATTTACTAGAATCTTTGGATGACATGTGTCGAAGGTATGATTAGTCACTTCCATATGCTGTACAGTATTATAGGCAATTGAGATTAATTGCTTATTAAATAATCAAAGAAATAAAGAAAAAGTGACAAATTGTGACTTCATCAATACTACGAAACTACAATGAAATTCATATCAGAAAGGTACATTGCCCAGCGTTGGCAGTGCTATAAAATGTTGCTTGATATATTCATGCTGATCAGCATTTTATTTCTCACTTCCTCAACTCGTGTTTTATGAGGATTTCGTATCAGTGCTTCTGAAGGAGATGAGATTGACGGTGATAATAATCGCTGTTAAATATGAAATCTTACTCGCTAATCTTACTTCGAAAACTGCCGCTTGGTCTTTCGCTTCTTTGCAGCTTCCAATGGTACTCCAAACATTTCCGATTATATAAAATCATGGTCAAGGAAATTGTTAAACCTTAACGGAATGAACATAAAAGTGTTAGAAGTATTGCGAGCTATTTACATCGAAAGAGCTTTTTCTCTCTTGGTCCTATCAACATCCTGTATTTTGAAGCAGGAATGGAAATGGCACCTCCGGAAACTAAACTAAAAAAGCAAAATACACATTAAAAATAAAGTAAAGGAAATTCTTGTGCTGCCCTCCGGCAGCCTCTAAGAATTTTCGATGCGCATTATAAAGAAATAAATAAATAAATAATAATGTGTTTACATATTTTAGATGCTTATTTCTTTCTTTATAATGCGCATCGAAAATTCTTAGAGGCTG
>JAFIDM010000001.1:33161195-33244621 GCA_023159025.1 Thereuonema tuberculata
CCTACTTCTTCCTGGTTGGAGTTTGGATAAAGGAAAATGCTGGCGAGGTCTATCCAGTAGGTTTTTTTTGAGGACGTTGCACCACTTCATCTTGCCTTGCCAGAAAAGGGCAGAGGTGGTGTCACACCCATTGATGGCATGCAGGAACAGAACCATCTCTCGTGGAACCTGCATTTCTCCACATGAGAAAAAAGTTGCTGGATATTGGGCGCACTCTGATCCACCTCACTTACACGGCTACAAATAATTCCGAGACTCACAGAGGAAGGAACTCGTAGCGGTACTCGCCCGTATTAACGTTCGATTTGTGGTGTATCTTAGCGGGACTCATCTATATTAAGGGGTTATTATGTATTATGTCTGTATTCATGTATATATTTGAATGTATCATAATGTATGTATGTTTATTTGAAGCCATATTTTACATCTAACACGTTAAATTCGCCAAAACTGAAACAAGTGCCAGAATTTCAGTTTTTTGAGCACCACGGGAGTAGCACAGGGTTTTCAGGGTTGCAAACTTGGATGTAAACTACTCTCATGGGTACTAACAACATATAAGAACATCGCAGATACATGGGCGTTTGCGATATGATTTTAACGAAATACATACCAACATTATTCGGTACAATGTTTTCACATTTTCCCAAAATCAGATGTTTTATTATTGTTTCGTTTTAGAGGAACGTATGAAGTCTAGCGACACCATTTTGCAATCAACTTGAAGCTAATTCATTTCTCTAAAAATTCCTCTCTTATGACTTTTCTCTAGAACCATTAGTTTAACCGGTACGTGTATTGGAAACTGATCCTACTGATATATTCTCATCTTTTGGACTAGCAGTATCTTCTCAACCGATGAACCTACATAGCTCGGTTGGGTTAAAATTTCGCAGTTTTTCGAGCACCACGAGAGTAGCACAGGGTTTTCAGGATTGCAAATTTGGATAAAAACTGCTCTCAGGGGTCCTAACAACATATAAAAAAATCGTAGATACATGCGCGTTTGCGATGTTTGATGGTTTTATTGACTGGCCTACTATCCTTATTTTGATTTGAACAAATCATTTGAAATTAATTTTTTCAACTTATTATTGATTATAAATTTTGATTTGTTGATTTATATTTTTGAATTAAACTGAAGTGAGATAAGAAGGTGTGATGTTAAAAATAATGTTTTTTTGTCTCTATTTAAAGTCATTTGTGTAAAGACAACACTAATTGATTACCTCAAAATAACTTTTATCATTTGCTAGAATTTAGTGAAGAAATATTTAAAAAGAACTATTGATTTCGGGGCCGTGCTGGGAGGCCGTGCGGTCTCGACGGCGGTCTGCCGTGGTGTCCAGTGCGCCAGTACCCGGGTTCGAAACCCCGTAGTGGCACGGATGTTTCTTTCTTCTTCTGTTTCTCCTTCTGTCCGTTTCCGCCTATTTCCCCTGGCAGTTAGGGTTAAAATGCATCTCCCAACTCGTAATTAAAAGTCAGCGTGGGAGATTACGACTTTCCCCCCCCCCCCCCCCGAGACAGTGAGCTGTCTGGAGGAGGCCTTCGTCCTGTAGTGGGCTGTTTACAGGCTATTAGATAGATTAGATTGATTTCGGAAGTAGAGATTGAAATTTATTGTTTTCCTCTACCAATTAATTTTCATTTATCTCTTTAATGAGATTGATGGAGATTATCTCTGATTAAATTTGAAATCTTACTCGATAATCTTACTCCTAAAACTGCCGCTTGGTCTTTTGCTTCTTTGCAGCTAGATAAATAATATTTCATGGCCAAGGAAATTGTTAAACCTTAACAGAATGAACATAAAAGTGTTAAAAGTATTGCAGCTGTAGGGCACTGTGTTTAAAATGTCAGGATATAAAAAGAACTTATTCTTTATTGTAATAAATTAAATACACTTCACATAAAAACAGAATGTTGACTCAAATAAGGACAGAGACGTAAATGTATTAAGGAACATTGAACACTGTATGGAACACATATCGAGTATTAGAAAATAATTACAGATCATATTTAGGGGATTACTCGCTAAATAGCACTTAACTACTTAAACCCAGCGTCGTGCTAAGAAAATGAATATACAAACAGGTCTAAAAGATATACAAAATAGTTCAATAATCTGTTGTTTATATTTGTGTCAATCACACAGTATCTAGTTTTATGCTGAATTGAAAACATCATACAATTGTCCTAAATTGTCCAGAAGTAAATTCTTACTCAGAACAAATTTATAACTAGAAAATACAAAATATATAATCGGTCTAAACTTAATACCGATAATAGTTTACTGAAACGATAAGCCTGAAAAATTACAAAAACCTTATTCAGTTCTTCTATACACGATAACTTTATGCTGTTGGCACACAGTCTTATAAAATTAGATCATAATCAACAATTTTGTTGTTTAGCTTGTTCGCACAAAACACGAATATATAACTTGATTTAACACTGAATAATTTCTTGACACTGTGGTAAAGTTTGATTCACTTGTAGGCTATATCTGGGGTCATTCCATGCCAAGTGGTCTAAAATTAAAAAAAGTTCCCGCCATCATGTCTTCAATTTTGTTCAAATTTTAGCTGTAGCACCGGTAAGGTGTTAAACTAAGTTCCCCAAAATTTGAGGTCCCAAGCTTCAATAGTTGTTGATCTACACCTCCTCTCTGAAGGGTAGTCGGTCCATGTTCGCGCAACATTGAACAAATGCCACTTTTCGGGTCTGATAAAATTGAAATTAACTTATAAAAATGGCTAAAAATTTGAGATCCTGTACAATTTTTCGTGTTGATTCCACTAAAATTAATTTTTACATTATGGATGCAAAATTCAGTCAAACAAGTTGACTCAAAGTGTGCATAAAAATTTGTTGTGACTTCCCGCCACAAAATTTGACAATATGTAGACTCTTAACAACTTCCAGGCAAAAAAAAGGTATGGACTTGAAATTTTGAACAAGCACTATGCTTGGGCTAGACATGTTACTGCCAAATTTGCAACTATCTAGCATCTAAAGTCGCCCTGCAGGATCTCTTCAAATTTGATATTGTTGACACGCATGGTAAAATTTACAAAGTTTAAAGCTAATTATTAAAAAAATAGTCTACCTGAATATGCTTGTGAATAGTATTATCTGAAAGAAAAACGTTGCTCTACAAGACTGATGTATTTCTTTTTTGCAATGCGACCATTAAGTAGCCATGTAGGCACGTCAAAGTATGTTAAAATTTGTGTGTGTGTGTGTGTGTGACATACTGCATCCTGATTATGGTATGATTACTGCAGGATCCCAAGCCTGATTGTGGCTGTCTTTGCTTCAGGAAAATTTTGCTCTTTCCAATTGCGATGGATTTGAGTCTTAATAGTCACTTAAAATTATTGATATAATTATAAATTCATTTAGGGTCAATCCATAACAAACGGTCCAGCACTAGTTGCTCGACCATTTTAAAGAAAATTGATTTTTTTTACTGTTGTTACCCCTCCACATGAGTACTTCAAAACAGACATTTTTTTTTTTTTATTTGATTTCGTTTAAAAATGGCGTCCATTTTTGTTTTAGGGTTTCCGGCATTTTTTTCTTTGCAGACAGTTGAGCTAATTCTCAGCTAACATAGGTATCTAACTCAAAAATCAAACTCAAATATCAAATTCAAAAATTTTTTCACAGATAACTCTCATAAAGTTCTCTTTATACTAAATATCAAATTTTTATTAGGTCCCCCACCAGAGATATTGGAGCTCAAACTTTGAAAAAAATGAAAAAAGAGCATTTTTAAAGCGCTATAACTTAAGTAGGAAGCCAGTAAAAGAGCTGCAATATTTTTTGCAACACCTTTATATGTATATCTTTTCTCAAAAAAATTTATAGCTTTGCTATTTCATTCCTTCCTGCTCAAAAAAACCCCGAATCTTTGATTTTTGTTCAAAAGCGAACTTAAGTTTCAATTCCAAATTTCAGCCATTTATGTTAGAGATATGGTAAAAAACTATAGAACATAAAATGTTGTTTAGAATGTGCTGAAAATAACGTTTTACCACAGCTTTCTATAGTTTTTCTTAGCTGTGTTATCGAAATTACACTGTCTGCAAAGGCCAAAATGCCGAAAACCCTAAAACAAAAATGGACGCTATTTTGAAACGAAATCAAATAATAAAATAAATAATGCCTGTTTTGAAGTACTCATGTATAGGGGTAACAACAGTAAAAAAAAATCAATTTTTTTTAAAAATGGTTGAGCAACTAGTGCTGGACCATTTGTTATGGATTGACCATAAATGAAGTGCAAATGAATTTATAATTAAATCAATAATTTTAAGTGACTATTAAGACTCAAATTCATAGAAATTGCAAAGAGCAAAATTTTCCTGGAGCATAGATAGCCACAATCAGGCTTGGGATCCTGCAGTAAACATACCATAATCAGGATGCAATATGTCACACACACACAAATTTTAACATACTTTGACCTGCCTACATGGCTACTTAAAGGTCGCTTTGCAAAAAAGAAATACATCAGTCTTGTAGAGCAACGTTTTTCTTTCAGATGATGCTATTCACAAGCAGATTCAGTTAGACTATTTTTTTAATAATTGGTTTTAAACTTTGTAAATTTTACTATGCATGCCAACAGTGCCAAATTTGAAGAGATCCTGCAGGGCGAATGTAGATGCTAGATAGTTGCAAATTTGGCAGTAACATGTCTAGCCCAAGCATAGTGCTTGTTCAAAATTTCAAGTCCATACCTTTTTTTTTACCTGGAAGTTGTCGGAGTCTAAATATTGTCAAATTTTGTGGCGGGAAGTCACAACATATTTTTATGCACACTTTGAGTCAACTTGTTTGACTGAATTTTGCATCCATAGTGTTAAAATTAATTTTATTGGAATCAGCAGGAAAAATTGTACAGGATCTCAAATTTTTAGCCATTTTTGTAAGTTAATTTCAATTTAATTAGACCCGAAAAGTGGCATTTTGTTCAATATTGCATGGACCGACTATCCTTCAGATAGGGGGTCTAGATCAACAACTATTGAAGCTTGGGACCTCAAATTTTGGGGAAGTTAGTTTAACACCTTACCGTTGCTACAGCTAAAATTTGAACAAAATTGGAGACATGATGGCGGGAAAGTTTAGACCACTTGGCATGGAATGACCTGTCTGAATATTTTAACTGAGTTCTTCTAGCGTTTTTCAAACCCTCACAGCTAGTTTATTCCAGGAATGAAAATAAATAAAATTCCTTATCCTATCTTGTGCTTGTATTTCATTCACAACTTAAGCATCAATGGCGGAACGCAAGTTCGAATGTTTCCGGGCGATATCCATGAACTGCAGGAAGTTGACTCTGAGACATTTACGTCAAAACACATGTACCCCAAAGTAAACCGGTGAGACTCTAAGCAGATCCTTGACCATTGCACGTTAGCTAAACTGCAATTTGGCTAAACACATAACTGTGCATCTTACGGCTACCAATGCATGAGGAGACAAAGCTTTTGGCCTCATAAGATCGTCATAAGGCCCCTGCTTCCTGCGTGAATTGGGCTGTGATGTTTTGTCTCTAGGTCTTCCAAACTATTGTTCCGCTGTTCATTTTCAACACGGAGCCTATCCGGTGGTTGAATTGCTATCTTGATTCGGGTCGTTCCACGTCGAGTCACAGTATCCTATGAGTTTGTCTTCGTTTTTCGAATAATTCAACTTTCAGTCCCTTGTTCCAGATAACTATCTGAGGATTCTCTTGGATGATACCAGATCACTTTTTTCACGGTTTTTCAACCTTCTGTGACAGCTTATGAACGCTCAAGTTAATATCTGGTTTGGAGGTGTTACAAAGGTAAGTTAAACTACCTAAAATGCTGCGGAATGCAAAGTGCTCATCTACATTAAGATCTCGAGAGTCTCCTGGCTCTTTAGCTTGATTCCTATTAGAATCTATAGGTGTCATAACAGACTTACAATCTTTCATACCGTGTTCGTCGAGTAACTTCATTATGAATGACTTTTGGGAAATCGAAACCGTGAAGTTCCCTCGACTGTTCTCAACGGACATACCTAAGTATTTATTTATTTCACCAAAATCCATGATCTTTTGTTCAGATTGCTTTTCACTTCTTCGATTCTTTGCAGACTGTTTCCGAAAAGCAAAATATCGTCAACGTAAATGAAAATAATTGTCCGTGAATTTTTGTTCTCTGAGTTAAAAACACACATCAGCTCGCGTAGTTAAATCCCATCTTCTTTAGCTCCGTTTTTAAAGTCTTGTACCACGTTAACCCGGCCTGTTTTAAACCGTATAATGCCTTTTTCAATCTCAAACCTGTTGTTCATCCTTCATTATCACTCCATTGGGGAATTTGATGTATATGTCTTCTTCCAACCTTGCATTTAAATAGGCCCCCTTGACATCGCAGTGATGGATGTGCCATTGATTTTCCGTTGCTAACGCAAGCAGAACTCTCAAATGTTCTACAATGGGTTTAGGCGGATACGTTTTTCCATAATCCATGCCCTCTTTTGCGTACGACGAGTCTTGCTTTTCTTTTCAATATCTTTCCGTAGTCATCAATTTTATTCCTAAAAATCCATTGGGTATTCAAAGGAATCTTATGACTCGGAATGATCACTTCCTTCCACGTTCTTGTATGTTCTTTAGTTCATGATCGATAGCTTTTATCCATTCAGAACTGAGATTTCCATTCACAGCATCCTGATATGACAGGTTCGTCATTGACTGATAACGGATACATCTTTACTTTTCTCGATCTGAGTTCTATTGTGGGTGCCTCTGTCTCTTCTTGGGAATCAAAACTGTTTGTAGATTCATCCTGATTTTCATTCTCTCGGTCACTTATTGCAGTTTCTTCATCTTCGTCAGATGAGACATCTACCAGCTGCTCATTGAACATGACACGTAATCTTCGTCCTCAGTTCTTTTGTTATTCAGTAATTCTACTCCTAGTTTGCTCTCGTCGACATACGCATTAGGAGTTTCGTAGACTCTATTCCTTTCAGGATCCAAAATTTTGTATCATCGGACTCTTTGGGAATATCCAATTAATGTACCGACATTTCCAACATTCCAACATTTGCTCAACAATTTATTCTTAATTTGAATGTTGGGTTTCTTCACATACACTATACAGCAAAGTTTTCTTAAGTGTCTTATGGTTGTCTTCCTGTAGTTGGGAAACCATCTGGACAAAGATATTTCATTGTCAATGCGTCCATGTGGAGATCGATTTACAATGTAATTAGCTGTGTCCACCTCATAAGGCCAGAATTTCACAGGCAGCTTCGACTCTTATCAACATAGTTCTTGCCATGTCTTGTTCTGTTCAGTCTTTCTGCAACCGCATTCATCTGAGGGTTATAACTCGACGAATTGTGATGTATGATTACTTTACTTTCGAAATAAGACTCCAGTTCCTGATTATTAAACTCTCTTCCCTGATCAGACTTAAAAGTTTTCAATCTTCTGCCAGTTTGACGTTCCACAAAAATAACAAAGTTTTTTATCATATCATTCATCTCTGTTTTGCTTTTGATAAAGTACACAAAACTCCTTCTACTGTAATCATCGATTTCTCTTAATACATATTTGGCATCCTTGATATTCCCTTTATCAACAGGTCCAAATAAATCCGAATACACCAAATCCAAAACAGCCGTGCTTGTGATTTTATTCAAAGCTTTATGAGGAATGTTAGTGAGTTTTCCCTGGATGCAACTGTCACACTTTAACTTTTCTTCGAAAATAATCTTGTCCATACAAACAAGGAGATTGTCACTAACAATTATCATCAATTTTCTTTCGGACAGGTGACCTAAACGATCATGCCATATTTTATGATTATCTAGAGCTGCAGTATTAATGTTCGCTACCGTTGCATTTTCATTAATGACTAATCCTTTCAAGATGTACAAATCGTTTTCCAAAGTAGCTTTCATTACTATCTCATTCCTGCTATTCCTGACAATGTATCGTTCTTTTCCAATAATCTGAGTAAATCCATTGTTATTCAATCTTCTGGCGGATATCAAATTTTTACTTATCGACGGAATACACAGCACGTTTTTAACGGTCCAGTCTACATATTCAAAATTGTTGACTTTGGTCTTGAATCGGACTAATCCAGACCCCAAAGCATTTGCAGGTTTGTTTTGTATCCCGTAAACGGACATAGTCTCCTCGAATCATGATATAATTAAGAGTATAATTTATGCATAAAACGTTGCTTGCCTTATCTTGAGAAACATTTCGAGAGCTTGTTATTAAAAAATAAATTACGATGGAACCAGGATGGAAAGACTGTGTAATGGCAAATGAGAATTCTAGTTTTAATCTGGAACTTGAATTTGAATTTAGCATAGAAATTAATCTTCTTTCACATTTGTTTCCAGCATACATTGTCTTTTCAATACTTTACAGTGTTTTTTCCATCTCATTAGTAAGGAATTCCTTCTTGCAAGAACGGCTGTATCGAAGTTCAGCATCCAGTGTGGAGTGCTTCACTCTACACCTACTTACATTAAGATTTAATATTAGTATTCTTCTCTTTGTGTGAACTTTAGATAATAAAATAGTAACTCAGTGATGTTCAATGCATTTCCTTTTACATGTTATGTCTTGATTTACAGCGAAGAGCTTTTTCTCTCTTGGTCTTGCAGGATCAACAATCCTGTATTGTTGATAACAACCTATAATTTTTTAAAGCAACAGCAATATTTCAATTACTTTGATGATTCAGAAATCAAAGACTGTCCTTATTTTGATTTGAGCAAATCCTTTTAAATGATTTTTTCAATTTATTATTGATTATAAATTTTGATTGTTGATTTATATTTTTGAATTAAACTGAAGTAACATTGGAGATAAGAAGTTGTGGATGTTAAAAAACAATGTATTTTGTCTCTATTTACAGTCATTTGTGTAAAGGCAACACTTATTGATTACACAAAAAAAACTTTATCATTTGCTAGAATTTAGTGAAGAAATATTTAGAAAGAACTTTATCGATTTCGAGTAGAGATTGAAATTTATTGTTTTCCTCTACCAATTTATTTTCATTTATCCCTTTAACTGGTCAAGTAACAGTTAATGGAAATGAATTATAAAAATTTTAGAAATTTAGCTAATCTTTAATTCTTCTTTGTTACGATTTCTTCGTTCTCATAGTGATAAAATGATTGAAAAAAATATAGATTACCATTGCTTAAGTCGTAACTGGTGATTTTTTTTGTTTTAAATTATTATCTTTATCTCAAATTTGTAATTCAAGCATTTATTTCTTTTTCATTTAGATTTCTACTCGTTAAGTTACAATATAGAGTTTGATTTTATTTACTTTCATTTCAGAGAAACGAAAATGTTTAAGAATTTTAAGAGTAATCTAGAAGCAATCTTTCAAATATAATATTTTTAATTTTTGTTCTGTTTTTCAGTTTGCCTTATCTACCACCTAGTAATCTTTCAGAATGTCGCACTGAAGAAATGTTCAACCAAACTCTTGACTATACGCAACGCCTTCTCATAAGTACAACAAATCAAGACTGTGGTTGTCCTCGAAAATGTATTGAGTATTTTTATGACTTCAAAATATCGACATTCCATTTGAAATTTGCACCACATTTAGGTCTGTACATGTATTATCCAACTAATAATGTATTGGTAATTAGAGAAGTTCCACTGTTAAATTTTTACACTATGTTTGCTAAAGTTTGTGGCAATATTGGTTTCTATTTGGGTTTCAGTTTTTTAACCATCTTTGAAATGATTCAAGCAATTTGGAGATTTCTATTGAACGGGTTGAATAGATTTCGAAGAAACCGCAGTGTTAAACGTTGTATTCGAAATTTGATGTTTGTTCGTTGAACTGCAAAATAAACAATACTGTAAATTAAAATCAATTATTTTTATTAGCTTTTTCTGAAATGCAAATATCAGAAAATGTATCTCAATAAGTTCTTTGAGAAATCACGGAATTTTCGTTTTATCCTATCTATTTACATACATGCAAAATGCTTAATGTTAACTTAATTGTATTTTTGAATATTTAGTTCCATTTTGTGTTTCAAGATACTGATACATAATTGACTTAAAAAATGAACTGATCAATATCAAACTTTATATTTGAGAATTAAGTAATGTTGTCTAGTCCTGATTGGATTTAATATTTGGATCCCCTTTTTGAAGAGACTTTATAGTTAGGGTCACATACTTTACACCAGCACGTCAGCTGTTTTTCTTTGCTCTCTTTTACATTTCCAGATATTTATTTTTCACAAAACTTCAGAGTTAATAAGTTCATTCAACAAGCACGTAACTATTATTCATTTTCGAAATAAGCTGATTTACAAAAAATGCTGAAAGAAAGGAAATTGTATCGATAGTTAAGAAACCGACAGTAGAGGACTGAGAATCAATAGTGCAAGTAGTAGACTATTCATTAAGTATTTAAAAAAATGAAGTTAAAGGGAGCTATTGAAAAAGAAATTGGAGAAATCAAAGTGGTTTTAGGGCAGAAAGATGTTGTCTGGATAATCTTTTTATATACAGCAGCTTCTGATAAAAAGAGTTTGAATGGAAGCAAAAACATATTGGCTTTAACAAATTTAGAGAAATCGTACGATTCGATTACCATAAATAAATTGTGAGAAGTTCGAGTAAAATTCAACTTTGATCCCATACTGCATCTCACATACATTGTAATCTATGGAAACCATCTGAAAATATAAAAGAGGAATAAAAAAAAATCATGGTTTGGGGAATGAAGAATTTGTATGGCGATTTTTCACAAGATTCACAAAACTTGCAGCTTTGGAAAATGGACAAGAAAAAAGGCATTGGTGGTATGATTCTAAGACGATTGTAATAAAAAGTACAATATAACATAAGTAAATTTCAGAATTTATATATCTATTTTAAGACCATTTTTATATAAGGTCCCCAAAACTGAAATATAATTAACTTAAAGACAATGAATTGATAGATATCAAACTGTATATTTGAGAATTAAATGTACAGATCTCATTGAATTTTGTGTTTCTTCAGATAATAAAGCCCATATTCTTCAGCTACTCAGAATAATTTCAGAACAACATTAAACTATGTATTTACTGTATTTACATTAATTAAGTATTTTACTCTTCTTTGAATTTCTTCAAAGAATCTCGCCAGAAACTTTGTGCGGCATTTATTATAAGTTTAGCTGAAAAGTGCATTTTCCATACATAAGTCTGTTTTATAAATATCTGATTAAGTAAATGTATTTCTTGATGGATACTACATGAATATTTCAGATTATCAGTAAAGCTCTCTTGTTTTACCTATTATTTTCTCTCCATTTAGTTCTAATTTTTACCTTCACTTTGACATTTTTTAAAAAAAAATGCAAAATGCTTAATTTTAATTGTATTTTGATTTGATTTAATTTAAATTTGATTCTTTTTGTTCGGTACAAATTTTGCAATCGATTTTAAACTAACTTCCCGATGAGCTAGCGACTTGAAACTTTAAACATAGCTTAGAAATGGATGACAATGCACTATTAACTCGCTTCCTTGTCTTTAGTTCGTTAGGGAACTCGTAATTCTTCGGATAACAGGTAGGTGCCGAACTAGTCGTCTGCTGTCAATATTTCTGCAAATGACCGATGGCCGCATGGCGATGAGTTGCCGTGCATTGCCAGGCAGCGGTTTTTTTTTCTTTTAACATTAGCACGTTTTTTATCGTGTTTAAAATTTAAATTCGTGTTAATATTTAAAATCGATTGAAAAATTTCATACACACAAAACTAAAAAGCAGAACATAATTATTTTTAAAAAATATTTTTTTAATATATTACGTTTTTAAGACGGATTAAAAGGTGTAAAATAATTAGTATAAAAAGTACAAAAAGTATAACGAAAAACGTGGGGCGCAAGCAATAGATAATTGAGAAATTATGGATGGAATATATCTATCTTGCGTCCTCCGTTTTTCGTTATACTTTTTATACTTTTGATACTAATTATTTTATACTTTTTAGTAAGTTTTAAAAACATGGTATATTAAAAAAAATATTTTTTTAAATAATTATTTAAATACGGGCCAAAACACTAAAACATAATTAAATTAAACAAACAATATTAATTAACCTCAACCTTCACATTTAACTGTTATTGTGTACCCTGATTAGACTTTAGAATTTGGATCCTCTGCAAATTCACACTTCACATTGAAAACCTCATACTTTGCCCTTAAAGCTAATAGAGTAATTTATTGAACAACATCAAATTTCACATTTATTAACATTACATTAACTTACTTTTTGCTTACTTACTTTACTCTAAGATGAATTTCTTAAACAGATCGTTTCAAATTTGTTTCACCAAACTTATTGTAAATGTATCTAAAAAGTGCATTATTGTTGTTAATAAACTTCACTGTTGTATATGTAAGTCTCCATACATTTTAATATTACACGTCAAATAGATTTATTTATTTATATTTACTATTAAGTATTTCAACTTAACAGGAAAGCTTCTAGTAAACTCTATTATTTTTATTTGTTTTTCCCGTAAGTAATTACTTGTATCATCATTATTTATATCTTTTCAAATTGTATCAATGCAGCGATTATAGACGCTTTCATTAATCGAGTCATTTTCCAGGGTAACATTAACTTGGAAATCCATGAGAAATGTATTTCGTGTAATGTTTTCCAATTCTAGTGTAAAATTTCGACACGCACTTCAAAAACTTACAAAGCATTTTCAAAAAAATTTCGTAATGTACTTCGTATACTTTGTATGAAATGTTAATTGACATTTACTTACCTTCAACTTAACGTCTATGTGATCTTTATTCAACCAAGCCAAAAAATATATCCGACATTAATATTTTATTTTCTCGGTATGTTTTGTTTCTAGCTAACCACATTATTATAATAGGATATTATTAAATCTTTATTTATCCATCACTTGAAACGGATTTAATCAATCCACAAACTTATTGTAAATGTATCTTGTTATTAATAAACTTCACTGTTGTATATGTAAGTCTCCACACATTTTAATATTACATGTCAAATAGATTTATTTATTTATATTTACAATTAAGTATCACTTGAAACGGATTTAATCAATAAGCATCTATTGTAATTTAGGAAGGAATTCATGTTTGTTAATATAAATCATAAAAAAATAATATTTGAATGGTTATATTAGAATGATTTATTAGATTGTTATTTTTTGTGTAATATTTTTAACACTGTAAGTTTTTTTTAACCCTGTTGTAATTATGTACTCATCTTATTTTTTCTATAATATTTTTAACACTGTAATTATGTAGGGGAGACTGGGGTCAATTGTAACAGGGGTCAATTGTAACAGCGCTCTGTAGCCTGAGCAAACTTTCATTAAATCCCAATAGATGGCATGGGGATTCGTCTTATATACAAGAATGATTCACCGAAAAAAGACATCGGCCATTCAATTTGTTCTGAAGATAATTACAAAAACATTGTTTTTACTGCTAAAAGTAAGTTTCCTTAGTCGTACTAATTATCAATTGCAACCAAATGTATTAGTGATAAAAATGTGACAATTATATGTAAATAAGGCAGTTAGAAATGCTACATTTCTATGTCACAAAATACGCTGTGGTTGTATCCTGTGCTAACTAATTGAACACTATATGAGTCGTTGGGGACAATTGTAACAGCGTTACAATTGAGCCCATTCTTTATATTTTTGTTTTTAGGCAAATATTCTGTATAGATAGTCCTACATTTTAAAAATTAAATTAAATAATTCAATTAAATTACAGTTTAAAATGAAAAAATAATATGAAATCAAACGTTGCAAAGCCTAATGAATAAATAAAGATATAAATACATGATTAATTAAAAAATTTTAAATATATTATCCTACTCATTTTATTTCCATGAGCTCAACTCATTTATTTAAAACCCTATTGAAGTAATTATAATTATATAATTATAATATACAAAAACAAAACAAAAATATCAAGAGCACTGCAAGTAGGAATATCTACATGCCAAAACTGAAAGCCAAAGGGACGGCCAAAGAAAAAAGACTCATCAAAACAGCTCTGCAAGAAGATTAAGACTAGTAATCAGACTGCAATTGATTCTTCAGATGAAGAAGAGGAAGAAACATTTTGCTTAGTGTGCTGTGAAGATTACAGAAACAGCAAATCCAATGAGAAATGGGTTCAGTGCCTGTCTTGCTCCGAATTGGCACATGAAGATAGCACTCCTGGTGAAGCAGTATATTTTTTGCCAAAATTGGGATTCTGATGATGATGATTGAAATACAGAACATTGTAAACAAAAAGTAATCTTGGTGTACTGTATTATCTCAATTACATTCCCTCCTGCTATCTGTTACAATTGCCCCTACTACTATTACAATTGCCTCCGATTTGGGGTCAAATGTAACACTTGTAATGTATTCATATAAACATATTTTTTGACACTTTTATATCGGTTTGACGAGTTGTCAATTTTCTTGTAAATGCACCTAATGTTGAAGAAACCTTAAATAAATTTTCATTTCTGTATATGTCTGATTATTTTCTTGAAAAAAAAAAATATTAGTGAAAAATGTTACAATTGACCCCAGTCTCCCAGTCTTTTTATGGAATATTTTTAACGCTATATATAATGTACTCTTTATTATGTTAACAATCACACTTAACTACTATCAGCACCTACATCTAAAGGTAACTATCTACCTAATAGGACTGTAATGTTAAATTTGCAAAATAAAAAAAGAACGTAAATCAGACTGCTAGTAACAATTTACTTACTTTTCTTTAAATAACAATATGGGTTCCACATATTCTTCATGCCTTCGAAGCTTGTCATAGAAAGGGTAAGTCTTGCTGATGAATCATATAGATGATGAAACGGTCGTCTCAGACTCCACTTTATTGACAAGCGTATGGCATGAATTTTCTTTTGTTTTATTTGTTTCATTGGTGCACGATAGATAATTTTTCTTTTCTTTAATGTATAATCTTCCTTTAGGTATAGGTAATTGTATATATGTAGATATTTTTACAACTATGGATTTTACAGAAAAATGAAAATTTCAATACCGGATTCTGACCAATCAACACAGTGAAACTTCTGCTACCAATTCCTTAAATCAATAGTCAATTATCATCCCCTCTCTGCCTTTAATTATTTGAAGCTAATCAATTGCATAAGTTATCGAATAAAAAAATGTTTTCATTGTGATTTTAAAAATTAATATCCATCCATCCTATGCCATTCATCATTTGTATGAAATAGAGCATTATTTCATACCATATTCGAAAGAAAGTGTTTCTGGGTCCTAAAAAGTATTCTCATAGTATCATCGCTTTCGAGGACATTTACTGATAAGGAATATACTGATTATTCATATTCTGATAAATTAAAAGTTCTAGAATAATACTAAGATGAAAATGAGAAATGAAGTTGCAGAACACCAACACAGTATTTATAAATCTTTAAGTCTGCGAAAATCCATCTGACTTTTCCATCAGAAAATACAATTGCTCTTAGCAATGGTTCCATCATCCGTAGAAAATAGTACCCTTTAAAAATGAAATGAATCAATTTAATAATCAATACGTCTTTTTACGTACAATTATTGAAAAAAAATAAATCTTGGAAAACATTTGACCAGGATTATGTACGGTACAAGAAGTATATTCTGATCATTTGTAAGTTTATAAAAATAACGAATCATTTTCTTTATAAATTTGTTTCGAATACATATTTATATAAAACTTAGCTACTGAATCATAATGTTCCTAACACTTTATGCTGGAAAAGGTTTCTCTATCCAAAGATCGGTTATTGTTTCATCTTGAGTTAAAGAACTAATCCGTATTGATGCTTTTATTAATTCTCCAAATCATCGACCTTCGAACCAAATTTTAAGTTATGCTTCAATCGTTGTCATTTTAATAGTAGAGGAGAAGGTAGGAAATTGAGATAAGATAGAAATATGGGGGACTGATTTTGGACTTTTGGAAATTCTTTACATATATTTGATAATTTGATAAATTTAGTCCTCATTGTTACCGTTTTCTAGTGAAAACAACATGCTATCACTGATTTGACCACTCTATACCACTGAATTTACCATGTATATCACTATGTATACCACTAATGTCTTGAAGACGGTTGCTATTTTTTTTGATCTAATAAAATTTTATATAGATATTTGATTAACCTTTTTTTAATTTTTGAGTAACTGAATATTCTTCATTCTTCTTAATATTAAATATAAATTACATCAGACTCCATATACTTCTTCATCTTTTTATTGGCAATATTTCGCAAAAACTGAGATCGTTTTTCCTTTCTCAAGCCTATCTTTTTGAATTATTTCTACAATAAGTCTACATTTTAACAACAAAGATCAGTAATGATACAGTAAGTTATGTTTCCATTATTACAAAATAAATCTTTCTACATTATTTCTACAATAAGTCTACATTTTAACAACAAAGATCAGTAATGATACAGTAAGTTATGTTTCCATTATTACAAAATAAATCTTTCTACATTATTTAACAACAATGATACAGTGAGTTTTGATTCAATTTTTGTATGGATACATTAAGTTTTTTATATTAAGTTCTTTCTATTATTACAGATTAATAATAATACAGTGATTTCTGATTCAATTTTGTCTATTAAGTTCTTTCTATTATTACTGATAACAATTTTGATTCAATTTAGCAATGATACATTATTGAAATCTGTACTCTCTTCCCTTGATCATATCTTGAAAATAGGACAGGGTATTATGATTTACCACATAACCCCTGTCCTTATGTAAAAGTTTGAATAGTACAGGCTTCTATAATGTATCTTGTGTGTTTGTCTGTTATACGAAATAATATGCTAACAATCGGGTCAGGATTATGCTTTTCTGTGATACAATGTCCTGCCCAGTCGGAAACAAGTGGATGGTTATTTCTGTAGGTGGCGGTATGTTCTTCAACTCGTTCCACTAACAGAGGGTTTGTTATTTTTATTTTTTTTTTCCTTTCTTTGTGATCAAATACCTTTGTGGTAGCCTGAGTGCTATCCAAGGATTTGAATTCCACATTTGATTCTTGTTTTTTATTTTCTTACTTTTAGTTATTGGGGGGTAATTATCTCCATCATGTATTCACAAATAATTTATCTAATAAAACTATGATTTTTTCTAATTTAAAACGAAGAATTAGTTGTAATTGACACGGAAGATGTATTTTCTGTGAACAATAATAATAAAAGAAACTCTGCTACCAATTTTGTCACAAAACATCTATAAAGCAAGCTATCCAACCAAAAGAAAAGATGTCAACAAAGAAACTATGCTCTGCTACTAATATATAGTCACGGTTGTTACAGATCTAGCAGAAAAACCCGTGATCAACCCGTTAAAAAAAATAAAGAAGATCAACCCGTTAAAGAAAATCCCAAATATCTTAGTAAGATAAAAAAGAAAAATGAACATGAAAACAAATATTCTGCTATATAATTAGAGTTCAAAGTAACTAAGATTAAATGTAAACAATTACGCAATCAATAATGTTGGGCCCAAAGAGTAAATATGAAGCGTAAGAGTAGAAGATGAATGTAAGATAAATCAATCTGAGGCAAAATAAATGCGAACATCAAGATAATAAAATTATTGACTAAAATATTTATATAAATCTCTTAAAATTGGTTAACAAAATACACACAATGTCTTAAACACACATAAAGAAAAATGTTTAAAATAATGTGATCGTGGTTATGACAGTTTTCAAAAGTTCTTCACTACCGATGAGTCGTAAGAAGAATTTTTCTCGGTCTCTTTGAACTACAGTTAATATTATAGTAAGAGAGTACTTACAGTAAAATAGTAGAATCGACCGTCGCACACGTTGTCTTTTAATTTGGGATCCCAAATTTGTGAAGAAGAACACACAGCATATTTTTCTCTTATCTCTAGTTCTTAACAGAACTGCAATAAAATACACACATTTGTGTCACCGTGCATCCAGACACATCAGTAGAATAATGAAGCATACACCGCTGATCCGAACTTGCTGGCTCCGGACATTCAGTATCAAGTACTTCATTCTGGAGATCAATGCTGTTCTCTGCCGTCTCCGAAAATCTTGATGTTCCCCTCGGTACTTTGCAGGTACAACAAGTCTGTGATTCCTCCGTCTCTTAGTCGTTGCGAACAGCTCACAATGACGGGAATTGGCTTTCTTTTCCCACAACCGACTTATCCAATTTTCTCACAACACACAAATTTTAGTTCGGGCTGATCATTAGTCACAATGCGACCAACCCAATCAGTAAAACAACGAAAGCACACGGAGATTTACAATACTAAAATGAAAACCAACAGCAATTGAGAGATGGTGATTAAGGAGTAAGAACGCAATGTCATTTCATCACAATTTCGATTACCTTTTTTTTGCACCATCCTGTATATTTCTTTCCCTGACAAAATATTTGATTATATAGACAATATATACATAAAAATTTAACCAATGGTTGTACAGGTGACATAAAGACTGACATTTGACAGTAGGAAGATTTAATTCACAGATTAATAACCAGGTGGAAAAATAAACTAGATGAGAGTTCTAATTTAAACAAAACGATAAAAACAACATAAAGAGAAACAAGAAGGGTAATAAATTAATTAAAGGAAACGAAAAACAAGATGACAAGAAGGATTAAAAGAAAGATAAACATGATTGATGAAATAGCAATAAATCTAACACAAATTTTCAAAACACTAAGTCGAAATTAATTAAAAAAATAAAATATGAACTGAGAATAAAAAAACGTGTTACGGGAATGAAAAAAACAAAAATAATCAAAATAAACCGTGGCATAATGTAAGATATTTCACTGGTTAGAACATGAGATTGTCAATTACTTCATGGAATTCATCTGTTTATGCGAATTTCATTACATCAACAATAAAATTTTTTGCAATTTCGATTTTAAATAGTCAATGTGCATGTGACAATTGTGATAGCAGTGAAACGCCGTTATGTGCGATCTTTGAGTCTTCGAAAGAGGCATGATTATTGGTTCGCGCTTCGCTGGAGCTTCAGTAACAAAAACAGCCTTCTGGGTGTTGCAAAAAGAACTGTATAGCAGGCTACAGAAAACATGGTAAGACGTTATGTGCCATACAGAACAGTGGGTGAAAATCAGAGCTCACCGATTGAGATAGACGGATATTGAAGCGGATAATAACCGACAGCACAAGACAACGGTGTCCCAGTGTGGTGAATTTATGGAAAATAATTAACTTATGCTAACACAAAAAATCATAACCTTAGCATTGGACCCTAGCAGAGAATATTACTTTCCATATTAACGCCTGATATATTATATATCTATCTTTAATTATTATAATTAAAGTTGTTTAATTGAGTTTAAAACCACTGCTTTTATTATATTACAAAACACACATTCATCTAATGGTTTTTGACACATACACTCATGGACAAAAAAATTAGCGCACCAAGAAGGAGTCGTCAAAATGAAACGAAAATTTACATACGTAATGACTACTTTGATATAAGTAAATGATTAGAAAATCAAAGAAAAAGGATAATTTATTTCAGAGAAAAAGGCAAAAGAACGGAGGAGTTAATACTCCGTTGGACCCCCTCTAGCGCGAATGCACGATGCGATACGATCGGGCATTGAGTCATACAAGTTCTGTATGATGTCTTGAGACATTTCGTTCCATATTTGCTGTAACCTTGCCTCTAGTTCGTTCAAACTCGTGGGATGCCCAACTCGTCGTCCCAAATGATCCCAGATATGCTCGATTGGAGACAAATCTGGGGATCGGGCAGGCCAAGGAAGGGTAGTAACAGTGCGGAGACAGTCTTGTGACACCCTTGCCGTATGAGGCCGAGCATTGTCTTGTTGAAAAATGGCTCCTGGGAGCCGTTGCATGAGTGGCAACACATGTGGTTGCAGGATTTCATGAACATCCGCTGGGCTGTCATGGTGCCACGGAACAATACTAGGGGTGACCGTGTATTGTAGGCAATGGCACCCCATACCATCACACCAGCTGTGGGAGCGGTGTGTCGCTGTACAGCAAAGGCAGGATTGAAGCGTTCACCACGGGCTCTCCACACACGAACACAATTGTCATCACTGCCGAGATTGAATCTGGATTCGTTGCTAAAGACGACCTGGTTCCATTCCGCTGCAGTCCAGTTTCCTCGTGCGCGGCAAAACTCCAAACGGAGGCGTCGATGGGTGGGGGTCAAGGGCAGCACACGTAATGGGCGCCGCGAGACCAACTGTCCTTCAGCCAGGCGCCTTCGTATGGTTCGAGAAGACACTAGCGGCCCCTAGTGAAGGTGCTACCTGTGCCTGGATGGCGGCCGATGAAGCAGTTGGCTGTACGCGTGCATTCTGACTATGTGGCGGTCTTCTCGACGACTGGTCTGTCGAGGGCGTCCTGAGCCTGGTCTTCGTGTACATGACATCTCTCGGGTGCACTGGTCCCAACACCTCCTCACAACACAATCAGAGCGGCCTAATTGACGAGCTACTCGCCTAGCTGACCACCCAGCTTCCATCATCCCGACGATTCTCCCTCTCTCAAACAGCGACAACTGCGTATACTGTCTTCGAACACGGCATAATGGCATGTCTATCTCAGCTCTTCCTTTGTAAATGATTCAGCACACTCAAACAAGCTTTGGTTTCCTGTTTTATACTCCACAGAGATCGATGTTCAACGCCCTCTACCGGCTATACGTAATGCGCAATCACGCTGCATTTCTAATCATTTGCATATCTCCCCGACATGTACCTTCACTGCAAGTTTCGTTACGATCCCGCAATTATTTCTTGGTGCGCTAATTTTTTTGTCCATGAGTATAAATAAGTTCTGGAACAATCTTCATTGTAATACACACAGTACTTATATTCCGACAGTTCTTTCTATAAGAATGTCTTTCTATTTTAACTTCCTAACAGTTCACAGTTCTTCCATATTAATGACTTTTCACCTTAGTGAATTATAACCAGTTCACAATGAATCTAGAAAACACATTTCTAATCTAATAAGCTTTTCACCTTGCGCTTTAATTCTTACGCGATGAATCTAGAAAACACATTTCTAATCTAATAAGCTTTTCACCTTACGATTTATTTTAATTCACACTAACTACAGAAATGATATTTTATTCTTATTTTACATAAAGATCTCTTGAATCATTTCAACTAGTCATTAATCAATTAACAGTCAATTACTTCCTGTAATTAATTCCTGAACTGCAAACAAAATATAAATCTTGCTTCCGGATATCTTCTCCTTTATTTACGAAACTCGAAAATAAATAAATATGGCTCTACTTATATAATCCTCGATATTTCAATCCAACATGAATTATCTTCATCTATTCCTGATAATCCTTCTATCCACGGGATTAATACTTATTCTGCCATATTCGAAGATTCTTCCGTTCGATACTTTTATATGTTCGGATATCCAAGATTTTATATCTTTATCCTTTATATTTATTTCCGTGAATTATTCACGTCAGCAATGGACTCTCTATCTATATGCTATAATATATAAAACAAAATTATTTATTAATTCATATATACTCATGAAGCAAAAATCTCTTCCGAACACGAGGATTAGACCTATTTCCTCCCATTGGAACAACAATCTGTTCGGCTTAAAATCCAAAAGAATTACTTATCTTTTTAACTCAGGATATTCCCTGCAACTTCTTGTAGTCTTCATCCGATATTATATCGATCCTATATTTCTTCCTGAGTTCTATTTTCTTTTCTTCATTGCTTCAATATCTCCTATAGCATATCAATCGTTCATCTTGCTGCTTCCTTTCCGTTCTTCTTCCCATGAGCCAGCCTTCGACTCATCTCACCTTCAGTCACATGCGCGTGACTCGCTCCACGCGATTTACGCTATGGGCATTGTTGCAATTATTGCAGCCTTTGGTATTAATTCCAACAATGAAACTTTATGTTCTTATTCCTTTGGAAAATTAACACAACTGTAAAATTTAAGTTCAAATATTATATTATTTCCGATTCACAATTTTATTGTGAATCCTCACACCCAAATGACCTTCGAGAGGAACACCCATCTCCAGGATCCCGTATCAACCATAACTATCCAACGGGAACTCCATGCTGCAGATATTCACGGCAGAGCGGCTATTCTAAAACCATTGGTGACACCGCGGAATGCGTTGAAGCGACGCCAATGGTGTCGCGAGCTCAGACACTGGTTACAACACCTTAGAGTGACGCCATTTTGTCTGACGAATCTCTATTAACAATATTTCAGACCACTAGACGTATTTATTTGTGGAGAACGCCCTCAGAAGTCTTTCATGTTCACTGTTTTCTTCTTACTGTTAACTCCACACTTTCTGAACTAGAGACCGCTCTGCACGATGAATGGCTGCGTATTCCCTTGAAGATTGTACATGACCATCCATCCCACATTGGATTTGTCCATCCCACATCGGATACAAGCTGTACTTCAGGCGAAGGGGTGGTCCAACACCCTATTAATAACGAGTTGATAATTAAGATTTTCGCAGGTGTTCATATTATTTTATCTACACCTGTATATTCATTGGCCACCATGGCAATATTAACACATTTCTACTCTTAACTTGTAACTTAGCCATTAAGATGTTAATAAGCTTTATATGCGTCATACGTGAGAACATCTTTAATTAATGAACAGTTCATTAATTTACACATTACTCCCACAAGTCAGAAACACACAACGTTACAAAGTTGACTCAGTAAATAATACTGGGAATTTGGAAGATATCAGAATTTGAAAAAAAATAATTAAAGGAAAAGAATATGATATGGTTCATGTCATTTCCGCTTCTGTAGTTAACTGCACATTAAATTAACTAACTGTAAAAGTTTGAACGGTTGAACAATTCTATCTGTATGATTAAGTCTCTCTGTAAAAAAGCGTAAATGCTATCCCAACGTCCTAGCTCCTACTCTAGAATTTAAGTAATTGAATACATTTGATGTGAACTACCCTCATCAAAACAAACAAAAAAATTAATAAAAAAAAGCTATAACAAATGAGTTTCTACAAAAGAAGTTGGTACAAAAATTTATATCTATATTATCTATTATTTCGCATTATGATTCTTTTCAATCATTATAATTCTTTTATTCTTATGAAAAACTGTTGTTCATTAAGTTATTTTTTGAATAACTGTCTTCCTTATATAACAAATCAATATGCAAATCCCAGAGCAGCTCTGGGTTTTTCATTTTTATTTGTTACAAATTTTTCACAGCATGTTAATTTTTCCAAGGTTAAAAACAAAAATGTCTTCCTTTTGTTTAATTCTTTTGAATTCAATTGTATTTCAATAATCTTAAATGAAGTGCATTTAATTATTATTAATAAAGTAATAAAGCTAAACTTTCAGAGTTTGTTTTCAGTTTCATTGTTATTTGCTTTCAAAGTGTATTTGGCATCTATTCACTCTTTCCTTATCTTGTTTTCAAGATAATTATAGCGAACGAAAAACACAAACTCATCAAGACGTCGTATCCATATAACATATAATTATGCATCACTGTAATTGTAGCCATTTTCTTATAAGAGTGTTCTTTCATTTCTTTCTCAAAAGTTTCAGTTTGCGATATGATAATTAATTTCCCTACAAAAGTCAAAAGTTATTAAATGTGACTTTTCAAAATTCGAAAAGTTTTTTAATTATAGTACTTTATAAAATTGTGATTTCAAAACTACCTATTTCGATACGTGAAATATAATTTATTGCAAATTTCCTTCAAAGATACATTATTAAAAGAAACATTAATAATAATTAGCTATGAAAGCAATAATTCCTGATATTTGAAAACTGTTATTAAGTAGAACCATATCTTTATCTTCATTATCATTTAAAATTTCAAACAAATACAAACTTCATGAACATGCCTTCAATATTTCGTCCTATTTTTCAAGGACTTTCTCAAGATCCATATGTTTAAAACTTAAATAACGAAAAAATAACGAAGAAGACATCAGTTAATGTACAGATATACAATTAATATATTTCTATCTTTTTTTGCCGCGTAAATCTCCCAAGATATATTAGCATGAATGAAAATATATTTATTTTATAGAATTTTTGATTGGATGAAATAGGAATATATTTCTGTTGTTGTCAAATCTATATAATTGCGTGGGTGTTTTTAAATCAAAAGCAAAAAATAAAGAAATAGGTTCTTTTATGATCATCATCGTGAGCGTTGTCAAAAATTAGATCTAGTCGGTTGTTCTTCAATTTTTTAATCCACTGTTGACTGTGTCTGCCTTGGAATTTGTGTCCATGATGCCGAAAATACGAAGTAACCCATGCAGGATTTATGGTGTAGATTCTTTCAAAATATTCTTTTTGTATAACACAAGGATATCCTCTGTAGAACGAATGTGATAGATAACATTTTCTCAAACATCAGAATGAATTTGGGTTCATCGGTCAGCCAAAAGCCTTTCCCTGGGAAAGAAATCTAGTTGCATTTATCAGAGAGCTCGGTTATTGCTAGGACCCGTCTCCAAAAGAAACATCCAGAAAAAAATCCCCATCCTGCGGGGTCCATTGAACCTGGTGACCCTATAACGAAAATTAACACCTATACCGCTCTTACTATCTTGTATCAGTAAAATTGTTTAATTCCAGGACATACTTACTGTATTCTAGGAGATTTCCATACAGTATAAGGTGATATTAGATAGATATTCAATCCTCCAATTTAATCATATTTCTGAAGCATTATTATTTTTCATTTCTTTCTATTATCAAATTCGTGATATTATTTCTAAAAATAATCATTTCAACCATTAGGATGAAAAAAAAAAAAAATGGTTGTTCAATACCTCAAAATGGATAGGTTTAAATAGAAGATCCTCCAAAAATAGTAAAACGTTTGAAATAAATATGAATAATGTAAAAAAAAAAGAAAGTGAGTTTAAATAAAAAACAAAGTCAATTAGTACAACTTTAACATGATGAACAATATTTTCTTTAGCAAATAAAAATCGTTCCTAAAGAAATTATTACAGCTCGTACCCATTGTCTATCAATTCCATCAACTCTTCTGTGAGAATTTCGCTAACTGTAATATTATAAATTATTGTAAATTACATATTGTAAATTCTTATTCTGGTGTTTATTGGAACTAAATTCTTCATAATAAGTGATTAATGATATCTATTGTTCTGTCAATGAATTTGGAAGTTTAGTATATAAATCTCTCTTTCATTTCATAACATCCATTATAAATAAAATGCTTAAATGAAAATACCTGTTCCAAACTTCAGTTATATATATATTTAGATAGATTAATAGAGTTCGAGATCAGAAAGCCAAGAAACGAGCTTCAAAGCTAAAGGCAAAAAACTATGATTCATTACTTTGACAAGCAAAAGGACTTTTCCAATATTGTAGAACCTATAATTTACAGTGCAGTGATGTATTATAGTTTGTTGTTTATTATGTCATATTCACTGTAGTCTTTTAATGTAGAGTACATGCCTAATACAATATATTCCGGATTATCCGAAACGGGCGCGGTCCCATAAAATTCGGAAAAATGAGCTTTCAGTGTATCTAACTTACCGATGAAATAAATATTTTAAAAACAACTAGAGATAATTATTTTTATTTTAATTAACTCAGATACAAAAATACGCATTTGGACTAAAATAACAACTTGGTGTAGTTTACCTCAATTTGGAGTACATTCCCCAATTCAAAATTTATACTATTTAAATTTTCTTCACATAATAATAAGAAGATTACCATGAAATGAAATAGACGATCTTCGTCATTTTCTCACTTGCAGTTTCTGCCATGAAAGATTAATTTACCTCTGTTATTGTTGTTTGATTTGGGGTGTCCCTCTTCCGATAATGGGAGCAATATACAGTCTGAAAATGTCTGAGACCTGATCATCAATGGTTAAATCTGGCTGATGAGTCTTACGATAGATGAAGTAGCTATTCCAGATTCAGTTGATGATTTCTCAAAGCGTGAAAGAAAGAAAAACTGTGCATTCTTGTTTTTTTGTTTTTTTTTTTAATTTTTTTTTCATTTTTTGTGACTTTCACATTAAATTTTATATGCATAGAATAAATTTAGAAATCTTTTGGAATGATTAAAGAACTGAAATTTGAAAATTTTTATGAAGAACCTAATTAAGTTTTCAACTTTGTCTAATCATTGAAAAGTTTAGAAATAAATTTTAATATTCAAATATCAAAGGAAAGTTTAAAATCAATAGTATCAATAATTGTTAATCAATGGAGACTTTTTTTGAAATAAATTTTAGTATAAAAATATCAATAGTAAATTTGCATTATCAGTCAATAAGTTATTAAGAATAACAAGAACATTTAATTATCTTTTTTTATTTGAGAGATATCTTGTTTCATTAATTAAATTTTTACAAGCTTTTCAATTATGGATTCTGTAATTATATGTTTCATCATTTCAAAGACATTTGGTTAAATTTATTTCAAAGTTTCAATTAGGACCAATTGTCTCAGCAATAAAAATAATTGTAGAATTTAAGTACTTTTCCTGAGAAGAAACATTATGGATCGGCATTTCTAAAGCATTTTATATTCTTATGCTCTTTCTTGACTTTATAAATCATTAGGAAAATTGGAACAGGGCCTGTAGAAGCTCTTTTTAACGGCTATCTTTTAAAATAATTTATATTTTTTAACATCAACTGCAGATTATATATATTTCTTGACTATTTTGAAAACAGTTCCAATGTGAAGCGGATTTAATATTTATTGGACTTATATAAATGGCAAGAATAGACATATCTTCACAACAAAGGAATTCAGTTGTTTTTTTAACGAAGATTAAACCTGAGCGTTTCATATTTCTTAGAAGTTGTGGATCTACTGGTATTTTGGTTAATTATTCATCCAATCCACTTTTATCTAAGTTACGGAAACCGATAATTATTCAGTAATTGGTCCGAGATGTCATAAGTTAAGAATTACTTATAAGTTTTGATTATTTGTATAGAAAGGCGATTTTTCAAAATTTGTTTCCCTGTTACTATAATTTTGACAGAATGTAATCAATGAGTACGTAACTACTTCTATCCTATCTTTTGAATCCTTCTATAAAAATAGAACAATTTTTTTCCACTATAAACTGAAATTCGAAACACAGAAAAATAACAAACAGATTTTATAAATTCCCCAATTTCAACAAAAAATTCGAAATCAAGGAATCGTAAAATGTAACAGCAAACTCTTTGAAAGAAATATTTTGTTGAAAATTCCTTAGTTTGAATCTACTTGAACATACGAAAATACAAGGTGAAGAACTTTAAATTTCTTAACTACTTTGTGAAAGGGGATATTTCTCCCCAGTAATCCGACATGCGTTTCTTGAGTTTTAAGTTGTTATAGTTATAGCAAAAGAAGCGCATTTGACAAATATTCTTTTAATTTGTTCTAAAAAAAACTTAAAGAAGAATGAATAAAAGCAAAGATAATCAAAGACTTTCAAAAGTTCAATCCAACACCTCAAAACTCAAATCTTATCGAAATACTAGATATCAGAAGATTCATTCAATGAATAAAAATAAACATGGGATCAACAGACAAATTAAAATCAGAAGAAAGAAAAGGTTGACTAAGAAGAATAAAATTCAATGTATGCGAAGTAGGATATCTAAACCTAAATCATTGAATTTCCCTCCAAATGAAAATACTGCATCAAAAGAAGTAGGGGATCGTGTGAGTATTCCTGGATTTGATCATCTTTTCAAAAGAAAAACTTCGTTGGATATGAAAATCTATTGGATCATAGTATTCAGTGTCTGTATTTTCACTTGTTCTCTCCAGCTGATGAAGATTGTAATGGAATATACAAAGTTAGAACCAGCTACAGAGTTTGGCTTAGTGGAGAAAGAAGTAGCCGAAGAAATCAAAATACCTTTAATAACACTGTGTCCCAGGCCAGTATTTTCAAAACAAAGAGTTGGCAATGCACTTGGACAGAAATATGGGCAGACATTTAAAGAACAATATTTTAACATCATATCCTATCTCCAAAAGAAAACTGATATATTTCGTTTACCTGACATCACCGCAGAAAGTATCTACGATTTAGGGCCTGTAAAAGCAAGTAACGTGGAAGTGGAAATAGAGGTAAGTGTTAATACAAATATTTTAATTACATAAGGAAAAATATTGCCGACAATTCATGGAATGAAAATGAAAGTTAAAATTCACTCGATTCAATAAAAAACAAAACCATAATTGATTAAAAAAATTAATATTTGGTTAATTCATTTAATTCTGAAAAAAAAAAATCACTCATGAAGCCCGTGCATCTGCTTAAACTGTTTAATGCGAAATAATATAATTTTAATACATTGATAAGACCGGTTTCCGTTCCAAGAGGAACCATCTTCTCGCTATGAGAATTACACAAAAATAACAAGAATAAATACAAGACAGCTGAAGTGAGGAACCAATGACAGATCTGGAAACGTGTGTCGTCTTCTTCTGCCAGCGCCAAGGCGGTGAGAACTCAAACTGAATGCGGATCTGTGAGCTCTCTGCCGACAAGAGGAAGAACTGCCTCAATGACGCTGCGTTGTCATCACAACATTCATGTAGATGCAACACAGCGAGAGAACATACTGCTTCTGCTGAAATGTAGAAGCCTAAAAAGAAGAAAAAAATAATTATAGGCTACGTTTATTTTTGGAATTCGATTAAACAATAAATACGTTAATGCGTTATAAAAATGTTAATCCGTTAAAAATTTTAATGCGTTATCAAAATGATTATTTTGATATTAAATTACCAAACAATAAGAAAGCAACCATAATCCATCTCAATCTAATAAAATTCTAATTAAATTTAAAGTCATAATAAACAAAATTATTGATAAAACATATGTCAAAACTAAATAAAAAAGATTTTTATTTAACTCAGCAGATACATAGTCAATTCTATAATACGATGCATTATAAAATAAATATATCACAAATCTTAAAAAAAAAATTATTGATGTATTAATTATTATAGAAAATGATATTGTGCCAGTAGGAAGATTGTCTCCATGAATATAAAAATTCCCAATCTAACTCAAATCTAGAATCAAAAGTCAATCCATCAAATATCAAAAATAAAAACTACTAATCTCCAAAATATTAAATAAATTCTACACTAAACTACTTAGAAATAACCAATAACGTTCTTATCTTATGTTTAGTCGTTTATCTACGTTAAAACATTTAAACTATTAAAATAATCATTTCTATTCTACGAATAATCACCAGCAAACTTAATCCTAAACATCGTTCACAAGCAGGAATAACTATATATTTTCAATAAAAATATTACTGAAAAATATAACTTTACATCCCATTAGAAAACATAACTCTATTCTAAAAATAAAATTAATATTAAACAATCAATTCTTATTAAAACAACTAACAAATGCTTACGATGAGACACAAAGACGAAACATTTATACAATCTTTAGTTTTAAAGTTATCCATTACATTCGAAATCAAAAACACTATCCTCTTTCTTGTTTCTTTCTCTATAAGTTTGTTACTAATTTTACTTAAAGAAAAGTAAAAATTATTAATAAACTTATGACACCATTTCCATTTTAGCTGTTATTATTGCGCAAGCAACAATTTCACCTATTCTTGCAAGAATCTCAAATACTTGTAATTGATTCAGCTCGTCTTATTGTTAATATCTTGAGAGATAAAAATTTTTCTTTTTATTTTTATTGTTTCCATAGCTTCATATAAAATTTAAATAAATATTTAATATTTTAAAAAAATTTTTATTCCTCTTATTATCTCTTTATTAATCACTTATTATTCAAAAAAATCTAAACTTATAATCAGTGATTTTTAATCATTTTTGTAATAAGTACAGGGTGGCCGGGAAGTTATCGTACACTTAATATATACTCCCTTAAAATATAATAATAGGGGATACAGGAACTTCCCGGCGACCATGTATATTTTACTTTACAGCGCTAACTTTTAAGTTTATAACAAGTTTACAAATCCCTGGTTGAAGTAATTTCGTTATGAAAATCTATTAATCTGAAAGCAACTTAAAGTAAAAAAGGATATCTGATGTTTTTCTTGTTTATATGGATCTCAGTAAGAGCTTCGTGGATTCAAACCAATTTGCTGACTTGAATAACCTCTGCTGACGAAGACTAATAACTCAGATTTGGTCAATCGGTTGTTCTTATCAAAACAAAATGTTCTAAAATCGGACTATTAAATGCTGGAAGCAATTTAGATATTAAGTTATATCAATATTCTTTAGTTTTTTTAAGCAGGATTAAGCAATTTCTTAACAAAATGAATACTTTATAGACTTTTTCTATTACAGATATATAAAGATTTTCGTATGCTATTAAATATTTTATTAATTAATTTTATGTTGATATTTTGTTTTTAGTGAAATGAGAGAAATCAGTGAAATTTTTCGAGAAATAAAAATTTTAACATAGTTAGCCTATTTGAAACATTTTTATTTAGAAAATAAGTGTTTTTAACTGTTTTGTTTCAGTGTTCTACTAAGAAAGGAGATCACAGCTGCGTAAAGCCACCTATAATATCCGAACCATACACGGCTCGTGGAAAATGTGTAGCAATTTATTTTAGTAAGTAAACAAATAAAATTAATTTATATTCTTTTTTTTATGAACTATTAAAAATTTGCTGAAAATGAATCTCATTCCAATTGCTAAAAATTTGAAGGAGATGAAATGTTTATTGTCATGACGCTTAATCGCAGCATATTCGACAACACTGCAGTCTAATCGAAAGGTCAGGAATCTTGTTTTTTTATTATGAAAATGAAAAAGCAAGAATAAGAAACAGCACTTGATTAAATAAATTGCCTTTCTGATTCGATTATCGGGAAGGAATCGGGAACGGCCGTTTCGTTCTACAGGGGACTCATCAACCCTGTCACGATTTGTTTTTTTTTGTGACTGTGTTTTCTTTTCCCCCTTAATTTTTGAGATTCTAAGTCTTGTATTATCTTCTCGTGCACGCAAGAATTTTCTTTAAGTCAATCTCTGTTATGTCTGTTAACCATTTTCTTTGTTGAGCCCGTGGCGGGGAGTGTAAAATTAGTTTAGTGTTGATGTGATGTGCGCCGTTATTGTTGAAGAAACAATGGTAGTCTGTACGAACTGAGGTGCGGACGCATTTTCACCGAAGCAGCTGTGTTTCGGCGAGAGATTTTTCACCAAGTAAAGAAGAAAAAAAAAGGTATATTTCAGAAACCAATATGCCTGATAATCAAAGTAGACGAACGAATTTATAGAAGGGAAATTTGAATCTGCACAACTATGAAAGTAATGCCCGTTGCCATAGTGATTAGGGTTCGATTACGATTTCTTCGATATGGTATCCTGCGTTCCTGATCAACTTCCGTAACGAGCGGATCAATCGAAGATCATCCAGCGTTAGAAGGAGAATTCGTGAGCATTACTTTTCCGTTGCCGCCATATTTTAGCTCGGCTGAAATACACGATACATCTCTTTATAGTGAGCAATGCCAGAACTGAGTGCTGCTGATATACTTGACAAGAAATTTCTACAGGTTATGGATTTATATTCGTAAGACGTTTGTAAATAATGTCGCACGTAGTGCGTCCAAGAAGGATTCCAATTAGACAATAAAACTCAGTAACTATTTAGATTACACAACCTTAATAAACTGTTAGTGTTTTGTAACCCGCCCGGTCTTAATTTTTTTGATCTGGTCACATTTTCAGATCTTGATTGTTTATTAAGCTATAGTTTTATTTAGCGTGTGTGCATTTTTTTCTTTTTTCTTTTTGAAGGGGAAATAGAATTTTACCTGTAATTAACTTGGACTTAGTATTTTAAGTTATTTTTTATTTATTCCTTAGTCATGTTTTTTTTTTATATTTATTGCATTTTTATTGTTTTGTTTTTTAGAGTATTTGATTAAAGCGTATTTTTAATTTGTAATTTATTGAGTTTTCTTCGTTCCTTGTCTTTACTGATCTTTTACGGGCCCAGCAGGGTCAGGAAAGTCTCCACTTCTTACTGCATGGTGACAACCCGATCTCCGCTTTCCCCGATAAAAGACTTAGAAAGGCACAAGCTTATCTGAAGGCTACCGTCACACCTGACAGTGGCCTCCGAAACCAAGAAAAGCAAGAAAATAAAGTGTTGTGCTATTTTACACAACCTAAAAAGCCTTAGCCTACAACTAGTAGGCATAAAGGCATTTAATCAAAGAACAGAAGGTTCAAAAGGAGGTGAATTAACCTAAATAAAAAATTTAACGTGCTGCTAGGATATTAAATTATATTAATTAAAATAATTTAATTAGTAAGAGTAAAAAAGGAAAAATAATTGAAGTTTGAATTGCTTGAAAAGATTTTTTTTTCCAAGATTATTTTATTTATTATAACTCTGTCCCTCGAAGTGAATGTGGGAAGTACTAATTTAAATATGGTAATGATGGGACTACGTAGCGATATGATACGTCATAAAACGGTGACAGTTTTTTTAATAGAGCGCATTAGTAGATTGAATATGTGACGATTGGACAGTTTGTTGAGCCCATTAGTCGATTGAATGTGTGAAGGATTCGACAAGTTGACAATTCCATGAGTGTGGAATTTTCCAGAAATGTGTGCAGTAATTGTACAAAATTATTCAGCTCTAAAAAGCTCTGGAAATGATGTGTGCATTCAAGTTAGTTCTGCAGTTGGAATGCAATGTTATCTGCTCTAAAAGCCAAGTACAAAGCGTTCAAGTTATGTATGCAGTGGGAATGCAAGATTTGTCAACTCTATAAGTTCAGAACAAAGTATTCGTGTTGGAAAGTGCAATGAAGAGAAATGAAATCAGCTGTGAAGCGTTATCAACACGAGAAGCTATCCAAGTTTATTTATATAAGACGAAGTAACTTTTATTAGGAAAACCGTTGTTGTTATTGAAGAGGAAGATTGGCGAAATCTCGAGTGCAACTGAACGGAACGAAACTTGGACTAAGCTATTTTGGAATTAAGGTGTGTCGGTGCAGTTAATATTTGAAGAACAGTCATAAGATTTATATTCCACCTTAGAGATTTACTAAAAGACTATTTCAGTTAAGGAAGAAGCGTTTATTTGTTCTTGTTACTGATTCATATAAAACGAAGGACTTAATATTAAGAACACAGCCGACAGTGTCCTATACAAGAAATTTAAATTACTACGAGTAATTATATTATTAAGAACTGTTTCGAATATTAAGAACTGTATATTTAATTCCTGCTGAAGTTTTCCAAATATTATTTTCGAACTTGAATAAAGAAGAATTCAATTGGTTATATTGACAACCGACGTCATTGTATACGAAGCAGAAGAACCTTTCCACAACGCAGTCTGGGAACCAAGAATTAGACGAGTGGAAACTGTGCGCCATATTTGAAAGTTCAAAAAGTGAAGTATTCATGGATAATCAGCATTAATTGTAAATCGAGAACTGACAGTCGGAAGCCCTACGTATATTCGTCATCACAGCAAATTCGCCAAGGTGAAAGGTCAAGCTGAGACGAAAAAACTGTAAGTAATTGAAATATTTTATTATTTCCATTTTGGAGGGTGCGACGCCGATGAAGATACGAACAAAGTACATCGGACTTTGATAGTTTGTTAGGAAGTACTATTGCTGAAGAATATTTATTCACATAAGGTCGTGATTAATAGAAGAGCCTTAAATTAACTATTATTCGATATCCTTATAAAACTTATAAAGATAAAGTGTATTCGTACAAGGTGAAGGAAACCATTAGTGATCCGTAATGAGAAATATTACACATAGGTGAATTGCCTTATCAATTGATTTAAGTTATCATACAAGTGTAGAGAAAGCTGGCAATTATTCACAAAGGTGAAATTGAGAAAAGCCTTTTGCATTTAATATTGATTTACAGTGCCATTGATGTGAACTCTCGCGTGTGTGAGAACTACGCAGATATCGTATAATACAATCATTATATATGTATATATATAATGATATATAATGTATATATATATATTAGCAACTACTATTATTATTAAGAAGCGTGCATATTGCTATTTATAAATATTCAAAGAAATATTTTTGAGAACCAGTTTTTGTGAAAAGTATCAGGTCGATACTCACAGAGGATTTATTACTATTGTTAAAAGTATTGAGTTCAAGAACTGAAGCAGACTTCATCAAAGATAAGTCTATTGTACGTGTAAATATATCCATTGTAGATATCCATTACAAGATAATAATTTTAAATGAAATGCAAAATAAACCACTTTATATTTTTTATTTTTTTAAATAACCACTGGCTTCCCCTAATTTCCTTGTTGCTTTTCTGCTTGTTACTATGCGTTCTGCAACTAATCGCAGCACGTGCTGTGACGTTAACTTTTTTATTTAAGTTTTTTATTATAGCCAGCCATTTTTCAAAAATTCAATGAAATCTAGAGTATAACAGCTATAATTTGATCTCGTAACGCTCACGGAGATTCTCAAACATGTCCCTCAAGAGAGATTGCTTCGTTCATCTTATTTCTAGTCGTATCACTGGTTATCTAATTTTACGAACCAATGGCCACAAACAGTCACCACAAATATTGGCGCCGAAAATCCGGTTTTCCTTCAGCGTAATTCATCTTTGTCCGCCGAGAGGAAATGAGTTTGCCACCGCCCGTTGAATCCCGAAAAAGTAGCTGACTGCATGGTCTACCTCCATTGCACGTCATGACGGCCAATCAGACAACTACGGAAGTGAAGAAGCTACACCAGTCACCAACCATCGATTCAGGGAACTAATAAGTTGTTATGCTAATCAGGATAACTTCCAGACTATAATCGAATTGCAAAATTAACGGATGGGACGATGCAGCAGAACTCACCAATGTTTACTTTTCGCTAGCAGGCACGGCACATGTAATTGGTTTGTAAACAATGAGGCAATAATTACAATGTGGCAGATTTTCCAGCATCAGTTTACTGCAATATTCGTCACAATGTATGACAGCGCAAAATATGCAATAAAAGAGTCGGAGCTTCCAGTCATTTCCGGGTTAGTTATTCGGCAGAGATCCAAAACATTTTGGGCTTATTGTTCACAACCTTCGGTGGTGGTTTGTGCCCTCAGAGTGAGGGCGAAAACCACCACCGAAGGTTGTTAACAATGTTCACAAATGTTCACAAAAGTTCAAAATGTTTGAATCTCTGCCGAACAGTTAACCTGAAAATGATAGCAAACCGAAAAGCTGCAACACCTAATGAATAGCAAGGAATAGCAGAAGATGTATCGGGTGGGCATAAAATAACGGAAGTGTTCAGAGCCCTCCAGCGAGGAATGTATTAGACGAATCATAACAACATTCGTTGGAGATACAGAGTGGAACAAGCGGTTTCGATTTCTAAAAAAAAAAAAAAAAAAAATTAGTACCAAAAGTTGCCAATAGGGAAAAATGTAGCGCTGCAAAGGTTGTAGTACTTATGAGTGGTTTTTGTTGTTTGTTGTTTTTTTTTAATGGCGCAAAAGCAGCGGTGGCTAAGCTGTGCCACACGTATGAGTAATGAATGAGTAATTGCTAAGTGAGACAGCACACAACAGGTTTTGTAACAATATAGACAACGTTTATAGTAATAAATGGAGAAGGGGTGAAGAGACAGCGAAAAAAAAAAAGAAGAGTCCTTCGGGACAATTTCTTAATTGCGTGAGGAGGGTGCGTGAGCGGCAACGAACTCAATTGGTCCCTTTGAATTCAAAAACATTGTTATATTGAAAGACAGCAAGAGCAATAAAGGGGAAGAATTTAAAAAATAAAATAAAATAAAATAATTAATATGTATATAAATATAAATAAATAAATAAGTGGAAATGATTGATTGATTGATAAGAGAAAATAGTAATAATATTAATAACAGTAACAATAATAATAATTCACCTGAATTATGTATATAAGAATAAAAAAAAGCTGTATTAAAATTTGTTCTTGGATTGGAGGTGAAATCAGAGGGGGATAGATTGAAATGTGACATGAGAGAAAAAAGGCAAAAGGAACAAATAAAAATAACTTATATTCATAGAATGGTGGTGAAGTCATAGGGAAAAAAGAATCAAGCTAAGACATGAAATGAAAGTAAAGAAGAGAGTTGTAGGGATGGAGTTAATTGAATAAAAAATAAGAAACTATGCAAAGGAGAGGATTAGATGAGAAAAAAAAATTATAAAATAAAAATAAAATAATAATAGTAATAAATAACATGAATATATAAATAAAGAATAAAAAGTCGGATTAGAACTTAGGGGAAAAAAAAAAGAAAAGAAAAAGATTAAAGTATGACATGAAAGGAAAATAAAGCAGATGAATGTAGGGGTGGAATTAATTGAATATATAAATAAGAAACTATAGAAAGAAAAAGGTAAAATGAGGAAGTAAAAAAAAATATAAATACAAGTTTAACGTGCGGAACTTAAGTTTAACATCACAATAAGAAACATACATGCACAAGAAAAAAAATTTAAAAAAATATTGGAATCACTGATCTGTTTTTGGAAATTTTGATACTGGGAACCCAGAACAGCTGTTTCAGGCTTCCTAGCCTTCATCAGCTGGATTTGCCCAGTATCTTACAGTCGGTGATCCCAAGAAACATATAAAAGAAACAAAAATCAACAAGAAAATGGCCCTTCGTAATAAAAAACAACTAATAAAAACAACAACAATATTTTTTTTTTCTTGTGCATGTATGTTCCTTATTGTGATGTTAAAAAAAATATATATCTAAAAAAATAAATAAATTAGGGTGATGGGAATGAAATGGTGTTCATTGGGCCTACAGGATTGGAAGCCAGAGATGGTTAAGAAGACCTTTGTCGCTGTTGAGAGTGTTCGGAGTTTCAGAATCCAGTGCGTCTCGAAGGTGACATTCTGGAAGAAATCATTTGAGGGTGGGATGACTTTCGCTGCACTCCATGATGGGATGTGTCCTGTTTCAGTGGTGAGCGTGAGAGAGCTGTGCTTCTTCTGAAAACCCCGAACACTCTCAGCAGCAACAAAGGTCTTCTTAATCACCCAATCCAGGCACCCAATCCTGGAGGCCGACTGAACACCATTCCATTTCCATCACCCTAATTTTTTTTTTATAGTATTCTTTTTTTTTTACATCAACATTTAACCTTTTTCTTGCTATAGTTTCTCATTTATATATTCAAATAATTCCACCCCTACATTCGTCTGCTTTATTTTCATTTCATGTCATACTTTAATCTCTTTTTTTCCCTAAGTTCTATTCCGACTTTTTATTCTTTATTTATATATTCATGTTAATTATTACAATTATTATTTTATTTTTATTTTATATTTTTTTTTCTCTTCTAATCCTTTCCTTTGCATAGTTTCTTATTTTTTATTCAATTTAACTCCATCCCTACAACCCTCTTCTATACTTTCATTTCATATCTTATCTTGATTCTTTAATCCAACAATAAGGAATTTAAATAAGCTCCAACATCTTCACAGTAGATACCGATATTTCGTTTTATTTCTAAAACTTTTTCAAGGTTTCGCTTGTAGAGCAAAATAAATTAAAAATAAAATAACATAACTATAAAAATGGAAAGAGAAAGTCTTCCTCTCATCCAAAACAATTTGATATATAACAAATAAACCATATAATACTTTAAAAACTTGTAGAAACAAAGCAAGTCATAAAATCGGACAATAAAACGGTGACAATTATATGAGAATCAAAAATTCTTTTAATTTTCATATTGTTCATCAATGCTTTTCTATGTATGGATAAAGACATTTCATTTACTTTTAAAGACTTGTTCTTGTTAAAACAAACACAACAATTCTTTAAATACATCCATTTAATACTTCTTCTCCTTACATTGCAATATTTCGAAAGGCCTCAGCGGCCTTTCTTCCTCAAGCATTACATATTAAATTGGGATAGAAAAATCATCTCCTTTTCTTCCCAAAACTAAAAATAAATAAAATGAATAACATACAATCAAGAGATTTGAAATCCTAAACAAATAAAACGTGAACTACTCCATCATGCGTGAATCATTATGACAAACAATAAACATAAATTATGTCCAAATTACTGACTGAAAATGTCCTTTTCCATCTTTAAAGAAATTTCCATATATTTCCAGACTCCTACAGCTCCCCATTACAAAATTTGGGTAAATTTCTTAATAGAATTTTAAGTTATATGATACTCGATAGTCCAGAAATGATTGTAAAAGATACTCAACAAGTTATAGAATCCATTAAAGAATATAGAGTTAAAAACAAAAACAAGAAAGTTAGGTTATATATGCTGGACATTGAATATATGTAAACGAATATTCCTATCAAAGAAGCATTATTGATTGTGGATTCTAAATATGATGAAGATATTAAAAACAGATTTAAGATGGAGAAAGCATATTTTCTAAGGTTATTGGAATCGATATGTTATAATAGTTACTTTAAATTTGATGACAAAATATATAAACAGAATAAGGGCTTCCCTATGGGTAGCCCGATTTCAGATACAATCTGTAATCTGTATATGAATTGGTTTGAAACATCTTATGTTAAAATATTGTAAATAGAAGGTTTTCTTTATAAACGATACATTGATGACGTACTAATGATTTGGAAAGGTTCAAAAAGACAACTTTCTGGATTTTTAAATTATCTAAACAATTACCATAAAAACATAAAATTCAAGGTCGAGGAAGAGGAAGATAATAAGGTCAATTTTCTAGACATTACTATAAAAAATGAAAAAAAAAACAGGTCTAACGTTTGAAATGTATAGAAAGTCATACCAAAGTAACCACATTTTAAATTTTACGTGTAATCAGCGTACATCTACCAATAAAGGTATAATTAAAAGTCACTTGAAAAGAATTATGAATTATATACTGAGGACAGGAATCTAAGGAAATATAAAATTCAAGATTTAAAAGAGAGACTAATTATAAATGAATACCCTATTAGTTTTATTGAAGGAACTTTCAGAGAGTTTTTCAGGAATAGAAGTAAGATTAGTAATAATTTAATTAATAATAACAATAAGAATGATTTTACTAAATGCTTAGCTTTACCTAAGTATGAAAATCAACAAAGAAGTGAATGAACTATGTAAGGACAATAATTTAAATTTAGTTTTTACAAGAACAACATGTTATTCAAGAAGATGAAGTAATATATTACTTAGTATGGGAGTAGTGTACGCTTTGCAATGTAGAAATTGCCAGGGAACCTACATTGGAAGCACGGACAGGACAGTTGAAGAAAGAGTGCTAGAACATGTAGGCGCTTTCAATAATAGGAATAAGAACAATTACCTCGGCTCAATGCTGGCCGAGGTAATTTTGCTGTGATGGTTACAGCGTTTTTTGCTTTAGTTGTTTGCTCTCGACCGGGTCCCACTTTCCTAACGGCGAGGCGGGATCATAGGTATCGACGCATTCTGAGTTCCATTATCAAAGCTAAATCTGGCTGATGAGTCCTAAAGAGGACGAAATAGCTATCCCAGATTGCTTTTGATAATGACTCAATGCGTTAAAAGCAAACAATTCTTACGTATTTGTGCAGTTTCAGATGTTTCTTACTCTTTTCATATTACATTTATGCACGTTAAACCTTCTTTATTATTAGAATTATAATTAGTTATTTTTTTTTTTAATGAAAGTTAAGATAAAATAAAGTATCAATTGATGGTCTTACTAAACAACGTTTTGGTTAAGTTTGGACGGAATATTTTGAAAAAAGGAAAACTTTCCACTTCCCCCAGAGGCAGAATTCCAAAGAAATATCAAGCAGACTCCTATTTTACCTATAGGAAAAATTCTGTTTCTAACCACAACAATTATCACTTTAACCATGGCACGTGTCCGCTGGGGTGAAATTTTATAACTCCTTCTGCGGTCACTTTATTGCTTTGGAACAAAAAAATTCCATGTGCATACGAGCCCTTATACATCTCCCGAAGAAGGCCCGAGGCACCGGGACGAAATATCGAGATAATATATCTTATCCCAGAGTGAGGAAATCACTCAAAAAAAGGACCTACACAGATCTGAGATCTATTTCAATCAGGAGAGAGAGAAAGAGAGAGAGAGAGAGAGATTGAGACTTTGCATTTTATTCAACAAGGTTTGGAAAACGATTCAGGAAAATTAACATCGATTGGTATACATTAAAATGCGAAATTCATAATGCGAAATTCACATTTTTGATTGTCTGTTGTAAATATGTTATTTTTTATGCAGTTCTGTAAGTTTGTTGCTATTTGATATGGAATATTCGTTTTCTTTGCGTTTAAACATTCCTATTTTTAACTTCTTCATATGTTTTTTATGTAAAGCATAGTTAGTTTGTTTTATGTAAGTTATTGATGTAGAATGTAAAAATTCACGATACTTGGTTTTTTGTCTCTTAGTTTGTATGTTGTTTATATTATATTGGATATCTATCTATCTATCTATCTATCTATCTATCTATCTATCTATATATCTATTTTATCTGTAAATTATGTAAAATTGCACAATTTATTAAATGCATTAATTTAGTACTACTCAATATTATGGAATATGCTCTGTTTAATTGTTACTTATTATTAATATTTTAAGTATTTAAATTTTTATTAAAATTTTCGTAATTAAAAATACATAAATATTAATGAAAAGTAAGACTTCTGTAGTCAGCGAGGAATATAACTCATTAATATCATCATGAAAAACAACCACAGTTATTTATATTTTAATTTGTAAAATTTGAAATTGGTCAAACTATATTGGTCAAATTAATTGGACAAACTCAATTAAAACTACATCTGAGTATTAATAAAAAACCATTAATCTTTTGTAAAAAATAAGTATTATACAGCTTTTGAAAATAGATCTTTGGAAAAATCAACTTTAATTTTCAAAATTAATTAGTTTTTAATTAAAATTTAGTTTTTATTTGTTAAAGTTTAATACCATAAGGTCTCATTGAAAATAATTCTACAATAAATTTATTAAGCAATATTTGATAGCATAAGCATTTAGAATTGATTTAATATAAAAAAGTAAATTTAGAACATATTTTAACAAATTAAAGAATATAAGAACATTAAGAACAAAACTGATTTTTAATAAATTTACTAATGTTTTAGAAAATAATTTTATTAATAATAATATGAATTCCGTTGTCTTATTTCATTTAAATAAAGCTAATTAAGATGTTACTTTCTTTGTAGATGAAAGTCTAAAAACACATGGGTTCACTACAAATATCTATATCTATCACGAGAAAATGTTTGTTGATGTATTGAGAATGGTAAGTGCACGTATTTATTTTAATTCCACGACAATAAACTTCCTGAATCAAAATAGTAGCCTACCTGTATAACAAAAAATGCAAACATAAAATCAGTCAAGAAGAAATTCATATAGGCAATCTGATTCATCATTCAATATATCCATGCATTAAAATAATTAACACCAAACTATAATGAGGAAAAAAACTCAAAAAAAAATAAAGCATAATCTAACAGCATTTATTAATAATTTTACTAATTTTTCCCTTGTCTTTTATTGTGATTTTATTTTTTAAGTTTTTATGCTTTTACAGTTTCAATGTTAATTCACAAGACTGTTCCAGTTATTTATAGAGATGTCACTAATTATTGGTGACCACTTTCAATTGATAACTACGAAAGAGTGCTTAACTGCTGTTATAGGCTATCATTTAATAAATACTGGTCTCATTCACTAATGCTTTCTAACATAACTCCTTTTAATCCATAACTCCAGATGCTTTGCGGAGTTTTCGGTCGTTGAAAGGTTTTCGACGAGGTCCAACGACTGTGAATGGGCTACGAAAAATCATCCTCAAATTTAAAGGAACAGGATCGTTAAATGTGAAAGCCGGAAGAGGACGAAGCCTGTTGCCGCGCAGGTGGTTGATGATGTTGCGACCAAAGTGGAAGAGGACAAGGTCAAAGGTCAGAACCAGCGTCAGTGTTCGGCACATTGCATATTCGTTGAGCCAGCCTGTTGCCACGGTCCACAAAATTGTTTGGAATATTATGTGCTACTTTCTTTTAAAATTGCTGACGTTCAACAAGTGCTGTCTCCTGATCTGCAACAATGATACACCTTCGCGCTACAGTTCTTAGCTCTGACAGAGATTGACCCGGAATGGCCCTGGAGCATTCTCTGCATGGACTAGACTCATTTCCATTTGCCTGGTGCAGTTAACTCGCATAACTGTCGCATCTGGATAATGCATGTCTGGAAATTTCTTTATATTTCCCAAAAGTGACAGTTTGGTGTGGGTTTACGTCAGCATTCATTGTTGGAGGTTTTTCTTCGAAGAGCTTGGGCTCACAGATCTCATTCCATGTTGCGTTACTGGCAATCGATATGCATCATTATTAAGCACTTCAGTGATTGCAGCACTCCAACGACATCAGTGTCTTGATTCAACAATATTCCCCTCCACACATCGCCAATTGTTGTGAACATGTGCTCTGCAATTATTTCCCTGATGACCGGGTCATCAGCTGGTACTTCAGTATTGCGTGACCCGCATGCTCACCGGATCTCACCCCAATCGATTTTTGGCTGTGGGGTATCTTAAAAATCTGGTTTTTCGTGACAACTTAGCAACCGTGGCAGATCTTAAAGCAAGCATTTTCACTTCACGTGTTCAACATTTCCAGAGAAACCTTGGTTTCAAAAGTTGAACATGCGATTCTGTGATTTCACAGTTTTTACACTTCAAATTCACCCTTTTGCAAATGAAATACAACCTTTTGCAAATGAAATTCACCCTTTTGAAAATAAAATTCAACCTTTTTACAAATCGTATTAAACGAATTATAGCATAAATTTATGTAATTTGTATACACATAAATACATATTGTATAAAAAGTAGGATAAAAAGATTGAAACAATGATTAAAATTACTACACAACAATATAAAAATATCGTACATTTTATTTAATTCGTTTTCTTTAAGTTTTAATACGATTTGAAAAAGGGTGAATTTAAGTTGCAAAAGGGTGAATTTGAAGTATAAAAACTATAGCAGATAATGATAGTCAAAATATTGAATATGTGGTGACGTGACTTTACCCATATGAATGCTGTACTTCATTGTCATGGTCAGCATATACGCCTGCAAACGCCTACGATGAATGATTTTTGGAACTAATTTTTTGTTCAATGAATGTCCTTTCCAAGGCGTCATTATGACATACTGCAAATTTAGTGTCATTCCAATAACTAGTTTTTGCTGTAGAGAGCGTAGAATCAGTGAATTTTATTTACTGAAACCCTGTACAAAAAAAAAATATTGTCTCCAAGCAGATTTGAACCCGGTAACCATATCTCGAAAGGCCTGCGCCACACCAATACTTCTATTATGGAGACAGAAGTGAGTTAATAGCCCAATACTTGAAAATTATGCAAAAGTGTCGAGGGGATTAATTCAGGGGGAGGGGGAGATGTGTCCAGGTTTGCAGCCTGGTGTTCCCACAGGGTCCTAACGAATAATTTTGCAAATTTTGATCCATATCAGTCAAGGGGCCTAGGATTGTACAAACTAATAAGCTAACTTCTCCTTATACATGTAGATTACTGCGTTTTTAATTAAATCAACTCTAATCAACACTTCTGGAAAATTTGCTATCTCAGAAAAATTCATACACTAAAACATGCTAAATTTTTTGCTTCGCAAAGATGATTTTGAAAAAATGAAAGATATTATCATGGAAATGATAACATAATTACACTAAATTCAGCATTGGATAAGAACTTAAGTTTTAGTATAAATTTTAATTAATAAAATTTCTGTCAGTTCTAAAATGAATATAAAAAAGTTGTATTATCCTTCATTAAATAAAGAGAATATCTTACTGTAATAAATAGTGTAATATTATGTTGTTAAATATCTCATTCTATTTTACAGAACATGAATGACGAACCTCAAAAACAAGCTATTATTTTCAATTTGAGAAATATGCAAGTGTTACCTTTTTATTCTGAGTATAGTTTTACTATAAGCAGACAAATGGTAACTATGCTATTTTTTCACGAATTTTAGTCTAATCTTAATTTCAACTGTAGAAAATAGTTAAATTTTACTAACTTCTATTTTTCAATTGCAGGCTATTAGACTTAATGTCACTGGACGTCCTTGTTATGAAGGAAGTGTAGTAGATGAATGTCATGAAAACTGTTTAAGGGAGATCATTGAGAAAAACATAACTTGCCGGTAAGTCTTTTTACCTCTGTAGAAGCGAGATCCTCTAAAACATTAATTATTGTAACAATATCGTAAGTATAACTTCTACAGCGATTCTCAATGTTTTGCTGACGACCTTGCAACAGAGAAAACTCAAATTGAAAACTTGCCAGAAAAATACTGGAAAACTCTGTTCGAACGTAGTGGTATTCGACAAGATCCAGAGTAAATGAAAGCCATTGCTAGCTTTTGTCACGTGGAATGGGTCATCTGACACGATTAGATCTAAGCCTTTTGAGAAAATGACTGCCTTGTCAATTGCGTGTTTAATAATAATAATAATAGAAAAAAGTATTTAATCTTTTTGCTTGTCTTTAAGATATTTGTTACCTCCTTTCTGTGTCGTTTATGTTTTGTGTGTGGGATCGGTAATTTAAGCCTACAAAAGGAAGACAAAGAGAGGACACGCCATCCACGCGGAATTCGCAACTCGATCCGGAATATTCGCTGATCCAAAGGTCATTTTATGAAGTGGAGACCACGAACCGAAACCTTATGATTTTGGCGGGAGAAATCCAGCCATGTGACAATGTTGAACTCCGCCATTGGACAATGCAAAGTGAAACTTTTTCGTTTGGCGCGAGATGATAGAAATGGCATTTTAAGTCTGAGTTTAGAAAACACAAACGGGAAGATGTAAAGTGAATGTGCAGCCGAAGCGCTGGACGAGAGAAAGTGATGATGAAGAGAGAAGAATGAATAAGCCACCATCAAAATAATTAGTGTTTATGAAAGAAAAGGTAACGATATCAATAGGAGAAAAAGAAACCGAAACTTTCGTGTGAAAGACAAACTATTGTGTTTTCGCTTGTGAACCTTTATGTAAGAGTTGTGTTTAATGTCGTTGTCATGACATCTAAGGGAAAGAGTAACTCTTTAAACTATCCCATTGAAAAATGTATATATATTGTTTTAAGCAAGGATTCCTTGTATTACTTTACTTCTTCTTCTTCCTAGTGTTAGTCCCGCACTATGGCGGGGTCCGCTTTTCGGCACATCCGTCTCCATTTGGCTCGATCCAAGGCGTCTTGGGGGGCAACATTCACTGATGATGACCCGTTAACGGGGCCGAAACTAGTTTGTTTTAATTGTAAATATTTATGTTTTTTAACTTTTAACTTAAATTTTAAACATGTGTGTTAGCTCTATTTAAGAACTTAAAAATTTTTTTTAACACACATAAAAAACTTTTGTAAGCATTCATCTGTTTCATGTCTTCTTTAAGACAGTCCATCCATCATTTTTTGGGCCGGCCACGTGGTCGTTGGCCATGAGGTTCGAGACGAACGGCAGTCGTCGCCACTGAATATTCATCACTGCGTACCACATGTCCATACCATCGGAGTCTTCCTTTTCGCATTTTTTCTATGATAATGCCACACCGAATCGTCGTCGTACATCTTCATTCATTGCATGGTCGAATCTTGTCAAGCCAAGACACCATCTTAGCATTCGCATTTCCATAACATGGAGCACTTGTTCATGTTTCGATGTTGCTGGCCAGCATTCGGATCCGTACAGGGCAACTGGGCGTACCACTGTTCTATAAATTTTTGATTTAAGGCGAGTAGGTATCCGACGAGCGCACAGGACACCAGTAACCTGGCGTCATTTCATCCAGGCGGCGTTGACACGAGCGCGGGCGTCTGGGAAAGAGTCTTCGTCATTGCAGAAGATAGAGCCGAGATATTTAAACTGCTCCGTTTTCTTTAGGTCTTCTCCGTTAATGCTGATGGTTCCACCATTTTGCGCTCCCCATTCCATGGATTCAGTTTTCTTCGTATTCAGCTGAGCTCAAATTCGGTAAGTCAGTCGTTCCACATCTGCGTTTGTCTTTGGAGATCTTTGCGTTGCTCACTTTCAATAAACACATCTTAGGCGTATAACAGTGACCATGGGTGGGGTTGTTAAAGGGTTGATGTCACTGTATCTATACAGAGGACGAATAGTAGGGGTGATAACGTTGATCCCTGACGCACTCCTACTTTGATGTCAAAAGGGCGAGACGTTCCTACTGCACATCGGATCACGCTGGTGACGTTGCGATAGAGTAACTGGATTCATTGAACATACGCTTCGGGGACATTGTCCGATCGGAAGGCGTGCCAGATATGGTCGTGCGGAACACGATCGAAAGCCTTCTCTAAGTCGAGAAACGCCATATGGACAGGCTTCTTCTTCTCGCGATCTTTTTCCATCAGCAGTCGAGCTGCACAGATGGCGTCCGTTGTTCCACATTCTTTTTACGAAGCCACATTGGTTTGGCGTGATGGTGGCGGTGTTTCGGAGCCTCGCGTCAATGACTCGTTCTTAGATCTTCATCGCGTGGCACAAGAGTCGGATTGGTCGGTAGTTGGAGCATTCTGTTACATCGCCTTTGCCATTCCTTGTGTTACTTTACTATTCATGTTATTTTGTATATTAGTTTCAGATCAATTAAATCGTTGTGATATGTGCTTATTTGTAATATATATATATATTATGTTTCTCTTGGATCTAAGTTAATATCTCATGAGGCTTGGTTCTAGGAATCTAGAGGGTGTGGGATATCTTTTGCAACCGATCCGAGGTTATAAAGAAGATTTGTTAACAATTATATTAACCATTTTCTATTTTTTTTCTTGTTATTTGAATTTTATTATTATTGTGCTTGATAAGTATGTTTAACATTCAGATAAGGTTTATTTCCCGAAGTTTGACGGAAAACACATGGGCCCAGCATCCCTCAGACTAGCCACTAGAGAATAAATAACCTTTGTCGAATTACTGTGCATATGTATCATTGTTGTTTTGTCACGGACGTCGACGGAGTTTAGAGGAAAAACACTCTGCTAAATTAAAACCCTTCTCGTCTCGAAAGACGACGTGTCACTTTGAAAAGCAGCAAGAGTGTAAGGACCTTTTTCTTGAAAACTTTTCGAACAGAGTTAGACCAATTAACCAATCTCTTTAAAAGAAAGACAGTAAAGGAGATCTCTGATTTGTTATAGTAGTCCTTTCCTCTGAGCAAGTTCTCTCGATTTCGAAATACATTTTATGCAAATGGAATTATTGTATCCCATTATGATGGCAAGTAAAGGTGACTGTGAGAAGTGCTGGTTTCCTTTTAACTATTTCGAAAAACAACTACTCAATAATAAAAAGTTGGCTTTGATTAGCAATTCACCATCACCCTCAGTGCTGTATTTGAAGAACGAAAATCTACTGCTTCATTATTTGGAAATGTTTGACAGACGAGTTTTATTTCTGTGATTAATTTCAGTTTTATATCAGGAAACTAGTGGAAAAAGAGATTTCCATAACACTGGCAGTGGGCGACTATAAAAAAAAATTCTCGAATAGTTAGCGATGACCAAAGGGGATTAAATAAACTAAACAAATAGAAGATAATTTCAAACAACTTATAACAGAGTCTACGAAATTGACTCATCACTTACATGGTAACCTATTGTATTAACATTAAAATAGTGTAATTTTATGTCAAAAGTTTGTTTACGATTTTCCTTGAAATATGAATATAAAATATAAAAAGACCAGAAATAATTCAAAAATAAAAATATTGTAATAATGTTTTTTTTTTAAATATTTCATCAATATGGAAATATGTATTATGACTTGCTAATCATAAATCTAATCTCATGCAAAAGCCTTTATTAAAGCTGTAACAAAAGCAGAAATTTATTTAGAATTTGTTATATACGCTTCTTCCTAAAAACCTGCCATTTCAAAACAATTTTTTTTTCATTACTGATTGATTCTGCAATCGCTACTTTTACTTCAATATCAAGATTGCTGCATTTTTTTCAGATTTTGTTGTTACAGAAATATATGTCGTTTTTTATTAATCTGCTTATTTGTATCTGAATAATGAATCAAAGAATACTGAATCAACCTCATTGGTTTATTTTTCTTTACAGATTGCCCTTTTTGATCAATTCTACTCTGCCAAATTGCACAACTGAGGATGAATTTGTTGAATCAGTTGATAATACACACAATATTTTAGAAAGTGCGTTTCAATGTAAATGCCCATCAAAATGTCAAGAAATTACTTATATTTCAGAAGTTAACGTTCAACAACCCTTGCGAAAGAAGGCTGTTATTCAAATTAATTTTGACTCCAATCGCTTTCTGTTCACTCGTGAATATAATTGGTATTCCTTTCTTATTTTGATTATTGATATTGGTGGAACATTGGGACTGTTTCTGGATATAAATTTGCTGATATTTTACGAATTATTTGAAGTGATGTTTTTTCAGGAGAAAGATTTGGTAAGTTTCAATGAATTAATTTAGCTTCTGAAACTATTTATGTATTATATTTTGGTAAATGCATTTTGCCTAATTTATATCATTAGAGACGGTAGTCTCTAATATTACGATTAAATTGCCTTTATGCCATGTAAAATTGTTAAATGGCATAATTTTAGAAGCTAATATCTCGGGTCCCGTTTCATAATTTTTAGTGAAATTTTGGAAACTAGTTCAAAACATCATAATCTACATATGTATCAAAAATAATTAAAATCGGACTAGCCAAAACGATAACCTCGATCTTACAAATTTTGTAAAGGATAACATAAAGAACAGGAAGAAGCTATGAGTAGTGGCAAAATTTTTAAAGTGTAGATTTGCCCTCTAGTTTTAGTTTACTCTTAAAAAACCTGAATCATAATTCTCTTTTTTATGCCCCCAGCTGTGACGTTTTTGTAAATAATATTTTATATTTTGCTTAAATGAATAAGAAATTAAAAACTACGAAAAACTACAATAGACTGTAAGTAATAATTTAATTTATTTAGAAAATTCATTCCAGCACACAGTAAAAGAAGAAAAACAATTGAACTAAACTGTAGAATTCAGTAAACTACGACAATTAACCTGATAATTACTCCATGTATCTCACACAGCAAAATATGAATTGCACAACAACTGATACATGTTCGAATTTGCTAAAAAAATTTCTAGAAGACTGAAGTATATCAAACCTGATTAATTTTTCACCAGAGATTATTTACAAATTTATCCTGGTTATTTAACTTGATTCGGGTTTCTTATGTTTTGGAAAGGAGAGCTGACACATTAAATAAAAAATTTCTCCTGTAAATGAATTATTAAATTTTTGAAAATGATACAAACATTAATTAAAATTGTAAAAGATGACATTTTATGGTGTTTATTTTATACATGTTTTCATTTAATGCATGTTTCCTTTTGATTCAAGGCGTTTTATTTTTGTGTTATTTTGTATGCTTTACAGAAAAGTAAATACACAAAGTTAGTATAAGTTATTGAGTTAGCGTTTCGAAAAATGTTTTTTATTATATTTTCGAAATTTTGAATTAACTCCCATGTCAGGTTTTACATTTAGGAAAGGCTGCAAATTTAAAAAGAAAAAAAGTCTATTTTTTTTTTACTTTAGGTGCTAAGACAGTTTTTACTATCGTTTCTTTTCGAATTGTTTAAGAAATTGTCTAAATATTGTCTAAATATTGATTTGCTCTCCACATCATATGATTTGGAGAGCAAAGTAAAGTCCGGAGTCAATGGCTGACAAAACAAGATCTAACGAATTTATTTATAAAACACAGGTTTAAATAAACAGTTACAAACAAAAGATTGGAGCAATTTAAATTTAACAAATGAACAAACAATTGACTGGTGGAGGGAAATTAGCGGGGAGAAATTTAAATGATCAGATGATTAAAAGATAAATCAATTAATTAATATCTTTTTAAATAACCACAAACTTTAATCATCATTCCAGCAATACTTCGTCCTATATTTCCAAGGACTTTGTCTAGCCAAGTACAAAAATCTTAAGGAAAAGAGAATGACATCTCTCTTTCCTAAATTCTGAATAATACCACAATCCAAGAATTTAAATGCCTGAAAAATTTACGACAAAAGAAACGTGAATTCAAAAACGTTCAATTAATAAAACCAAATACTATTGTTTGAAAATTATTCTCTTAAAATTAAAAATATCCCAGTGATTTTAATTGAAAATTTCCAAAGTCTTTATTTTTTGAAAAGTCTTTATTATTTTATTAATAAAATTTTCAAAATCTACACCAATTCTTAAGTTGAAACTCTTCTCTAGACTTTCATGACATCTTAAAATCATGACATCTTAAAATCATGACATCTTTCATGACATCTTTCCTCCCTTTCTTCCTCTATCTCTGAAAGATAAACCTTTTCGATACCTATAATCATAATTCCTCTTTTTAATCTTGAACATTTTATTAAATGTTGCCAAATTCTTGAACTGCATATTCTTCATTACTTAATCGCAATGGATAAGTAAATCATCTCTTCTTAGAAATACCGTAAATTCATTAATATATTCTTAAAGATATATTACTGTTGGTGATATACTATTATTTAAAAGTCCCTGTGAAATTTATTTCTATGAAGTCGAAGTTTAAAGAGAAAAAAAAAATGAAAGAAACATTTTAATATTGCTTGAAAATAAATTTATTTTATTTCAATTAAAATAATGAGCAAAGCTCGGTGATACAAATTTTAAATATGCAAATTTTTGATGACGTGATGGAAACTTGACTTGTGACTGTTGAGTTGTCCTGGAGTCGAGAGTTGGCAGTTGAAGCTTGGAGCTCGAAGGAGACGGAGATCGTCCAATCGTCTTTGCTCCGAGAAACATGCGGGAGACTCGAATTGTCTCTATAGGGAGAAGGCAGTAATGTATCCAATTTCCCTGAAGTAACGAAGTCGGATAACTTGCGTCTACTACAACCGAAGTTGAATATAAGTATTATCTTCTTTAGATTCTTATTGTGAATAATTCAACTGAATAGTGGAATCTTGAAAACGCTCCGAAGAAATTGAAGTTAAGGCTAATGCGGAATTTAATTATATGCGAAGGCTATTGCTTGAGACGAGTACATTAATTATTCGAGGGAAGAAGAAGTCCAATGCGAGCGTTACGGGAAGACGAGAAATAGAAGTTAATGGAAAGGGACTTACCATTAAATTACTAATATTGTTGTAATAGAGTAGACGAAGTTTATTTCGCAGAAGTTAACCATAACTGAACTGAAGTTATCGATACGAAGAATCGTAAGTAGGCAGAAGAATTGATTACAGTAGATTCGTAATAAAGCAGACGAAGAGGAAGTTAAAGTTTCCGAAGATTAATTTGATATTCAATTCATTTGAATTCAGTTATCTGTTGCAGTATATTTGAAGACGGTGATTGAGATTAATAGATATAGTTATTCAAGAACTATTAGTTTTTTTTGAACGGACGAAGATAGAAGAAGAATCGATTTGCTTTGTTGAGGAACGGGAAAATCTCGAAGACCCGAAGACCACTTGAGAATATCGAAGAAGGCGTACGATTAAGAGATCCGAAGTTGACATTCATTAAAAGGATTAATGAAGAATTCAGTTCGGATATAAGACTTTTCACTGATACGTGTTCGTATTATTTCACATAAGGTGAGAAGCGATCATCTTAGTTGAAATTGAAGTGAGGAACCATAGTGTAAAGGACCAGTGTGACGTTGAATAGTTTCAAACGAAATCCAAGTGCTTCGATAGTGAATTAGTTTGTTCCTATTAAGGTGTATGTATCAAGCAAGCGGAGAATAATGTTCAAGTAGGTACTACATTGAAGACAGCAACTGTAAGTTTTATTTAAACTATTTCTTTGCGAATGAAGATAAGAATTAAAGAAAGACTCACGTAGTAATATTCTTTTAATGTTACTATTCTTAAGGTGATAGTTTGTGCTTATCATTTAAAACTAGGGTGATTTATTATCCTCAGAATAATATTACTTCCCATTCATACCGGTGAAAAGCCATTACTAGAAATTCTATATGAAATGTAAATAATTATTTTAAATCAAAGAGTAAAATTTGATTTGTATTGTATACATTAAGATGAAGTAATTATTAATTATTAATTACGAAGTTCTAAGTGGACTTGAGTGAAAAGCAGGACTATTGAACATTTAATTTATTTAAGCATCATAATGATTTGTATAACTAAAGTATTGATGTTTGAACTAAAAGTGAACTAATAGTAAAGTACTGTTGAATCTTAAACTATATATAATCTTGATAGTAGAAATATATTGTTATAGATTATTAATTTTAGGAAGTAGTGATCACCTTCCCACATTGTACATTGTATATATTTATGGAAAATTTATATTTTTCAGTTATTAAATTTTTACAAAATTTTTTTAAAACACCTTGCTATACTCGTACTGTGCGCTTTGTTACACAAGTATGCGTTCTGGTTTAATCTCGCAACAATTACAAACTTTAATCATCATTCCGGCAATATTTCGTCCGGCAATTTTTCACGAATTTAAATTCTTCATTATAGGACGAAATATTGCCGGAATGACGATTAAAGTTTGTGGTTCTTTAAGAACATATTAATTAATTTTACGGTATTTTTAAGAAGATATAATAAGTCAATTAAATTTGAAAATAAACAAGGAACGGAAAAAAATTACATTTGAAATACATGAGCAACGGAAAAATATTGAAATATACACAAAATTCATAAAGATTAAAACATAAAATCAGAAATGTTTATGCTTACAAATAATCCCTCCCAGAAAATTCAAAAAGAAATCACAATATTTACAATGATTATAGATTTCAAATTAGTATTTACAAGAAATGAATTATGAGGAAAAATTGTGTGCATATTTATTGGGTGATGCATTGGTATGACCACACCAAGGGAAAAAAAGTGTGTTTTTGTTTGTGCACATTGGAATTCTGGGGTTTTTATTAGCAAAATGGCGGCCAAATGAGTCTCACGGTAGCATCGCTGGAAATTCCTGAGTCGGCTCAAGTTGGCTTTGTAGGCAAGTGACCACGAAGCGTCGCACGGATTTCATCTGACAAGGCCAGAAGTAGTGCTGTCGGAATCAGGCGCGCGTTTTGGCCGTTCCTAGTCGGCCAAATGATGGGCTGCCGCAGGATCTTTGTGACAGCTTTTCATCACCTTCCGGATTTCCTTCCGGATGTGAGACGGGATAACAAGCAAAAGCGAGATCGATGCTGTAGCTACGCATTTATAGCATGTTGGATCTCGAAGCCGTGCTGATCGTGGTGTTGGCTGTTCTGAAGCATCACTGCGATGCCTGCGGCATCATCTGCTTGCTGGATCGGGTAACGGAAGAGGCAATCGGCGTTCAAATGCTTTTGTCAGACATGTATGCGACTTGTATGTGATGTCGAATTTTTGGAGATGTAAGGCCTATCTAGGGAGTCGGCCGGAGGGATCCTTCAACCAACAGTGAATGGTGATCTGTGATAACGATAAAAAGGCAACCAAAGAGGTATGGATGGAACTTTGCAAAGGCCGAAACAACTCCTTGTCAGTTATTGCATAGTGTTGTTCAGGCTTGACAGAGTGCGGTGGCATAGGCGATGACGTGTTGAGAATTCCCGTGCATCTGAACAATGACGGCACATATTTCGTAGCCCGAAGCATCAGTGTGAATTTCGGTTGGGGCTGCTTCGAAGTGTGCGAGTAAAGGCTCGGTCGTTAGAAACAGCTTCAGTTGGTCAAAGACATGTTGTTATTCATTAGCCCAGATGAACTTCGCTGACTTTTCCATCAGACTGTATAGGGGACGGGCTACTGTGGCAAAATTCCGAATGGAGGGGCGATAGTACGAATACAGACCGTAAAAACTTCGGTCTTCTGGTTGGTGGGTGATGGACAGATGGCAACTGCTCGGGTGTTCTCGGGATTGATTCGATGCCGTGACGGTTAACAATATGACCGAGAATGTTGATGGCTATCGAGGCGAACGTGCACTTCTTCGGATTTAAGCGAAGATTGGCGGCTTCGATGCATGCTAGGAATGGTGCTAAGCTCGTCAGATGTTCCCATCAGATGTAATCCTTGGAGTAAATCAGGATGTCATCCTGGTAGCAAAATAGGCTAGGTGGTCCACTTTAGGCCTTGCAGGATGTTATCGAGAAGGAGCTCGAAGGTTGAGGGGATGTTATACAATCCGAATAGCATCACGTTGAATTGAAAGAGGCCGTCTAATGTAATGAAAGCTGTCTTCTCTCTATTCTTTGGATCCACCTGCGCCTATCAATTTCTGGAGCGTAGGTCAACGTTGGAGAAGTAATCGGGGTTGCGGACCAAATCCAATATACTGTCAAAGAGGGATAACGTCCTTCTTCGTGATTAATTGAATCTTGGGTAATCGACGCAAAATCTCCAGTTGTCATCCTTTGTTTCTGATGAGCATCAGAGCTGAATTCCACGGCCTGCTGGATGGCTCAACTACACTTTGCTTTAGCATCTTCGTGACTTCATGCTGAATGATGGTTCTCTCCTTGAATGAGACACGGTAGGGATGGCCCTCTATCGGCGGATGGGTCTCAATCAGTGAAACTGCGCAAGCTTTAGTTTGGCAGAAACAACGGAGGACTTCACGTATCCATTCGTTACCCAAATGATGGTTCTGTTGTTTTGGAGCTCTGTAATGGGAATCAGGAGTTTCATGCTGAGAGGCTGTGACAAGCGTTCGGCGACAATTGGTCCGTCGATCGCATCTACCGCGTAAGTTAAAATTGACATGACTAAGTGATGGGGATTGAGTATCGTCTTTGCGACATGTAAGTACGGTTTTTCGAGCATATTAGAGTAAAGAGTCGTGTTGTCAATGGTGACTAACCCTCTTGAGTAGTCGATCTAAGTCTTAATGGTCCGCAGGAAGCTCTATTCTAATATAATGTCGAAATTGCACTGGTCTATCACATAGAAATTAAATGGGAGGACGAGGCCGAGTAAAGTTAGCTGATTACCGCTAACATTTCGAAGCAGTGCGGAAGATGTTAGCGTCATGAGCTTATGATATCTGTGGTAAATTTTAGGAGTTCGGTGATCACGAGGAATAAAGTTCCTGTGTCAATCAGTGCGTTGGTGGATCTTCCGTCTAAGAAAACGTTTACTCTGTTTATTCGGTAACCTTCATTGCAACTAAACTGCTGCCCTTTACAGCAGTGTTTCTCAACCTTTTAGTACTTGCGACCTAATTTTCAATCACAATTCTCATTACGCCCTCCCCCCCACAATAATTTTTTGAATCTGTTCAACCAAAAAAAAAAAAGCCTCCAAACCTAGTTTTTTAATAAGATTTTTTTCTCGATATACTCGCGCCCCCCCCTTTAGTTTTATCACGCCCCCCCCTAGGGGGGCGCGCCCCACAGGTTGAGAAACGCTGCTTTACAGTGATCGCTGTGAACAGTTTTCTAACGGGCTGGCGATCCTGAACGTCGATCCACTGCTACTGATGATGAACTCTATCGGCGGCTGGAAATGGGGCTGGAGTACGGCAAGACTGGTTGAGCGGGACTGCCTGTTTTAGCTACTTCCGACAGCTTCGTTGAATGTAGATGGGTTGGGGGAGGAGGGAACTGTGTATCATCTTGCTGCCGTAAATTGGAGTATCTTTGGCGAGGTTTGCTTGTGTCTCCTCTCGGTCAATGTCGCGACGAGCTCTGCAATATTTGAATGGTTTGGATTGCTGCATTGATTGGGGGAGGTGATGCAATGCCAATGGAGGCAAAATTCAGCAGTCATTTGAAGCAAGTCAGTTTGGTCAATGGCGTTGTCTTCATGGATTCGATGCAGCACGATTCGGAGAGGGAGGTTTCCGTTGAATTGATTCTGAGAGCTAACAGCAGCATGTAGACGTCGTTCTCCGCGACTATTTCATCAGATGCTGGAGCTTCGTTTTGTCGGACATTTCAGTCTACTTTGCGGCATAGATCGATGACATCTTGGACATATTCCTCGCACGGTTCATCGGCCAGTTGGGCTCATCTTGCCAAAAGTTCGCCCGGAAAAATTGTTCGAATGCGGGCCCAAAAATCGTATGTCAGTTGAGCTTCATTATTTTCGAACCACTGTTTCTCTGTGCCTCTGAGTAAGTGGTATATATTGGAGAGCTGGCTGCTGTGATCCCAAGTGTTGTACTGAGCGATCTTGACATAGTCTTACAGACCATCTTGAGTGGATTCTCGTTCGTCCTACCATAGAATGTCACGGAAACGCTGATATGTTTGTTTAGACGAGGAACTGCATAGTCACCGGTGTAAGGTCTAACAAACGTCGGCTTCTACGGATGATGATGATGGTTGATGCAGCACGACGGATGTCGGTACCAATTTGTCACAGGATTGACGGAGAGAGCAAAGTGAAGTTCGGGGTCAACGTCTAACAAAACAAGATCTAACTGATTTATTTACCAAAACACATAAAAAGTCCTAAATTAAATAAAACAAGAGGTGAATTCAGCACAAATTTAACCAAATTGCCTTTCTGGTTCAATTATCGGGAAGGAATCGGGAACGGCCGTTTCGTTCTACATGGGACTCATCAGCCCGATCTCTGCCTTCCTCGATAAAAGACACAGAAAGGCAAGATACTTAAGAGGAGGTCACCGTCACACCTGGCAGTGATCCCGGAGAACAAAAAAACAACAATAAATGTTGTGCAATTTGCACAACTAAAACCTCTTCCTAATAACTGATAGGACTGTAGGTTATTATAATATACCTATAGGTTATTTTAATACAAAGAAACATAAGTTAAAAGAGTTTAACGTGCTGTAAAATAGAACCAGAAAGGCGATTTGGTTAGATTTGTGCTGAATTCATTTCTTGTTTTATTTAATGTTGTATGTAAGTCATTTGTGATGTCATCTGTAAGTGAAAAAAAAGAAAGTTTCAAACTCACAATAATCGACCAAATATTTATTCTTCGTTAACGTCGATAGGCTGGCTTAAATCTACAATAGGGTTCACTCAATTTCGTCATATAAATCTGGAACACACAAATCTCTGAAATAGACTTTCATTACAGAGAATAAAACTACTCTTAACGTTTATCAAGCTTAAAGTTTACTCCCATCTCCCAGGGCAACTGTCGAGAGATTGTTTTTAATCGACGCACACAACCCACAATTGTTTTAAACTGTTGGGCACGTTAATTCACGCACAATTGTTCCTTTTGTTGAACACGAAATGGCCGTTTTTCTATTTGACGGCGTCAAATCTCTATCAATGTAAGTTCCACGGCTGGGATTAGGTTTAGCTGTTTGAAATGTCTTAAGGGTTGGATATTGAAGATAAGTATTTACTTTTTCGGTTCATTCATTTTAACGGTGACAGGCTTTGTCAACAGACTCTATCCAAACCACATTTAATTTAAACTAATTTACAGCACGTTAAACTCTTTTAACATTAAAAGTCCTTTACCAAAACACAGCTTTAAATAAACAAGTACAAACAAAATATTAAATGATGATTAGAGCAATTTAAAATTAACAAAAGAACAACAATTGATGGGTTGAGGAACTGCAATCAGCGGGGGGAAATGAAATTGATCAGACGGTTAACAAATAAATCAATTAATTTTAAAAATAAACAAGGAACGGAAAAGAATTACATTTGGAATAAATGAGAAACGGAAAAATATTGGAATACACATAAAATTCTTAAAGTTTAAAACATCTGATTCAGAAGTGTATATCATTACAATAATAATTGCATGTTATGTAATGAATCGTAAAATATTGGATAAATGCAAAACAGACATTTGTTGATCAGTTGAAAAGCAGAATCATTACGATTGTGTTGTGAGATAAACAAATAACTTTGAGAGGAAGATAATACGTATATATAAATTCCCCTTTGCCGATATAATCGCAATACTTATTCTTAACAAGGTTTAATAAAGGAATAGCCTACTTGAAATAATCACCCATATAAACAATTCAAACTGTAACTTGAATTATAATATGAATGTAGCTTAACATTCAACACACAAAAACGTTTAATAACGTATTTATATTTTTATATCTAGATAAGCCTTCTTTGACTTAAGTTTCTGAATAGAGACTTACATGTTTTAAAATCACAGCGCCAGTTCTTCATAAGTTCCAATATAACTTATGGTCAATCAAGTTAGATTTGTGCATTAAAGGGTTCTTCGTAATACAATTAATATGCCACAAAGTATATAAACCCTTGTATGACTCAACTGTTCGAATTCTAATCTTCCCTTTATCTTCGGGCCAAAATGCTTTGCGAGGTGTTCACCCAAAAAAAACAACGAAAGTTCATACTCACAAAATCTTGCTTCTTGCAATCGTGGAACTGTTCGATGCACTGTCTCATGAAAGGTTGACTGAGTAGACTTGATGTTCATATCACTAACATCAGATTCGAACATCGGCCACCATGGCGACCTTCACTCCATGTTGATTCATTAGCTCTTATTCTGAGTAATCACTATGGAAATATAGAAGCACCACTGGTAAATATTTCCATGAAATCCTAGTGTTGAATTCGCACTTGGTCAACACTTCACCTTACACTAATCCGTAGCATAATTCTCCTGAATCATGCTGTATATGCGAGGGATTCACAGAACACTCGCAAAGACACACAAGAGATGAGAGACGTCCTCTCACCATCGGAATTTTTCCGTAACTACAGCAACAACCATTCCGCAACAACTAACCTACAACAACACGCGTAACTGTTGCAGATAGGATTCTCTTTGTTGCACGTTTTCAGCACTTTCACTTGTAAAGATGGTTGATTCTATTCACTAACCATGTTCACCATTTTGGATTAACAGGATAAAATGTAAATATGTGGAAAAGTAGATAAATACTCCATTTGTTTATTTTTACATAAGTTGCAAAAAATACCCGTTCCAAACCACAAATTGTTAAACGATAGAACTTTCTCCGCAGATGAGCTTCACTTACCTAATTAGTTTTGGACACATTATTATTGTGATTGAATTCTATGTAATTTTTCTTTGCACCAACATGATTCCCAATTAATTAGGCCCATTCTATTAACATGGATTGTTCATCGTACGTTTTCTCTCACAGATAGTAAGAATAAATCCTTTAAATTATGGCAAGATGCTACAGATTGCTACAGATTCTCTATATATTGCTCTTGAATGGAGAGGTTTATTCTCCCGAGTTCCGATCATATTATATTAGGAGGTAAGATGACGGATCGATGATCAAATACATTATTTTGGTAAAAATTGTCATTTTCTAAGAACTGATGAGAAGTTTTCCTGGAGTATTTTTTTTCAAGATAGGTCCAACCCAAGATAGGTCCTTGTAAAATGTTTAGAGGGTTTCCCTTCCTGACCATCCAATTCTAATTTGATATCGACTTCAAAGGCTGTAAATTGTTGGAAGCCTGCTGTAGACCCTTATAAGTATTTTTGCTTAATATTTACAGAATTCAATGAAAGAAATCCGGACTTTCTATCTGAATTCTTTTTTAAAATTGATCTAATAATGTATATTGGGATTCTAAACTCATACTACATTTTTGTTAATATAAAGAATATAACTATTGTCATTTATGTTTGCAATATTTTTCCAATCTCTAATTAATGTAAACAAAAAGTATAAATTTCGTAATAAGATAGTGGACCATTACTAATAATACTACTAATAATAAGCATTAATAATAAAAACATATAAAAATGATATGAGCCCCCCCAAAAATAAAAAACCCGGCTGATTGCTCCTTTCTTTTTCATTTGAAGTTTAATTTGTTTTTTATTTATGATGACGAGAGCCATATTTTTTGTTGGGGGGGGGGGGGGCTCAATGAAATATCATTATTTATTTTTATTATTAATGCTTAGTGTTGTAATGATCCACTACCTTATTATTATTCTAACTGCACTTTTAAATATTTTTATTCCAATTATGAATTTTGTATTGCAGAAGAAACGGAAGCCTATTTCAGATCCTGAAAACAGAATTATTTGCTGGACTGACCAAGAGCAGAAAGCAAGAGCAAAAACAAGTGAAAAAGAAGAAATTAAAGTCAATGTTACTGGATTTGATCGCATATTTTCAAAGGAAAGCAACTATATACTTAAAGTAGTGTGGATTATAACTCTTCTCTTATCCTTTTCGATCTGTGGATTCCAAGTATTTGATATCGTACAAGATTATTTGGGAGGAACACCAGCTACCATTACTGAGCTACAAACATTTGAAAATATCTCATTTCCTGTTATTACATTTTGTCCATACGGCTTTATCAGAAGACATTATAGAGAGCATCGAAAGATGATGTCCTTAGAAGCAATATGGAAATTAACTAATCTAAGACATTTCATTCTTAACTACAAATCAAAGGTATATAATAAATTTAAGAAATGTAATATTAAAGCATGATTTTTTTTTAGCAAACTGTCGACTGAAATGGATAAATAAATGGATTTTTTCAAGAATTTCATATTACATGAAGATTCCTACATTATCCTTCGTTACAAGTTCTATATTTTTTAATTTCCTATATTTTTATTTAAAAGATATTTTAATGTTAGAGACAAAATCCAGTCAAAATAGAAATTGCAGTATTTATTCTTATTCGTCAATATGTTTCGTAGAATGTTATAACATTTTCAAGACTTCATTGGAAAAGAAAAAAAGAAAAAAGAATTCATTGGAAAAAAAAAAATTTCTAGTTAACAAACTTTTAGCATGATAAATTTATATAATGAAATATAAATTATATATATTATTCAGCATTACAAGCATCTTGAACTATTGCATTCATTTTTAACAAAATGTTGTTATTAAATGTTGTTTCTTAGACATAGCGTTTAAGAAAGAAGCCATAGCCAGCCATAGCCAGCAACGTTTACATGTGACGTTATATTGATGATTCCTTTCTGATTATTAGGGAAGTCACCATCCAGCAGGTGATTAACGAGTTTAATTCCATTAGCAAACATATGCAATATACTAAAGAAGAAGAGACTAAAGGTACCATGCCCATTCTTACAAGAATAAATACGGTACCACTTCATACAGAAAAAGTACGAATGCTCAGATCACTATCAATTTTGTTAGCAAAGCACCCAACAACTACAAAAGGAATGCCATAAATACGGCTAACCAAAGAGCCTACGACGTACGCTCCATAAAATCTGCTCTAGAATATGAAATAAAAACCATTCAAGCAATCTCCAAAATCAATGGCTTCCCAATAGAATATATAAACAAACAAATAAGAAGGCCCACAAAATTTAAAGAACGAAAACACAAAGCCAAACATAATAGTAATACCAATGATACTGGTAATAAAGATAAAATTAGCAGATATGTCTCCGTAGTTTATCATGATCCCTTACATCAAAATCCACATTCAAAATCCGCATTCAATAGCATTCAAAATCCCCATTCAAAATCCGCATTCAATAGCAGACGATGGGATCTAATTATGAAGAATAACAACAGATGACGCAACAACAGAAAACTAGCAATTAACATATAACCAACCACTCACAACTTTTGACAAATCCACGGTGGATGAATAAATTGATGCTCCGATGAACTTTTATTTGAGAAAGGAGTCTCGATACAAATGAATCTCGAAACGTCGTATTAAATAAATTTTTTATATGCTTTTAAATCTTAGTGTGCTTTAATGGTTGCAAATAATAATCTTGCACTATTGTTGAACAAAAAATAGCATTTCTAAAAACTGTAAAACCTTCACATTATAAGCTTACATTATTGAAAAATTTCACAATTTCAGGACTTTCTTCTTTTCTACTTTATAAATTAACAATGGGTGAGACCAAGTTGTATACAAAATGACATCCTGGTTCAGCTGTTTAACGCTAATATGGCAATCATCAGCCAGGAGCAATCACCAGTAAACAACCAAGTCTCGATACAGGGGGCCTTTACATTATAAATTATTAACTAATTTCTTTTTAAATAACGCCTTCTTAAACATCAGATTTTTTTTTATAGAATTAGAATTCATCTATTATTGACTGGAGCAATGTTAAAATATTAGATAATTCCAAAGAGGCGTACTTTATAAAGAAATTTCGTAAGAATTTTCTAAATAGAAAAGAAGAAAATCCTGAAATTGTGAAATTTTTTAATAATGTAAGTTTACAATATGACATTTTAATGGTTTCTAGAAATGTTATTTTTGTTTAGCAATAATTGCTTTTAATGCTGAATAATATATTAAATTATATTATATTATAAAAATTTATCATTTTAAAAGTTTTCTTTATCAACCAGAAATTGTTTTTCCAATATAATTCTTTTTGAATGTTAAGTGTTGAAAATGTATATAATATCACACGAAACATGTTGGTGAATTTAAGAATAAACACTGCAATTTCTTTTTAGACTGGATTTTGTTTCTAACATTTATATATTTTGGAGAGAAAATCGCTTATATGTTCTTAGGGAATTTAATTTTAAAATTCTCATTAATGTTGCTTTATCCATATTGTATTCTTTAAGTATCTACTATTGCAAATGTCTGCTTAACAGGAACATTAAGTTTCTTTTTTTTATGTGTGAGTTTCATCTATACAATATAACAAAATTTAATTCTTCAATGATTCAGTTATAAATAGATTTAACAAAAAAGAACTCAATCATTGAAGAATTGAATTTAGTAATATCGTTTAGATGAAACTGAATTCTTATCCGTGTCATACATTATTTTAGAAATATTTAAGTTAAGAACGAATTCTGGAAAGGAAGAGGAAAAGAAATTTTCCTGTCCTCGTATTTTCTTGACGAAATTCCTTGCATAAGGAAATAAAATATTGTAATAATAATGAAGACAGTTCAAGTGAAGACTGAATGTATGTTTATTTGCATCTTAAAAGAAACAATTTTGAAGTGATGAGATTAATTAATTTTCATTTGAAAATAGAGCACATTTCTTTAATTTACATTTGAAAATAGTGCACATTTCTTTATTTCCTTGAAAACCTCAAATTTGCTCTTAAACCTGCCATATGATCTAAATAGGAAATGATCTAAATTTGAAGCAAGTTCTAGAAGCAAATCGACAACAACGCGCCTCGGGGCGAGAAAATTTCATATGAAAACTGTTACAGTGAAAGCTGGATGCTGGAGTATAGATGTTACTTGTTGTGTTACCATCCACGGCTTTATTCACCACCATCTCTTCTTCCAATATCTTTCATCTCTTTTTCCTTTAAGTCTGCTAATTGTTTTATTTTTGTAATGCTGAATAAATGTATTCTGAGAAAACAATTATATTTTGTAGTCAATTTGATAATTCAACTAAAATTAACAAGAATTCGAATTCCTCTACCAATAATTAACGATAATATATTTCAGAATTAACAAACTTTAGACAAGTAGTTAATGAAACTATTTATATTGATCTAATTTCCTATGGATATTCGAGAAAAATGAAGCTTTTATCTTTTAATGTTTGAAATTCCTTTTACTTAGCGTTAGATAGTTTTTTAAGAAATGTTTAATAACTACCTTAAACTTGAAAAGTGAAGGTTTCAATTTATTGAAAATTTGTTGAAGGATAACATTTTTATCGATCAACTAAATTGTGATATTTCCCTTCTCTCATTAGTGGTCTGAAGGGAGTCTACTAGTAAATCCAAATATCATGAGGGAGACTCCTACTATCAGTGGTACTTGCTTATCAATCATAGAAAGTAAGATTTTATTATTTTTAGTAGTTTTTTCCAATTTCAGATCAATTCTGAATTGTAAAAGATATTTACTCAAATAGTATTATTGAACAAACCTTAAATCGATTTTAAAAAAATACTGAAAATCTTTATTACAATAAGTTCCACTTGTATCAAAAAGAGAATATTTGTTCAGTGAATAGCATATCAGTATTGCTTTATAGTTTACATCGATAATTTAGGTTTTCATTCATTTTCCTGCCTTTTGAAATCAGCTAAAAACTTGCACAGGCAAGTGCATGTAAATTCTAGTTCTTTTAATAATAACTACAAAAACACATGTAAAAATTTAAAACACTACTAAATCGTAAAATTCGTAAGTTAAGGCGATCACGTAAATTAATTACACATTTTTAGGCTTCTACTGATAATTATAATATAATTCGAATTTCTTACTTTGCATATCTAAACGATGGTGATGAATATAGTAGAACCTCGATTAACCGAAGTGGTCGGGACCGGACCTCCGTCCGTAAATCGAAAATTCCGGATAAAAGAGAGCACTTAAAAATGGCCGTCAGGAGACAGCAAAAATCTTAACACTGGATTTTAAACATGTGCACATCTACAAAATAACTAAATGTGATGTTTTAAATTACATTACTATAATTATAAACAATAAATTTGTTCAATAGATGTCACAAAAGTCAGAAAGTGCAATGCAAATGTTTATATGAAATACGATACATACTTTACATTGACTTAAATGGAAGTTTATTCTGCCGTAAGCATGACTTGCGTCGTTTAGCCGCTCTGTCCCGAAGCTGTTTCAGTAGCATAAGTTCTGTAGAATCAGAGTAAGTCTGTTGCTTCAACCACATCAGTCATTTACCAAAACACTCAAAAGCATCGGAGTGGCTTATTTTAGAAGTTTCGATCACTTCATCTTCATCACTTTCGCTGTTATCGTCATCGCTATTTGGTTTCCATACTTGGACTTTGATTTCGTCATCGCTCATCAGTTGAAATCCTGCATTCAGCATCCCAATCTAACCACAAACTAATGTCCTCCTCTTCGCAATTTCCACCGCCTGGAATTTGTTTCAAAAGTCCCTTTAATTCAGTCACGTGACAGAGCCACTGTCATTTCTTTGGTCTCCATTTTCGAGATAGGGCGCCAGCTTTCGCCAGGACCGTTTTAAGGTATAGTCTGGCACCTACTCCCAACCTTCGTTAATCATGTAGACACAGTCTTTCAGCGTTAATGCTTTCCAAAATTGAACAACGGAAAGTGCAGCCACCTCCTCATCGTCATCCTCTTCAAAAATCAATTTGCTGAGCAACTGCTTTCTATAATGACATTTCATAGATTCGATAACGCTCTGGTCGATCGGCTGTAAAATGGCGGTTTGTTCGGGGGCATTACACACAAGTGATGTTTTCGGATTTGAGTATTTCAACATCTGGGTGGACGGAGCATTATTCATCAATAAAATCGCTTTTTTGAGTTTTAGTTTCACTTCTGGAACGAAGCAATCATGAAACCATTCCGAAAATAAACTAGAATGCATTCAAGCGCTTTCCTGGTGCATGTAGTGAACAGAGCAGTCTTATTGATGCTCTTAAAACAGCGTGGCTTTTTATTCTTTCCCACCAAAGTCAGCTTTACACGATGAGCCAGAAACATTGGCACATCCCAGAATCGTCACACGATCTTTCATCTTTTTCCGGCCTGGAGCAACAGCTTCATTTTCTGCAGCCAAAGTTTTCGTTGGAAGTGGTCTCAAATACAGCCCAGTTTCATCGCAGTTGTACATTTGGTCTGCAATTAATTTTTCCTTCACAATCTAGTCCTGCAATTCGGCGATAAAGATGTTTCCAGCTTTAATATCAGACGGAAGTATTTCTCCTACGTTCTCAGCTGGCGAATTCTATGGCGATTCTTGAACTTTTCTAGCCAACTACTGGTAGCTTGGAATTCCTTGCTTCCTCCGAGTTTAGAATTGAAATTTAGAGCTTTTTTGTTGGATCATTATCCCGGATATTGGCATATCTTCACTCCTTTTCTGAATAAATCATTTGTAAAAAGCATTGTCCAGTTCTTCATCATTCGCGGATTTCATAGTTTTCTACAATTTAGCTGATTTGCCATTGGACGCTGCATAAAAGATTTTGATTTTTTTCAGAATACGTCTCATATCCCCGACTGTTGATACACCAACACTAAATTCTTTTGACAATTTGGTTAAAGTTTCACCTGCTTCAATTCTGCTCACAATTTGGAACTTCTGTTCCCCTGTTAACAAAACGCGTTTTCGTTTAGTAGGTTCCATGACATAAATGAATGTTCTACAATTCGGTAAAGCCAATGCTTCTGAGTCGGACAGAAAGTAGCCAATATCAATGAAAGTAGGCATTGCCTGCAGTAGGAATGCCGCCGAAGGTGACCTTGAAGGGATATTAAAAAAAAAATAAAAAAATAAGGAAACCGATGCCGGTTAAACGAAGTTCCGGTTAAAAGAGTTTCGGTTATTCGAGATTCTACTGTACTTCAATATAAGTTCGTATATAAATTATAAGGAATAATTTTTAATATGAAATTCTCAGCATCTTTTGTTTATTAAACACAATTTTAGCCTGTATCAATATGAACATTAAAAAAAAGATATTTTACCAATGACAATACGTTATTATCAATGATACAGAAAAGAAATGATATTGTTTGCTGGAGTGCTTGCTGGAGTGTTTGCGTCGTCTTTCACCCCAGAAACATATCAAATAGTCTTTACCATAACTCGATTCATTGGATCATGCCTACCTACCTCCGGAGACAGTTGGGCACTCCGGAGACGAAAAAGAGGCATGAATTCATAATAAATGGTGGAGGTTCTTGGGAATAAAGTGAGGCAGGAACCGAGAAGGGAATAAGCTGTTAGCAATTGCCGAGGAAAGCCAGTTCGCTTCCCCACAGTTGGAGACGTATAAGCACGACTGACTGAAGGAGAGTCTGAGGCGAAGAAGCTGTTAGCCATCACCGAGGAAAGCCAGTTCGCTTCCCCACAGTTGGAGACGTGTAAGCACGACTGACTCAAGGAGAGTCTGCGGCGAAGAAGCTGTTAGCCATCACCGAGGAAAGCCAGTTCGCTTCCCCACAGTTGGAGACGTATAAGCACGACTGACTCAAGGAGAGTCTGAGGCGAAGAAGCTGTTAGCCATCACCGAGGAAAACCAGTTCGCTTCCCCGCAGTTGGAGACTAGCAGTTACAGTATACACCACCCGATCACAACACACTCCTATCTCTTGCTTGACATTCATAGTGACAATAATTCTGTCCGGCAACAATATATCTATAATATAAAAGAGAAATTTGGGAATATGTGTGTCTATTCGAAATGTACTTCCCAACCTGCTGCGAACTTGAAATTTGGCCCAGCGATAAGTTGCGTACTATATTCAATCTAAAAAGTATAAACATAAACTTTATAATTTTTTTTGGGGGGGGGGGTGAGGGGGAGGGATCACCATGAAATATGTCGGGCAACCCGATGTTGTGGCGCCAACCCGCAATACATCTGTATAAAGAAGTCTGCAATGCTTTCGTCTGCCGTAAGGCTGCTCAGAGTTTCAGTAGTTTATACGAATTCAACATTAATTTGTAACTATCACGTGTTTTTTTTAACTAACTGGGAAGGTTTCAAGTGATAAGCGTAAAGAGAAGGCCACAAAGGGCTGGGAAGTCGTACCTCAATCACGATCTCGATATTATTTAAATAAATTAATTAAATAAATACAGCGTTCTAGCGACCCATTTGGGCGCTAATGTGATAAACGACCAAATTCGGTAGCTATTGAATTTGTCCTGTCTGTCCATCCGTTCTATCCTCTCCTAATAACTCCCACACCACACCGTAGGAATGGGGTATTTGCAGGGGCCAATGCCCCCTTATATTCGAGATATTTGGCATTGTTGTTAGTGTATTCCCTCTAAAAACTCCAGAACGGATCGACAAACGGATTACCATCGTGTTCAGAAGCCCACAAAATATAGGAATAGGGTATTTTCAGGGTCAACGCCCCTCCATGTTCGTGGTATTTTGCATTGTTTTCTCATTGTCTTCATAGAATTTTATGTGGAGCGCAAAAAAAAAAAAAAAAAAAAACTGTACTTCCAAAGGTGGCCTTTAGTGCTGCAATGCTATAGTAGTTAATGCAAAATAACAAATGCACCTGCCATGACAAATGATTGAAAATGCTATAAAAGCACACAGGTCACGAATGTGTCACTTCATTGCATAATGATAGTGTTACCAAAGGATCTCGTACTCTGCCTTAACAGATTCACAACATTTACGACAGTAAAAGGACTAAAAACTGGGTCTGTGCCCGGAAATGGTGGTTTAAAAATTATCGAGAAATTCTGAAGACAGATTCCTTTCATGTGAAGCTTGGCATCAATGTATGGATACAACGGTTTTCTTGCAGGATGGTATCCTTCCTCACATCGCTATCCCTGTCAAGGGGTTGCTTCGGGCTACTTTTACCGATGACCAATAATCAGCCTCCGTTTTCGTACAACGTTCGCCGGATCTGAGCCCCTGCGACTTTTGGCTGTCGGGGCATCTATCATGCCTTATCATGAACACCTAGTTAACTTTGAGGGCCTGAAGACCAGCATTACACGCCACATTCACAACATTACAATGATAGCATATGTGTTGTAGTTGAGCATGCGATGTTGCGATTTCAGTAACATATCGAAACCATATCGAAAATTTCTTATATAACACTCATCTGTATCCACTACAGTATATCACCGTAGTGGCGACTTTAGAAAGTTTTTCAATCGCCACGAACGTCCTCATGTGAAATATGAAGTCGTTCCGCTGATTGAATCTCCTTTGTTTTACAGGCTTTCGAAATGTGAACTTTAATTTATGAACACCTTGTATTTCCTGGAATTTATATATTTCCTGAATTTAGCATTACATTCATTTGTGATTATTCATTGTTGGTAAGATTAACTCAATAAATGTCATCCAAGTAATATTTCTTTATTTCTCAGGATGTAGTTTTCCGTTCAGATCTTCTGCTACCTCTACAATGACAACTTTTGGATTGATAAATGATGACCGTGTTTTTACAACAGTAAGTGAGATTTTTTTTTTCAAATTAGTTTCTAAAATTTTATAAATCTGGAATTTAAAATAACAATCAATTCGAAGTAATCTTAAATTATCTAAACGTGGTTTTGACTAAAACACAAAAATCTACTGAATTACTTGTTATTATATTGTTACCGATGGATTAGGCCAACTTTCCTCCTAGAGTCGACTAGTCTGACCCTGCCTCCCTATTCCGGAGATGAGTAGGCAGTCTTAAATAGGGATGCAGATGCAGTCTGGACAGATCGATGTAGCCGCCAACCGTGAGTTCTCTAGCCGGAGAAAAAGTGAAGAATAGATCGTCTTGGGCGGCAAGCAGCCGCATGGTGTCCTCCAGTCGAGAAGAAGAGTGAAGCAGTCTCCACGGCAAGCAGTCGTCAGCAGTGAGAGGTTAGCCGGAAGAAGTGAGAAGTCAGCCACGAAGGAAGTTCCTCGAGTCGAAAAGTAAGCCTTCCAGTGGAGAAGTACATGTTTGGACAGAAGTCCGAATAAGAAGCCCCGGCAGTGAAAAACAGTGAAAGCGGACGTCACCCGAAAGTCATCAAGCAGTGATCGACTATCCACGGTGTGGTACGAAAGGGTTGTTTCGTACAAGTCGCACACGACCCGCTAGAAACAGACTGTTCCCGGCCTTGACAAGCCGCCTTCATGCAGAGTCTCACGGAGAAGATCCTGATCACAGACGTCGGAAACGAAAAGGGGATCTGGTATCCGGTTGTGGCCTCCGTAGAGCCGTGTCAAGCCATGCTTTCCGAGTCGCAAGAACCCCTTTGAACAAAAATTCAGGCAGCAGTATATATTAAATATATTGATTTAGCATTCCATTTAGCGATCATCAGATCAGATTTCAGTGGACAATTGTTAGATAACTAATAATTAGATGACTGCATCCTTTAGTTCTAGTAGATTAACAATGAAGTTTTAATTATCATTGTTCAGATAGCCTAAAAGTTTATATGAATGGTATTTTTATTTGATCTACAGTAATCTGTTACACAGGGTAATATACAGGCAATACTGTAGTGAGCTTCACCCTTTTTCTATATGAATTTGTCCTACCAATATTTCTCCACCAGATGATGTTTGGCTGAGCCCAAACGAAATCGATTGTGACTTTTTAATTTGTTTTTATTTTATTTAATTGAATTATTTCTTCATTATGTGTGTAGGCAGAATTTTTATCCCGTTAAATACGTTTCAGACATGTTAAACTTATGTTCAAGATTGAAGCCGAAGTTACCAGGTTATTGCAGGATTCCAGTCTTTAGTTCCAAATTGATACTGAAAATCCTACGGACAACATGGACTCATTCCGCATTCAAAAAAATGGATTGGCCATCTGCTTCCTACATCCCTATCGCAAACATGGATAGGCCTCATTTACATCTGCAACTTCATTAGTTTGAAACTCTATCTTCACCCATAAAGATTGAACCCTGTGCTTTTCTCCACCATATGATATTTGGCTGAGCCCAAACGAAATCGATTGTGACTTTTTAATTTAATTGAATTGTTTCTTCATTATTTATGTAGGCAGAACTTTTATCCCGTTAAATTTTAAGGGTAATTATTGATTTTATTTTCAGGATAACTTGATTAGTAATTTAATTATTAATAAGTTTAAATAATTACTATAATATTAATTTTACATAACTCTGTTTAGACACAAGCTCTCATTTTAAATAGTTTGTGTTGCATAATAATATTCAAACTGTTGAATGAAGAGTGCTATACAATTTCTATGCTGTAATAAAAGGAGATATAGCATGTGAAACAGAATGGTATTGTCGTTTTTGTTTTGAACAATGACACGTGAAAGAAGAGGACGTTTTTCTTCGTGTATTGTTGGTATTGACTTCCATGGATGAATGACTACGGAAGGAAGCGATGAATTCGTCTAGGTGTTATATTCAAGAGAAACTCATGGAGTTAAAGGAAAACCTTTCTTCTCTTAATAAGGATACGTTTAGTAGAGTCTAGAATCGAAGTTACACATTCGTAATGCTGCAATTTCAAGAACTGATAAGGAATTTAACATTATGATTGTTTTTGCAGGAAAGTCGTCGTTGCTAAGTTACATGATGAGGCCTAGTAGAAGTCTACCGGTTCTAGGACTATTCGTGAATGTCACATGGGCCTGAATTAATGGTTTTAGATCTTCAGAACGGTAAGGAGCCACAGGAAGGGTGCATTGATATATGGAATGAACTATAAGTTGACATTTTCAGTTGTTACTTTCATACGCGTGACATATTCATCACCGAGAAGAAGGAACAATAGATCAAGGTTATTACACTTAAGATACGACGAATTAAATTTAAGGAATAATCGAAAGATTGACACAAGAATAAGATTACTTGTAAGAACTTAATTATTCAGAACTTTGAAACAAGTAAAGATTACAGTGTTAGGAACACGAACTTTGAAAGATAGATACACGTATATATTCAGACATTTCATGCAACACAATTAGTGGATAGTCACAAAGGTGAAAGCCATTTCACAAGAATACTGGTTAAAATCTTAAAGAACTCTTTAAGACAGTTAAATACTTAACTAATGCCAGGGACCATGACTATGCATTAGGATCGAATTTATTGAATTGTAGAAGATACAGAAGTACTTATATTGATTGTTTAAAGATATTAAATTGTTTGTTTATCTGTTTTAAATCTTTTGATTCATTTAGTGTCAACTTTACTTCAAACAAATGTTAAGCTATCGAGTTTAGATAAGAGTTTTAACACCCTCATAGAGTTAGGTACTCACTCGAACAGTTTGTATCGATGCATTAAGAAATATATCCTTAAAAAGTATAACTTTTTATGAATTGTTTTCTATCTGTAGAGCGGCACTATAAGGAGCAAAAAAGAGGGACCCTAAGAAACTCGGGAAAAACCAGAAGATTTTCTTTTAATTTTAATCATGAATCATTGAAAAACGAACATATCTGTTAAAAAGAAAGTTTCGTGCTTCTCCTATTAACCTTCACCTATTGTTTTTATTGTGTTTCAAATTAAAGAGATGTACATCTCGTTTCTGCAAAAAAGCTTATCATATTGTAGTAAACTTCTATTATTCAATAATAAAAATTTCCCTCAACTAAATTAAATTTATATGACGCTGAATTAGAAGCCACTGATCGTATAGAGAGAGAGAAAAAAAACGAAATCAGTAAAGAGAAGAAATGGACTTAAAAATGTAGAGAATTACAAGATATACTTTTGTAATTAGTAATAAATTTTATTTGAATATTAGCTTGAATCAAATTTACATTTAAGTTAAAAATAAAGAGTTAAAGAGAAATCACGTTTCTACGAGAAATAATCTCGGAGCAGAGAGAAACGAGATTTAAAACGAGAGATGACGTGACTGTCAACCAGTAAAGATGGACGCATGGAGGCAAATTCAAAAGGACGGAAAATGATGTCCTATTGTTTCAACATAAAGGGTACAAGAGTGAACCCATCAGGCAGTATTTGTGTAAAATAGAACTGTGGTCCACGAGAACTTCCAAATGTAAGTAAATTTACATTTTATTTTCGGAAGGGTTGAAGAATAATGGAAGAAGAATTATCGAAACGAACGCTTTCGGAATTTAGGCTTAAACATTAAAGTGATAATAAATGAACTATATCGAAGAGACTGGATATCAAATATATATAGGAGGATAGAATATATTAAGGATTATCATTGAAGAAATTATAATCCGTGTAAAGTAATTTCTTATGAACTAAATTCGAACAAAGAACTTAGGCTCAATATTTCCGTTGGTATTATTCGAATCGTGAACTTGGATATTGAATTAAACCATTATCAGTTTAGAAGATGTTTTGCATAGACGTAAAGAGTGAACTTGTGTTATTTAAACCTTTCATATAAGTGATTATGAGAAAGAAAAGAATTTAGAACATACTACGATGGAACTACCGTAGAATATAATATTTATCAGTGAAAAGACATTATCGACTAATAACTTTTAAAATATTAACTGTAGTGAATAAAGGAACTGATAAAATGATGAATTTAACTTTGAAGAAACGAGATCGCATAAATTAAATAATTTGTGTACATTGTGAAATATTTTAGATTAAGAGAAGTGTTTTTCTGATACAAATGAAGACAAGTTTTCAACTTCAAGAGAAGTGAAATTTAGATGAATATAAAGAACTGAACTTGAACTAAATAGATCTTAGATTTTCATGCCATTAATGAAAATGGAATATTGAATATATATTAATCCCTATTATATTGATTATCAATTAGAACTATTATCATTTATAAGAATTTGAAATAAATTCTTTTACAGATACTATAATTGTTTGTGTATTTAAAAAATATATATATATATATATATTAACTCTGCTACTAGGATCTAAAATCCCACATTTGCTAACTAATAACTCATATTAGACTATGGCTTTATAAAAAATAAGTTTATAAGTTTAAAAGGAAAGTAATTGAACATTACAAGAAAAAACATGCACAGAAAAAAAAGAAAGGGAATCGCTGATCTGCTTTTAGTGCTTTCGATACCGGGAATCCAGAAGAGCTGTTTCAGGGTTCAAACGTTTCATCAGCTGGATATAAGGAAAACAAAAGTCAACAAGAAAATGGCCCTTCATATTTGAAAACAATATATAAAATAAGAATAAAAAAAGCCGAAATTTAATCCGCGCTATCTTCGCTAAGCTTAGGATGAATTAAATTATGAAAGGAATACATTTAACAACAAATTTAATGTGAGAAGAAATGGACTGTTAGGTCATTTCCTCCGACACTGAATAGACCTTTAGTTTGATAGAAGGAATGATGGAAGGGAACCATGGTAGATGAAGACCAAGAATAGAATACCTGAAGGACGTATGCTATTTTCTATATTTCCTATCAGGAACTGCAAGCCACCCACCAGCCTTAGGGTTGAGAAGAGAATAGAGTAAAGAAATTTACGAATTAATGTTCATTGTGTGTATTACGAAATAATTCAAGTACCTTATATGCCACAAGACAAACATAAAGTAACTTATAAAACTATTCATGACATGTTTCGAGGTATATCCCTCATCATCAGATTGCAAAATAGATAGCAAGCCTTATAAAAGACCCTAAATGAAACCCTGAATGAAATAAATAGGAACATCGGCAACATCTAATACTAATCCTAAAATTAACAATGTTGCACCATTCATATTTATTGATAACAATGCATTCAACTGAGATCATATTCTAACACATTCTATATTGAAACTTCAGTGTTGTAACAAAGATGTGTTTTGATAATCATTGACTCATGAACTTCCTTAAGTATGCATTCAACTGAGATCGTAGTCTAACGCATTCTGTATTGTAACTTCAGTGTTGAAACAACAGTGCGTTTTGATGATCACTGACTCACAAAACTTCCTTAAATAACTGTCCTTTTCTTGTGTATATATAATAGGTTTATCTGTTAGAATTTTATGTCCCGTGTGTTTTTGATGAACAGCTGTGAGATACTGCAAATTTCGTTGGTTATCGCCCTTTCGTGCTCCTTCATCCGGATACCTGTTCTTCTTCTTGTCTCTCCTACGTACCTGTATGCTGTGTCTCCATTCTCACATCCAATGCCATAAACCCCATCAAATTTATCTAAATTATGTGTTTGTATTTTATTGAAATTAAATAAAAATTCCTAAGGTATTTTTAACCTTGTATACAATTTTTATATGAACCTGCCCAAGTATAGGTGCGAACTTCTATTTAAACATTCATTATACAGTATGGACACGTATTTATAAACCACTTTATTCTTCTTATTAATATGCTTAGTACTAATTGCAGTATTATCACTTCTTGCAGCTCGTAAAACTCTGGCAAAAATTTTGTTAATAAAATCCATGCGATATTTATTACTTATAAATATATTTTTAGTATTTTGTAATTTATTAACCAATAATTTTCCATTACTACAAATCTTAATTGTCCTATTAACCATCAACTTTGTACTTTAATGGTCCTGCTGCCAAAAAATTTATGGTTACATTAGCATTAGCTTTCTTTCTGAAAACAGTGGTTTCAAACTTCTTATTATCTCTGATTACCAAAACATCCAGAAACGGTATTTTGTTATCATCTTCAGCTTCCATGAATAGTTTTATAAGTTATTTTATGCTTGTGTGTTTGGTCCTTGAATTAAATTAAAGAATTTTTTATCCTATATTTGCAAAGGACCATTTCATTGTTTTATTCTGCAATTGAAACTTACTTAATGATTCACTTCTAATTCTCAATTTGAGATTTTAAAATATTCAAGAAAATAACTTAAATTCTTTTTTCTAATGAATTTACTTTTGTACAGCTTTTCTTTCATGATATTGAAGATGACGTGAGATATCTCAACCCAGAAAGAGGATTTCCTATTTCTGCCATAACTTTGCAAACGATTCAAATTACCCAGAGAAAAGTAAGAAAATGATTCAATAATTGCATTTAAAATGAAAAAAGAAAAAAAATCTCAAAATCTCTTAAGCATTTTTAATGTTTGAAATAAGGCTTGATATATCAAGTTTTTAATCAAAGTATGTTGTGCTAACATTTATTGTTGTCGTTTTTTTGTTCTTCGAGGGTCACTGCCAGGTGTGACGGTGGCCTTCATATTAGATCTTTGCTTTCTGGGTCTTTTATCGGGAAGGCGGAGATCGGACTGATGAATTCCCTGTAGGACGAACGGCCGTTCCCGATAATCTAATTAGAAAGGCAATTTGTTTAAGCTTGTGCTGATCTTGTTTCTTGTTTTATATTGTTTAAATTCTTCGGCACTTATTGGTGGTTAAACTTATTTTAATTATTTTATTTTAAAAAAAAATTAAAACAAATAAGTAATCAAAGACCTTACTTCATGATTCGGTGATATCTTTACCTACATAAAGTATAGGTAGAGATATCATCGAATCTTAATGTATGTTTCATAATCAAACAAATATCAATATTTTTTCTTTTTTATATGCATGAGGCTTAACTCAATTGCTGAGAACAATTTAATATTGTCACATAGTTTTTTTCACAGGAATCAGCACATCACACGAAAAGAGTCCAGTAGCAAAGTAGTTTTATTGTTGAAGTCAACCTGACTCTACAGCTGCTGCCGTTCTGCTCTTTGCAGAGAGCGACTGCCTTTATAAACATAAAATACCAGCCAGATGGCGTTACATTCAGTTTGCATATGGAAAATAAAATATGCAATTTTAGTGAGTTTCAATAATTAAAAATAAATACAATAAGAATTCATAAATAATTACAAAGAATAATAAGTACAAAGAAGAATAAGTTGCCTGACATTTTCCCCTTCCGAAGGAGTGGTCAACCTGACCACTAATGCGTGTGCGCGAGGTTTTGCGTAAGGGTCCTTAAGTTACAGTTGGCGTGCACCAGTTATTTCGATACACTGAAGTACATGTATACTAGATACACTGAAGTACATTGAAATAATGTTCAATCGGTAATGTCTTGGTTGTCCTGGTTTGGCTTCATTCGTAGCACATGTACGGTGTCGAGAGGTCATCGGTGGCGACCAGCCATGGTGCGTCCACAGGTGTTACTTCATAGTTGACGTCGGAGATTCGTAGTACCACACGGTAAGGTCCAAAATAACGCCGAAGGAGCTTCTCGGATAAACCCACCTACCATACTGGAATAAAGATCCACACGTGGTCCCCATATTGATAGCTCACAAATCGGTGATGGGCGTCGTAGCGACGTTTGTTATGTGTTTGGGCAGTGACCGTACGGATACAGACAAATTGACGAGCCTCTTCTGCATGAGTACGGATTTCAGCAGCATAATCTTCTAGTATATCATCTGCGGGATTGTAAGGCAGGAGAGTATCCAGGGTACTGGTAGCTTCCCGGCCATGGATGAGATAAAAGGGTGTGAAAAGTCGTCTCTTGCTTTGAGGTGTTGTAAGCATATGTGACGAAAGGCAGGACTATATCCCAGTTCATCTGATCCATGTCAACGTACATTGATAGCATGTCACTAAAAGTCTTATTGAGTCGCTCTGTCAGTCCATTTGGGGATGGTATGCTGTGGTCGTGCGATGATCTATGCTGCATAGGGTAGTGATATCTTTTACAGGTATGGATGTGGTCCTTGCTGCATCATGTTTTAAAATAACGTCTTCAACTATAAATTTCCCTATCTGAGTTGCAGTCCCTCGGGCACGGCTTTCGTGATGGCATAACGGGAAAAGTAGTCCGTGCACACTATTATCCAGTGATTCCCATGTGTGATTTCAGAATGCCAAGCAAGTCAATGTCAAACCTCTGGAAGGGATAATAGATTGTAAGAGGCCCGCTGGTGATTGTGGTAGGTATTTTCGGCGCTGGCAATCCTGACAGCCATTGACATATCTACGTACACTTCTGTACAAGCGTGGCCAGAAGAACTTTTGTTTCACCCGCTCGTAGGTTCTCGCAACGCCAAGGTGACCGGCAATCGATACGTCGTAAAGTTGGTGTATGATGTCTCGTTGTAGATGATTTGGTATCACAGACGGAGAGCCAATCGTGCCAGACGACCAGAAGGATCTTTGACGTTCATGAGCCAACAAAATGTATGATGATCACTAACTACTTGAAACGGTCGACCATAAAGATAAGGGCGAAATTTGGCAATGGTCCAAACCACTGCTAAGCATTCCTTTTCTGTTGCTGAATAGATCATTTCGGCGGAGGTTCACAGTCTGCGGGCATAGGAAATGACTTTTTCTTGGTTGTTCTGTGCAACAAGCACGGTGCCGACTCCGTAGCCACTGGCATCCGTATGAATTTCCGTTGGGGCCACCTCGTCCAAATACAGTGCTTGCTTCAGGTCTTCAAATGCGGCTTCTTCTGTTGCTGTCCATTGGAACTGTCCTTCCTTCTTCAGAAGATTACTTAATGGTCTGGCTCGAACTGCGAAGTCTTCAATGAATCGGCGATAATAAGAGCTTAGTCCAAAGGAGCTTGTGACTTGCTTGCTCGATATGGGAGTTGCAAAGCTTGTCACTGCAGCCAGTTTGTCCGGATCTGGAAGGATTCCTTTGTTGTCGACGAGATGGCCTAAAATCTTCATTCGCGGCAAGCAAATCGACATTTCTTTGGATTCAGCTTCAGCTTTGCCTGTTTGAATGCCATTAGGACGATGAAAAGTCGTTCCAGGCGTTCTTCGAAAGTCTTCGAAAAGATAAAGACATCATCCAAATAACAAAGACAGATGGACCATTTCAGGCCACACAGGAGGTTATCCATCATTCGCTCAAAAGTAGCGGGTGCGTTGCACAAACCAAATGGCATTACTTTAAATTCGAACAGTCCATCGGTCATGATGAAAGCGGTTTTCTCCCTATCAGTTTCATCCATCTCTATCTGCCAGTAACCAGATTGGAGATCTAACGACGAAAAGAATTGTGCTCCTGTCAGAGAATCGAGGTCATCGTCAATACGAGGCAGTGGATAAGCGTCCTTCTTGGTAATCTTATTCAGCCGGCGACAATCTACGCAGAATCTCCAGGAACCATCTTTCTTCTTTACTAGTACAACCGGAGATGACCATGGGCTGTTGGATTGCTGCACTATTGCATGTTGCATCATTTTCTTTACTTCTAATTGGATGATTTTCCATTCTGTTGGAGATACTCTGTACGCTCTCTGCCTGAAAGGTCTTTTATCGCCTGTATCAATTCGGTGTTTGACGGATGATTCTGCGGCTGAAGGTGCACCAAATTCGAAAATGTCAGAGAACTGCTGGAGAATTGCCAAAAGGATGCATTGTTGGCTTATAGTAAGTCTCTCGTCGATTAGTTCCTGAAATTGGCGACTGAACTTACTTGGAGATTTTGGGCTTCCGGTAGTGTCTTCCATTGTTTCGTCGACTGTACAGATTGTGTCAACCTGGGCTGCCTCTAGTGTTACAATCGTTAATCCTGCAGGAAGAAGTATCCGACGAGAACCAAAGTTGATGACCTACAAATATCCTCTGCCTGCATTCAGGGTGGTCAGACAGTAGGGTACCGCCCGATCTTTCATTTGGTGGGCATTTTCAACGGGGTGAGTATAAAGTCGCCTTCTTCTTTATTGTTAATCACAGAAACAAGAGCGCCAGATTTAGGAAGGATCACTTCGTCCTTTAGTATCTTCACCTTCTGATGATCACGTCCCTGCGACTCGTCAAGTTGGTCAGCTGAACAGATTTTCGTTGGTAATAAATCAGTGCTGAAGAGGATTCTAGGAAATCCATTCTCAAATAATGTTGTGGCTGCAACTCTTCAGGACGACAAATTAGACAGGTTGGAGAATATCACAGATCGTCAACCTCGCAGTACAGCGTCCGATAGGGTCCAAGTAATGCCCATCTGCTCCTCGAAGACGGGCGCCGTGATGTCACTTTCCCTAGACGTTGGCAAAATTCTGCAGCCATTACTGATACGGTGGCACCGGTATCTACCAATGCTTCGGCGGCGTGCCGTCAACCTGGACCTGTACCTTATTTTTGTTCACGTATGCTGTCGACGGAGGATTTGCACTGTTTCGGCTTGCGACCTCACCTCCAGTCCAGGCCGCATCAGCTAATTTCCCTCAAACGGTCGAAGGGGAGATTGAGATCGGTCCCTTCGGCTGGCAGGTGAACGGAATCTATCACGTTTACTAAAACCTCTAGTCTCTTCCAGTTCACTCAACTCGCGTCTGCGATACGGCGATGAACTGCGTCTGGCTATACCTGATTGTTGGCGACCTTCCTGCACTGCATCGTTGTACGATCTTGACTGCGGAATCGGAGTCGTTGGAAACTGTTGGCGACTCCGTTGTACTGTATCAGTGTTGGATCTTGTTTGCTAGATCGGGGGTGTTGCTTGTCGTCTATCTCTGCAGTACTTCACCATATGGCCAGTTCGACCACAGTGAAAACATATTGGGCTATTGTCCGCTGCTCTATATAGACCGGTCTTCCTTGGGTGATAGGTCCTTTGTTGTCTTCCCACCACAGGTGGTTGTCTGGCAGGGGAAGAAGGTCTTGTCCTCATTTGTTCGTAAGTTGCAACTATTGGCGATTCATAACAAGAAGCCTTTGGTGGTGATACTTGGATCTGGCCTAACACCTTCTGAATTTCTGTTCGAACAATGTCAGCGATTAAGGAGGCCAGAGAGTCATTATGAAAGCCGATCCCAATCGACGATACATTTGGAAGTCGGCGGAACGGCCTGTCAAATGAGATACGTCGTCTTTTTAAGCTTTCAATTCGTCGACATGCCTGTATGAACTCGTCCACGGTTGAGATCTTCATCGGTACCAAGAGACAGTACACGTCTTCTGCGACACCTTTCATTAGATGTTCCAGTTGGGTCCTGTCGTCCATCCTAGTATGCGTCTTCTTACAGAGGGCAAGGATTTCCTGAATGTAGGTAGCAGGGTCCCTCGGCTGTTGCTAGACGATAGTGACGGCTAGAGCCAAGGAATAGGGAGCAACCGTCTGCGTTGGCGTTGATACTTGAGTCATTCGTCTCAGGGGAGGTCTTCTCTGAAGTCGATATTCGCCTGAATAAAAAAACTTAAATGACTTCTCAAGGTCTTCAATGGGATCTGTGATGATTTCGTACCCGGCGCTTCCACCAAAAGTGTCACGTAGTTTTTTTCACAGGAATCAGCACAACACACGAAAAGAGTTCAGTAGCAAAGTAGTTTTATTGCTGAAGTCAACCTGACTCTACAGCTGCTGCTGTTCTGTCCTTTGCAGAGAGCGACTGCCTTTATAAACATAAAATACCCGCCAGGTGGCATTACATTCACTTTGCATACGAAAAATAAAATATGCAATTCTTTTAGTGAGTTTCAATAATCAAAAATAAATATAATAAGAATTCATAAATAATAATGACAAAGAATAATAAGTAGAACTAAATAACGTTAATGATAAAAATAAGTTAAACCAATAGTAAAATAATTTAAACCAATCATTCGCCTGACAATATCTATTAATTAGTGTTATATTCGTACAATATGGCACATTATCAATAAAAAGAAATATTAACGTAATACATACTTCCCAAAACCGAAAACTAATTGCCAAACTTTACAAATTCCTGAAATTATTTAATGATGATCAATTTATCGTATAAGGGGTGTCAATTCAGAAGAAAATCCATGTTTCCTTCCCATTTTAGTCGACATCTGAAAATGATTAAATGAATCCTTTTATTTCAATCCTTACCTAGTCATCACTACAGTTTCTCCTAGTCATTAGAGAACGGTTCAGAAAACAAGTAAATTGGTATAAGAGACGAATAAATTTCAATTTTTATGGTAAGCGATAAAGTTTGATAATAATATATGTATGAAAATTTATCGCTTACCATTTATATCGCTTACGAATTTGCCCAATGCCATAATTTTTGAACCACAATGAGTTCTGAGAATTTCAATAGCAGAATAACTATAATTTTTCACTTTGTGGCCACTACAAAATACCAAGAACGCCTTCCGGTTTTATCCACTACTCTTTCCTGAGTATTTTGCGTTTACCAATTAATGCTAGCTGCATTGCTTGGTATTTGTTTTTGTCTTACAACTCTTATAATAATAAAAAGTTAGTTAATTATAGTTAATTCTTTTGTTTAGTTAATTTCTTATTTTATGCTTGTAAAATCATCGGCGTCCGCGAGGTATTTTTAACATAATTTTCAATAGCTTAAAGACCTACTGAAAATAATTTAGTTCAAACGCAATTAAGCGTTCTATGTTTAATTTCGTCAATGTGAGGTTGGGTGGCCTGTGATAAAGGGAAAAAAATAATTAACTAGTATTATCTCAAGCTGTTGGTGCAACTATGCCCCAGCGAAATGTATTGTCAATTAGCTGTAAGTGTGTATGATTCCCTCCAGGATGTTTACATTGAAAACTTTTGCAAATTATTAAACATCGAAGGTTTAATTGTTTAAACTAAGTTGTTTTTCATATATGTTTAAAACTATATTAAAAATATCTCGAGGACCCTGTTGATTTTACGAACTCAAAACAGGAAATTACCTAATTTTTTTTAGGGGGGGGGGGGTATTTTTATTGTTATGAGAGTTGTAAGACCAAAAATAAATACCAAGTAATATATTTAGCATTCGTTGGTGTAAAAATAGTTGTGGGTAAAATAGAGAATAAAAATAGTTTTCCGACACCCAGTGACCCAAATTAAGACCTAGAACTCATTCTGGACATTTACGCTTAACCACATCACGTTCTGATTAAAAAATTTGCGCAATGGGAAAATTCATATACGTGGGACAAAATTTATGGCTTACCATAAAAATTGAAATTTTTTGGTCTGTTACACAATTTATTTGTTTTTCTGAACTGTTCTCTGATGACTAGGACACAAATACTCAGCACATATACTACTGTTAGTAAAAAACAATATCGCAAAGGAGTCGAACTAGGACTTTCATTTTTAAGTATTTCTTTATTAAGCAACAGAGAATAAATGATTAGTAGCTCTGTGTCAGAGTTTCATGAATACAGCGTCTAGGTAAACGAGATCGCTCAACGTCTAAGACCATAAACTGGCCGCCATTATAAAGCGTCGAAGATTGCCGATAGTGAAGGCGCAGTGTCTATGTCGCAAAAAGAATGTGTAGGGAATGGTACCAAGAAGAACGTAGGACGCGAATAGATGATTACACAGATATTGCCGAGGAACAATGCATTCTGCCACGTCGTTAATTATTTATAGCTCGCACTGCAGCATCGCCTCAAGCTACATTTGACACCTCAGAAATGGACTGCCGTGCTGCACAGGTGCATAAAACAAAGGAGCGGAATGGCGAATGACACAATATCATGCTTTTGGACTGATCACGTTCTGTTTAGCCAAAATGATAAGCTCCATGTGCAACGACAGGAGTAGGAGAGGCGTCGGGATGCGGCGTCGAATTAATTCGTACAAGGCATATCGCACAGCGCGAGGCATTATGGCCTGGAGTGGTATTGGGTACGAAAGCAGATCATCTCTCGAAAGAGTACCTACCATTATAACGAGTGCCCGTTATGTCAATGTTACATTCTACATCCGGTCGCCCTTCCGTGCCTGCAGGGCCTTCACCAGCTCATATTTCAACAAAACAAAGCTATATCGCATGTCGCAACGACAGCATATGCCTTCTTTAAAAATAATAATGTTCCACTTTTGCAGTGGCCTGTGAGATCGTTGGAATTTGTCAATCATATGAACATCCCTAACACCTCTTGGAAGTTAATGGGAAACAGAGTGTTTTCATGTGGTACTGATAAAGGGCAGTAAATGCGATGAT
>JAFIDM010000001.1:33244631-33257627 GCA_023159025.1 Thereuonema tuberculata
GAAAGTGAGTACTGGCCATGGACAATCCGAGCCCCTAACAGCAGATAAAGTGGTCGCAAGAGTGGTCGGCTGTTTCCGGCACCGTACTATGCGCCAAAGTAGTTATGAACGTAGTAGAAATGCCTGGACGGCGTAGGCGAGCACAGTTTGAGCGAGGTCGTATTAAAGAAAAAGGGCTGTCACCCAACTAAATGGGTCTTAGCAAGGGGAAGAGAACAAGGGAAACCAACCATGGAGTGACCTTGGCAGGAGCAACCGGGTCCAGAAGAAATAAAAAAAAATCAGCTATGGGGCCGCGTGGACAAGAAAGCAAGTCCGTGTTACGTGTTGTTTTTAGGCGCACCCAGTCGAATGCATTCCCAAAGCAAACCACGATTACGAGATCGTTGGAATTTGTGAGATCGTTGGAATTTGTCAATCATATGAACATCCCTAACACCTCTTGGAAGTTAATGGGAAGCAGAGTGTTTTCATGTGGTACTGATAAAGGGCAGTAAATGCGATGATCAAAAGCACAGCGCTGTGGAAGAATTAGAAAGTGAGTACTGGCCATGGACAATCCGAGCCCCTAACAGCAGATAGTGTCGCAAGAGTGGTCGACTGTTTCCGGCACCGTACTATGCGCCAAAGTAGTTATGAACGTAGTAGAAATGCCTGGACGGCGTAGGCGAGCACAGTTTGAGCGAGGTCGTATTAAAGAAAAAGGGCTGTCACCCAACTAAATGGGTCTTAGCAAGGGGAAGAGAACAAGGGAAACCAACCATGGAGTGACCTTGGCAGGAGCAACCGGGTCCAGAAGAAATAAAAAAAAATCAGCTATGGGGCCGCGTGGACAAGAAAGCAAGTCCGTGTTACGTGTTGTTTTTAGGCGCACCCAGTCGAATGTAAAGCATATTCCCAAAGCAAACCACGATTACGAGATAAAAGGGAGAGAGATATATATAGTCCAGTCATTAGAGACAAAAAAAAGATGTTTTGATGCCAAAGCTTGAGGAGTTTTGAAACTTAGCAGAAGTGTAGACTTGGGTGCTCTAAGTATGACGCTAAGTTTGCGACCTCGAGCGACCGCCACTCGCGCCGCCATCTTGAAAAAATGGCCTTTAAAATCAGTTTTAGGCATACAACTCTGTTCTTGTTTTAGAGAAAAAGTTTCTGACTAAAAGTTGGAGAGGAAAAATATTGCAAATGTGCTTATATACATTTTTTTGTCAGACCAACAGTTTCCGAATAACAGGACTAAACAGTAGAACGATTTTTTTGAAATTGCAGAAAAGCGGCATTTTCAAGCTACGTTTTACCAATTATCCGCCAATTAGCGTATCTAAAGTACCTTTATCTAATAAATAAATGTTTATATATAGATTGGGAAGAGACTGGGACGGTACGTTTCGTCCGCTTGATAACGCATCAGTCAGCCAACCCGGTGACAGCGCAGGTTGGGAATTCTGTCTCTTAGCGTTATGCCTACGTTTGTTGCCGATTTCTGTAAATCTTCAGGGACGTTAAATCTCATTTTCATTTTGAACACACTGCTTTGTTGATTTTTAAATGCCTGCAGAATGTCTGTGAAGCTAGAAGAGTTTTAGCGCCATCCAAATGAACACAACGGAGCAGCATGTATATGCAGCCAACGCGTATGCAAAACGATGTGACAAAGATTGCAGAATGGCTGTAGCAACATAATCCGTTTCCGCAAGTCGACAGTTTGCTCTCCATCAACAGTGGAGTCGTTGGTGATGAAACATTAAATTGCCACATGGCACAAGAAATAGTTGCTGCAGCTATTGCGAAGACTTTGGGCAATAATTTCGATTTGATAAAATTCAAGCGTAAAGATGCAGTGTTTTTCTTGGGAGCAGCAAAAAGCAGTGTCAAAGTCGATAATCTTTCTATTTCCATCAATCCCCTGTTGTTGTTTCAAAGAATCTGTATTGCCAAAAAGCGCGATGAAGAATTGAAAGGTTATTTCAAATTTGAACTCGTCCCATTCCCCCTATCATTATTTAATGAGGATGGTATGCGAAAGGGAACGAAATCGTCACTGTTCAAGGTATTTTCTTCGGTGGACCAGCCTGTACAACCGGCCCTTGGAAAAAAAGGGCCAGGAAAGATGGAAAAAAGCTTTTTGTTTCCGAAACAATAGGGTCTATGGCCTGATTGACATAGTGTAATTTCAAGTGAAACTTTCTTGAGCCGCTCACGAAGTCGTTAAAGCACTGTAAGAGAATCTTCGGTGCCGAGTTGGCGGGGACTTACAGCCTTACGGACGCCACGACTTGGTATGAAGAGAGAGATTAAGGAAAAGTTGGAAATAATCAAACAAGAAAAAGAGAATGTGATTAGAAATATTTACAGAAAGTAGAATGGCAAAGATATTTCAGCGAAGCCCGGAGAGCGAATAATGTTCGTGACACACCTCCCCCACTCAAATACAAGAAGACTCGAAAATCTTCGGAGGGGAGTGGACAGGTCCCAGGAGGTGGAAGAATGAAGGGTTAGAAAAGGGAGACAAGGGCCTAAGGATCGAGAGGGGATGTCAGTCTGAAGTAGGTCAGAGGGTGCGAGGGAATACATAGACAGGGCACTGGCTCGCAGACACAACAGACCCGAGGGTGAGATATCTAAACAACAGAAGGGAAGCAATGATGCTTCCTAAATTTTCCAGTCGCGTGTGGCAAGAAGTGCAGTCTCGGGCCGGAGAAAGAAGACATATATCCTAGAGGATTTTTGGCCTATTTTCTGACATCATGCAAGGAATTGGAGGGGATTGAGAGAAGTAAAATGAAGAGCTAGATTTAAGTCGGGAATGATCTGGAATCAATCCAGAACTGATCTCACTGTACTTACTGAGTGACTATGTATCTTATCTTTCCTTGATTTGTTATATTCTCTATTAGTTTGCTTTGCAATAAAATCTTTCTTCTAACCCTTTATCTGAGTTTTGCCCCACTCTCTTTTTTTCTGAAACGCGCGGGTCAATGGTGAATTCCCGCCGATTAGCTAGCTTTCCACGGCACCTCCCCTTTCCCGATTAATCTCCTCAAACCACTCCCTTACATATCTCTCCCTTTTTTCCCGTGATCGTGGTTTGCTTTGGGAATGCATTCGATTAGCATAAGGGGCGTCAAACAGTCGATAAGTATATTGAAGGGGATAAGGCTGTTACTCAATCGAATATGTCTTAGAGAAAGAAACACAGAAGAAAGCCGTAAAGATAGCAGTCTTGTAGGACCAGCCGAGGTCTCAGGGCCTGAAGCGGAGCCGGTGGACTGGAAGCAATTTCCATAGCTAACAAGCAGGAGCATCACAAAACCAATCGTCTAGAAGGATGAAAACAAGGGAACAAATGAGAGCAATCATCATTTGACTCGTAAGTCGCAGAGTAACCTGTGGAAAAACTGCCAGGCAAGGAGAGGGAGGGGAGAAAAAAGGAGGAGGGGGGGGGGGACCAAAAATGGACCTCAAAATACCAAAAAAACAAAAAACAGAAAAATAGCAGAGCAAGGCTGTATGCAAAAATAAATCAATCATCTGACTGAACAATTCCCTATCATCTTCGTAGAAAAAAAGAAAAACAAATGAACCACAGGACATAAGAGAATATACAGAGAGAAGGAAAAAATGCCAAAAAAAATAAAGGGAGGGGGGGGGGGGAAGGACCATCTTTCTCTCCAAACCGCTTCCAATTAAAAATCAGAAGCTAAAGCTGCCTTCGCAAAGATACTGAGGGCGTCTCCAAGATCAAGCAGTCGATGATCCTCACATGGACCGGGATAACAATTGGTAAATAGCGCTCTCTCCAGGAGGTGACTTTTTTTTTTGTCTCACAGAGTTCTGATAGCTCACGTTCACGTTCTGTGAATATGGTATACGTTCTGTGGCAAGCCAGATGAACATGTGCCAGTCCGTGAGGAAAGACATATTCACGAAAATTAGCGTGTCCCGTGATAATCTGGTTGTCATGCTTATTATCGAACAAACGTCCGGTGAAGACTTCTGGGAGGAACGGAAGGTCTTGCGGCCTTTACTAGAGGTAAAGCAGTGAGCCTGCCAGAGAAGGAGTTGCTGTCGATTCCGTAAACTGACCGAGTGAGATCTCGGCGTGAAGTTGGGTAAGTTTTACTGCTGAAAAAGCCATACACAGATGTCATGTACTGAAAAGGCTTACAGGGAAAAAATGGGGGTGCTCGCTAACAACCCTGAAGAAAACTTATAACAGTTATATCAGACCAGCAATTTTATATGGATGTGAGACCTTAATATCTGCTGATATACGGAAATTAGAACAAGCTCACAATCAAGCCATGAGAATTATCACTGGAGCTGTCAAAAGTACTCCTATTGCAGCATTGAACATTGCGACTGGTAATCTACCTTTACGTACTGAGATAAACAAATTGGCTCTCATACAATACGAGAAACTAATTAGAATCCCATCTGAGAACTATTGGAAAAATTATGAGAGAAAAGAGAGGAAACTCAAAACCACTAAGGGATTTATCCAACATATTGATGAATTTAGAAACAAATATATCCCGGACACAGAAATAGAAGAGTTAATACAACTGGCAAATCCACTAGATCATATTGAGGTAAATTACAATTTGAATCTTACAGAAAAAGTAAAGAAATCAGAGGTCCAGGAAGATATACTAAAATCTATTGCATTAGAGACAATAAACACTTTGTACCCAGAGGATGTTTGGCTGCACATATTCACTGATGGCTCTTTAAGAGAAAACAACCAATATGCAGGTGCTGAAGTCAACAGTAAACTCTTCAAGTTCTACAGCTCCGCCGGTAAATTTAAAACTAATTTTGACGGTGAAATAGAAGCAATATATATTGCCATGACTCAACTCCGCATCAGAATGGAATCATTTCAAAATGTCGTCATATTTTGTGACTCATCATCTGCTATTCAAGCCGTTACAAACTTCAAATATCCAGTGAGCTCCAGAGTGTTGGAAATACGATCTATCCTGGCAGAGCTATACAAAATGAGAAAGGAATTCATGCTCCAATGGATCCCCTCCCATATCGGCATTAAAGGTAATGAGGAAGCTGATTATCTAGCAAAAAAGGGAACAACAATATTAAACACCACAAAAACAAAATTATCCTTCCATTCTGCAAAGCTGAAAATTAAATCCTGTTTCAAATCTGAATGGTTGGCATTCCTTGAGAATTTGAGTAAAGAGAAACATTGGTTCGAACCACTCCTAAATAACAAAAGCATACCTGAGTTACCACGCAGTGAAACCGTCGCTGCATTTCGTAAAATCACTCACCATGATTGTCTGGGAGATCACTTACATCGACTCAAAATATTAGCCTCACCAAACTGCATTTTGTGCAATGAAGATACCCCAATGGACTGGAAACATCTAAGAAAGTGTAAAGCACTTCAACTTCACTGGACGAGATCCGATGGACAAATTTACTGGGAAGCCAGAAGACAAATGGTTTATGTTCCAAATGTCTGAGCATTAGATTAAGTAAATAAATAGTTGGGCAAGGTGTATCAGCCAGTTCATTACCCACAGTTCCAATGTGAGCCTTTCTCCAGTCGAGAATGATGCCCTTATCCTCCACCTTCCCAAAAGCAAGATGCATATTTACCTGATCTGCATGGTTATGTGTTGAGGGTTGCAGATGACCTTCAAAGTAAGCAAGGAGTCAGACAATCGCCGTCCGAAGTGTTCCGTCCTGATTCTAGACCTCTTTCTAGACTCAAAGATTGTCTTTTTATTTCACTTGTAAATGCCCTCTCTCTAGTCGTGTATTTTAAGTTATTAAATTGTATTTTGTAATTCTAAGCAGGTGTACGGCTTTCTAACATAAATTCAAACAAAACAAAAAAAAGTGGGGGGGGGGATGAGGTACCAGCATCAAAGAGAGCAATGAAACCTGAAACAAAATACGAAACCTATAAATATTCCCAAGAAAATAAGAAACAAGGTCAAATACCTAAAGCAAGGAAAGCCAAAGTAAAGGAAAAACGAACAAAGGAGGGGCACCACCTTTTAGTAGTACCCAGTCAGTACCTGAGTTAAAAGAAAGTAATTCTCCCCACAATACAGAGAACATTAGCAAACCCTTTAAAAACAGGTCAGAGCACATGTCAAGCAGGTAATAAATAAATAAAGTTGAAGAAAGCCAAACAAAGTAACAAAAGGTGAGAATAAGAAGCAGAGACAGTTCGGTTAGCCCATGGTCATTAACCAGCTTGTGAGTTTTCCAGGAGCGAGAAAAAGTTCAGACATGCCAGGAAAATAAAGTAAAAGCTCAAAGGAAACAAGGATAAAAACCTAAATCAGGAGTAAACTATTGTGGGTCTGGTCGGATGGTTGTTCCGGAGAATCGCTCAACACGTTGGACATAAAGTATTCGCTGTTTTTTAGTCCCACATTTGCGCCGATGGTCCGAGGAAGTGTAGATAGCTTGCCACAACTGCCGCATCATAAGTGTCTAAGGGTAGCAGAGTAAGAATGCGCATCCGGAGAGGTTGGCTAGAATCATCTCCAACCGTTTGTTGGAAGCTGGACTACGATCACGGATGCAACTTGCCATATGTGCCCTCACGTCTGGCCATGTGCAGGCCGCCTCCAGTGGTGTCGCGAAAAAAACACCTGGAGGTGAATGGCGCAGCGTTGTGGGTAGTGATGCGAGCACGTTCTATCTCTCGCTAGTGATGGTCGTTTGCGCATGCCGGGAGCCATAGCTTACAATAACCGTTCGCCTCTGATTGACCTACAGAGAACATTGAGCAGAGCAACGAACATCCAACCCGTTCTGCTGCCATTCCTGCAACATCCAGGAGATGTGCTCTTCCAACAGGGCAATGCCCGCCCACACGCCACTCATTCAACCCAACGAGCTCTCCAAGGCGTTCCTCAACTCACCTGATCAGCATATTTATTAAACCTGTCCCCTAATGAGGATTTGTAAGATTCGATTGGACGACGGCTGGCCCAGTTGGAACACCCAGGCGATAAACCTACACCAACTGCGTGGACCTCCATTCCTAAGGATGACGTTCGGCACCTCTACGATCGTTCCATGCGATCATCTCTATTGCTGCTGGAGGAGGGTAAACAAGTTACTGACATAGTCTTTCGATACATACACTGTAGCCTCTGTACAGAGGCGTATTATCGCTGCGCATAATCATGTATAGTGTACGACCTACGGTGTGTGTGAATATACTTTCATTCTTCTGGGACAATCGCTTCAGGATGTTCGTTATTCATTTTTCACCAGTGTACGTAAATAGGATGCGAGAATATAAATTAATATCACAGCAAATGTAATGATCCTATCTAAAACCTAAGAATCATGACATTACAAATAAATTGCAAAAATAAGTTAAGCAGTTTACAAATATTATTAATTTTCACTGTTCATAAGAACATACAGTATAGCTACATTGGAGATCTTAGTAAAATTGTAAACTGTGAAAATGAAACAATTATTATGCAATGTATATCAAACATTTTTGATTTTTGAAATTAAAAAAAAAAACGAAAAAATTAGATCAGAAATAATCGGCGATAGGTCGATGGAAATATTGTCAAATATAAAACGAAGAATATTATTCAGAAGAAATATGTATATAATTACTTTTCCATATTCAGCATTTGTGGGTCCGGTAGCCGAGTGGTCAGGGCGATTGGCTGCGGTTGGAGGAGGTAGAGGGCGGCGATTTTCCACGCTGCATTCTCCTCCAAATGGGTCCTAGGGTCTACCCAGTCCTCTCTAGAATGGGTACCGGGATTCTTTCCCGGGAGTTAAAGGCGGGCGGGCATCGGGTTGCCCCCCCCCCCTTTCCCCCCGGCATCAACTGGTCCAACGCCACCTAGAATCAAGGCCCTGTTGCTGCTTCAGTGACGTCACGTAAGGGGACCGACTCTCACAAGCAGTAAGAGCTTCCCTGCGTTCAATTCTCTCACTGGGCTAGCTGTGATTTCTAAGAACATTTAATGCAGTTAAAACTTATGAACTGTGCTCATTACAATATTTTACAATTTTTAAGTAAGTTTTATCCACGTTAAAAAAAAAAATTCTTGCAGAGAATTTGTTTTCATAACATAGTTGTCTTTAAAATTTTAATGTTACTATTTACTTACATACAGTATAAGAAAAAGTTAAATATTCTGATTTAAATCCAGAAGAAATTTGCAATAAAATTTCAACCATTTACGCAATAATTTCTAGTAAAATTTGAAATATACACCCGGATATAGAAAATAGGGAATTTTTAAGACAACTTTAATATTTACATGACAATAACTAACAACAATTAATGTCAGGTTATTCACTACTAATAAAAATGCTAAATAATAACGTTTCGTTTATTAAATGACTTTTAAAAAAACAATGTATAATTTCTAATTAACCATTATTTTGCTTATTTTTTTTTTTTTTTTAAATTAGACTGATTGCAGATATATAAACATTTTATTCCGGCTACTGAAAGTATTTTAATGAAATTAATCTAATGAATAGAACGAACATTCACTATTTCAGTGATAAGAATCTTAATGAAAGATACATTTTTATTAACAATTTCATTCCGATATATTTTAGTTCTACATATAAAATCAAGATCAGCTTTTTCTATCTGTTCAGCTACGATTGTTAATTTAACAAAAATTTCTTTGATATCCCATTTGTTAAATTACTGTTGGCTTTTTCTGAAGTTCTTATCATTGAAGTTTTTGCTCATCAAACGTTCAGGTTGAAGAAAAGTTTTTGTTACTTGTAATTGTGAAAAGCCAAAAAAAAAACAAAAAAAAAACAATAAATTTCAAATTTCCTAAAAATTAATCTTGTGAATTCATCAAATTTTTTTTTATTTTGATCTTAATTAAAAATTTTGCAATTTACATAACATATCTTTAGATAAAATTATTATTATATATCATACACACAAACCCACTAACCAAAAAACACTCAAAATGTGATTAGAAATAAAAATTTCTACCCTTCCTCCTCAAAAAAAAATTACATAATCATTATAGGGTTGTATCTGGATTAAATTCCAAACCAAAACACTATTCTCTTTATTTCTTTCTCTATTAGCATTACCTATAATCTTTACATTTCTATTTTGTGAAACTGTTGAAATACACAAAAAATCAACACCAAAATAAAATCGGTTTTCATAGAAATTTATTAAACTATTTACACATTACAACAGTAAAAATCCTATAAAGAAATAAAAAAATATTTACAATGTTGATCTGAGATTAAAAAAAATCAACTCTAAAATCAGCAGTTCAAACAGAATTTACCATATTACAGCCCTTTATAAAAACTATGCTAACAATATCTACATTGAATATATAATACAAAATTTATTACTGATAGCAAAATACCTAATGAAATTACACAGATAACATTTTAGCCTTATTAAAAGTAAAGCTTTCATCAATAATTATGGTGAATACAGTTTTGTGGAGCAAAATTAAGGAAAAAACAAAAATAAAAAAAACGAACCAAATCCATGTTATATATTAATATACAAATATTTACAGAGAAATTAATGTAATTGGATAAAATAGTGCAATACTAATCTATCTAATATAATTTAATAAACGTTCTAATTTAGCATTTTCATCAAAATTCTGAAAACTATATTGTTTCATTAATTGATACCAGTGAGGATTTTCTTTACATTATTATTGATTAAATCTTAACATTTAAAAATATATTCATCATAATAGATAAACTGAATTGGAAAGCATTACTTGCTCTTTTTTCATTTCTTAAATGTTTCTAATTTTCTTTTTTTCTTTGAGCTGGAAGGTTTGCTTACATCGTTCTTTTGTGAACAATAATTTTTTAGCAAAGTATTAGTTGCAGTTTGCAAAACATATTTTAAAACTCTTTCAATCGAATGTCCCTCAGTACATTGATCAAAGGATAAACATTCTTGTTCAATCAATGAATGGAAAGTTAGATTAACAACTAGACTTCGTTGGCCTTGTACTTGTAAAAATTGATCTTCATGATCTTTGGATAACAATTTTGAAACAATTATGTAATTGAAGGACACAGCATGAACAACATCTGGATGAGGACAAAGTAATCCTCCTCTATCCAAATTTCTTATGTACCTGTAAGATATGTCTAAATCTAATTTCTTATCTAAAGTTAAATTATTTAAACAAGATTGACATTGAATTTTTCTTAAAAATTTATATATACAATAGCCTGCAAGGTAAGTAATAATAAGCAATACTTTTAAAGAATTTAGATCATTTTCTGTAACAGTAATTTTTCTAAAAGGGGAATCATTTTCATTGAAAGACGAATCATCAGAAACTATCTCTTCACTGAATTTATTAACAAGTATATTTCCAAATTTTGAAGAATTTAGGGTTAAGGGAAGAGAATCCTGCATTCTTAGCTTCGATTCACATTCAAAAATCTGTGTTATTGATATGTCATAATTAGAGCCAGATAGTTGGCGATATTTCCCAAATCTGTCCTCCAGCATATCCGTTTGCACCTTTCCTGGAAGGAAGTATTTAAATTTAAGTTCCTCAATACAGTAGGTGCACATTTCAATAAGAGCACAAGTTGTATGGGCCAGGGCTAAATGGGTGTCTCTAGAGAAAGTACCAGCAGTGGAATTCCTTTGCTTCCACTGATCTAACCAGCTCCAAAATTTCTCTAAAAATATTTGGCGCTCATCATTTTCTGCTTTAGTCATTGGTTCCTGATATACATTGTTTAATCTTTTACCTTTATTTGGAGATTTGACATTTACAATTTCAAACCAAGTACATATAATTTCAATAAACAAAGCAGTAGAACTGTGATCTATCAAAGTATGCTTACCTCCCATTTCTCTGAGAGCCTGGACAATAAATCTATTGAAAATTTTAAGAGCTAAATTCACATTCTGTCTTTCTAAGTTTGAAGGATTAAGTGCCTTCAAAGTCAGACCATATCCATATTTCAACAAACCTTCACCACTCTCTAGCTGATGCATTTTTCTCAAGGTGCTGAAATTTGCTGTCAGTAAGTTTTGTTCTGAACTGGCAGATGTGTCAAAGTCAGGATAAAATAGGCACAATTCATTTTGATTAATCCAATTGTTTCTTACACATTTTATAATGTGAACAGAATCAATACAAAAAAAAAGTGGCCTGGAAGTATCGAAAGGATGCTTGTAAACTATACGTAGTTCTGGTGGTGTGGAAAAATAGGAAATTGCTTTCCGATTAATTGCATTATTGTCACTGACAACAGTAATAACCATAAACCCAATTTCTTCAAGGCCAATAATTATCATTTTCAGAAAATTAAATAACTCTGGGCCAGTGAATTTTCTTACAGGCAGAATGTGTACAACATCTTTATATTTAGATAAAAGACTTTGAATCATAAATACGTAAGCTGTTGTAGCAGCATTTACAGAATCATGACTTGCACCAAAAATGCTACCTCCTTTATAGTCAAAATAAGGTTTTAAATGAATTTCATCCATCATAAGAACAATTTTATGGTCATTCTCACTTAACAATGAAAATTTACATTTTATATATGATAAAAACCCATCCTCTTTTTGTTCAGCCATTGGTTTCAGTTGAAAATTAGAAATTACTCTTCTGAGTGTGCTGGGATGTGGTAAAATAAAATTTTGTGAAGAAAGCATAAATCTATAGGCATGAGGTGATATAGAATAAAGTAAAGAAGAAAAAACAAGCATATCAGCTGTATATCTTCGACATTCCTTCTTACAGTCTAGAAGCATTATCTGGTCACGAATAAATTTAATAACATTACTCAATGAATCATCATTATCATAACTTTCAAATATTTTCAGAATTTGAGACATAACATGTAAATTTGGTTGACCTTTCTTCTGTTGATACCAAAAAGATTTTACATTTTCAAGAACAAATGATAGCTGATTTAAATCATTAACTAATTCTGGGAAAATGTAATTTCTATTTAAGCTAGCAATTTTTACATTATTAATAAAAACAGACAACTGCATGTCTTCTGAAACCAAAACAGATACTACAATGACAGGAACAGGTTCCATTTCAATGATGGAAAAAAGTAATACATTAGGTTTTTTAATTACTGACCAACAATCTGGGAGTGCCATGCTTTCAATCTTTGAATATAGTTCCACTATGGAAGTAAACTTCATTCTGGAATCATAGGCTTCTTTCTCCTTCATGCTTTCCAAAAGAGCTTTTCGAAGAGCTTCATTTTCACGATGAAGCTTTTTCTCATCAGCACTTTGTCTGCATGATTGTGATGAAGATAAGTATGAAGGGCATCCAGGAAATATCAGTGGCACAGCATTTTTAATTAGACGAGGATATGCCAGAGGTGCAGAAATATTCATTCCAGTCTTTTCATCGTACATTTCTGTTATCCTCTGTACATCACATGGTCGGAAATGCAGCTCGCAGACCTAGGGAAAAAAAAAAAAAAAAAAGAGTACCGGTATGTTCAATTTGCTACATATGTGTAAACTGTGTATGCAAAGCAGATGTATGATATCACTGAAAACCTTGTATCTAATTTCTTTAGTTATTTTTAAGTCATTACTTATAATACCCTCCCAAAATAAAAATCTAAATTTACAGTGGCTATAACTTGTATATATAGCACATTATTTCTTCTTGTATGACTTTGTTTTTAGAATATCAAAAAAATATTTATCTTCTATTGACAAAATAAAATACACATAAATCAAACCAAACATAATTATGTCTAAATTTTCTCATTTTTATTTTTCTTAAAAAAATTTCTGACTATTTACATTACATACGATGTAATCGGTAAGCAGCATATTTTACAAATAATCTCAAACTCTTCTTTAAGGAAAACAAAAACACCATAATTTTTCCTTTTGCTTATTAAAACATTGATTCCATTTTATTGTGTCTTACGTATTTCGAATATTATATAATAAACACTTAACGAAATTTGATTTTTACATATTAAAAACAAGAATTTCAGTAT
>JAFIDM010000001.1:33268346-33299183 GCA_023159025.1 Thereuonema tuberculata
CCTGTATTCCTTTCCGAACGGTTTCCTAGATAGAGATATGTAAATATATATTATTTTGTATTTGGGCGCAATAATGCTCTTCACTCTTAATCTAATGGTTATTACAACGACTTCCATCAATTTCTCCAGACCAGAATATAATTAGTCAACGATACACAAAAATATTTTTGGAACACTATCAGATCATTAATTATATATTACACCAATTCTACATCAACTTTGTGTTTAAGCACTAGAGTTAATAGCTGATTAAAAAAAAATACTTGTTTAATCTTCAAAATATCGAAACTAGAATATTGTTATTAGCTCTAGTAATATAATGTGTCCTCATGATTGTTTGCATTTGACAAACTATTGTTAACACGTATTAAAAGTCAAACACACTAAAATTAACGTTACATTTAAAAAAATACATACATAATGGAATGGGGAAGCTTTTCGGACCCTGTTAATGCAGCATCCTTTTTCAACCTATGGGTTCTGTGTTTGAATCTGTGATTATTAATGTCTGTATTCAAACAATATAAAATGAAAAAGTCAAAAGAATTCGAAAAACAAATAAATAAAGTATTTGGAAAGGAAATAACATTATATGACGACGATGGAATATGTTAAGAAAAACCATTGGAAGACAACATGAGAAGCCCATTGGTAGAAAAATTATCCAAGAAGAAAGAAGAACCCCTATATATAGTGAGCCCAAACACAGAACCCACAGGTTGAAAAAGGATGCCGCATTAACAGGGTCCGAAAAGCTTCCCCATTCCATTATGTATGTATTTTTTTAAATGTAACGTTACTTTTAGTGTGTTTGACATTTAATATGTTTTGACAATGACTTTTTTAACACATGTTAAATAATTTTTAATCATTTGACAAACTCTTTATCAAAGTGGATAAATAATTTCTATTCACTATGCCGTGTTTGAAAGTTGTATATTTAATTTAAAATAATCATCAATAGGATAAGTAAGAAATGAAATTGAGAGTCATCTACTGGCTTATTTCCACACAATTATTAACACAATACTCAGTAAATTGTCCTGATAAAGCCAAATTTTGTGGTATTGTATAAATTGAATCCCGGAATCCAAGAGGGGCCCAACTCCAAGTTTTATTGAAATTGAGTTATGGATGCCATGTCATTGTGTCCGTAAGGAGAGGCCCTACTCCAAGAATTAACCACAGTAAAGTGATGCGAAAAATCACAGTAACGTGCTGCGGATACGAAGAGACCGAACTTCTGACCCAATTTCCGATAAGTTTTGTTTCATGGACTTGGTCTTGGATTCCGGGATTCAATTAGAAACTAGAATTAAGAAAGTAATGACTTTAAAAAATAAGAAATTTAAGATGCCTGCAATTGTTTTTTTGGTTTCTTTGGATACTTCTTAAGTAAAATGAACACCTCCGCAGTGGAACAAATATCTTCACAAATGGATCGACTTCTTTCGGGTATTTTCATGGTGTCTTCGTTTCTTACAATATTGGGAAAATTCTAAAATGAATTGTAAAGCAAATAAGAGCCTTTTTTTTTTACCTAATCTTAATTTTTCTTTTGTATGTGGTAAATAGTTTGTTTGCATGTGTTTTAAATATTTTAAATATTTTTTAATAAATATGTAATTTTAATAAGCAAATATATCCCCTATATCATGGTATATAAAAAGTTTCGAAATAAAAATATAAAATATAAAAATATTGTTTTGCGTTTAAAAAAAAAACAAAAAAAATATATTCTTCCTTATGCAATCAAATATCTTTTCCTCAACTGTGCCTAAAATTACTGGAGGGAAATTCAAAATATAGGGCCAATCACATTTGAAGTCGTAATTCATTTATTACAATTCCAAAATAGTATTGTACTGCCTTACTATATTTCAATTGATATTTTATGCAGCACTTTCTTTTGTCGATCGGGATAAAACAATTTTTTTAGGATTCTGATAAGCACTGGTCTAAATAACCTAACGAATTCAAGATCAGCCCAATAATCTTCCATTTTTCTCCGAAGTTAAGCAAGTTTCCGAAATTTATACAAAAATTAACTACAGAATAAATTAAAATTTAAGGCTAAATTGGAGAATACGGTACTGCCAATCACCGTCTTCGTAAGGATACATCTACTTCCGAATCCGTGCAGGGATATAAGATGGTGCGTAATGTTATCTCAAGATTGCAGTTACCCAAATAAAGGTTAGTTTTTCTTGTAAAAGATCGTGCAAAACCATTTTAAAATAAGCTAACCTGTAAACCTCATTCTATTTTTCACTAGTTAACTGAAAAATTAAAATTATATCTTAAAAGTAGTGCCAAGGCAGCCATCTTGTCAAAACATCGAAAGTAATCCAAAACAGCCTGCTACCGTAATCTCCTGTTTCACCAAATTTAATTAACTGTAGAATCACAAGCTGAATTCTTTCATTTTTCTTTAGAATTTCCTTAATTGACTGACGATATTACAGTAAATGAAATCCTCGTTTAGTATTTGAGATATTAATACACAGTCAAACAATATTTAACTTTATAACTTTAATAAAACTAAACAATTGCTGAGTTTTCCAAATTAATTTTAATTTATCGGATATACCTTTGAAGACAACTTTGCATTTGATCCGGAAGGAGGCGTCTTGTCGCACAAGGACCGAAGATATCGTGTTTTCATCTAGCATTGGTTTAAATTCTTGGCTTCCTATTGGTTCTTCTTATTTTATTAATTTGTCATTTTGTATATATTGGAGCTTATATATTCACTTGAAAAAGGCCAAATGATGGAAGCAATAATTTATAGTGTTTTTAATTTTAATACAATAAATTTTATTAATGATACTTCAAATAATATTTCTTATTGTTCACCAAAGCATTTGGAACGTGAATAACAATCTTAGCTTAAACGTACCATTGTAACGCTTCTCAACAATAACTAATTCACCTCCGTACGGAAAACCGAATTATGACGATAACAAAGAGGTTTTTTTAAAGAACAAATCTTTTAAGCGAATTTTTAACGGTTCTTCAGGATTTTTTATGATTGAAAAAACGACACTGCTTTAGAAGTATGTTTGAGGAAAGATAAGAATTGCGTAAATGTTCTGTGTCTGCTTTAAAGGATCCTGTAATACTTTATGGTGTTTACCCTACTTTACTGAGCCCTGCAAGCATCTCCAATGCTATTTAAGAAGAGATTCTTAAAGAAAACTAAGAGAAGGACGAACTTCAGTAACATAATAAATTGTTAGTAAGCGGAATTTTTTTTAACTTTCGATCAATTTTAGATCAATATTAAATATTTCTAAGCCTTGTTAAGTTTCTAGATTATAATGGGTCAATTTATTATACAATAAATTCACAAATTTACTTTGTGTCAACCATCACAAAGGAGAACACGGTTTTTTTTTTCCTTATGGAACACTGAATACTTAATATTTTCATAAGATCATCAAACCAATACTTATTTTGCTTGTTGTTATTGTCTCAGGAATTTGAAAAATTGGTCGTCCAGATACCAGTCCAAGCCTAGCAATTCTTATTACACGGAGGAAAAATTGGAAATAATAATCTTTTGGGAAAAAGCAATTTCTTCTGTCTTAATTATTTATTGTTGAAATATATTTCTTTATATAACAGATTTCTGCCATTAATTTTCAAACTCATAAATCCAGAATATGTCTTCAAAAATCCTCAGCTATACTGTTATGCCTTCAAAATACTTTCACATATTTGTTCTATGGCTTTATAATTATATGATCACAATTGAAATTAAAATGGTTTGTATGAACATTGAGATTATTTTATGTTTCATTATTAAATTTTTGCTTTAAATCCATTTCACTTTAAGTCTTTTTGGGACGGAATATGATATCTTAAGGAAATTAATCAAACAAAAACTATATATTCTCAAACTCAATGAAATTGATATTTTAATAACCTAATGAGCAAATGGCATATTGTAGAATTACTATACCCCTTCATGTGACAACTTACCATTTTAGCTGTAAGAGGTATTGAGAGAATATTTTTTTTATAGATGTTATTTCTGTCTGTTCACTATCTATTCTGAGTTAATAGAGTTTTTTTTTCCTTCAGTGATCTTAAAAACATTTTAGTTATTTTCCATTTTCTGGATTTCTTTATCCCTTACATTTTGCTGAAAAACATTAGCGGATATTTGAAAAAAGCTAGAAGAGATTCAGTCGATGTTTATGTATCTACTGCAGTATAACAGTGTTTCGAGTACAAATATACCTTACGGAGTACCACATACCCTAACAACCCATAAAATGAATTTTTGCACAGCATTGTAGTAGCTACCACACGGTATTGTCTTTTTGTCTGACGTTTTTAATACCTTTTAATACGTATAGGGAGGAAAAAAAGGGTTAGAACGAAAAACCTCTGTGGTCGTAATAACTGTAAAATTACATACCCTAGAAAATTAAAATAGAAGGTAAAATCGGTGTAAGGAAGATTCCTGTAGATTTGGATATATACGTAGAGCGTTAGGTAAGAAGCTGGGGCTTCCTTAAAGCATAGCAATTTTTACAATTGAAAATTGTAAATCCAAATAAGCTAAAATTGTAAAGGAAGGTACCTGATTTTACAAAGACGAGTACAACTGATTTTGTTACAAATGCTATCTTACTAAGCCAGGAGCAAAAGTCGTTTGTTTCATTATCCGTCAAGTCTGTGATCAAGATAACTCAAAAATACTTATCCTACAAAGCTGATACTTTTCATAGATATTCTAGATCTTTATAAGGATATTCCAATTGATTTTGTGAAAATTGAAGCAGTAAATAAGGAGCTACGGTCAAAAATTATCACAGAATTGAATAATGAAAAATTCATTGCTTTTTTTGGTTTTTTGGTTTTTTTAACATAATGATTTATGCACCCTTAACCACGAGGGTATTTGAAAGTTGGCACGCCAACTACATCTTATTTTTTTTCTTAAAAATACTAAAAAGTTAAAAACCATTTACAAGGAAAGTTCCACCATCTAAACATCCCCTATTTAGTAACACATACTAAATTGAACCATCAACACAATGATTCCGTATACAAATGATAATGAATACATCAATGCAATCATAAGCATGATACTGTAATTCTTAGTGCAATTTTCAGTTTCATTGTTATGAGAGATTGGAAGAAAGACAAGACTTTATAAAAAGAATACCCTGTTCTCATCAATTTGACAGGCAGGTATGGCAAAAAATAAGGCATAATCAAACGATTACACATTTACGTTGTTTCATGCAGACTTTTATCCAATCAATCAAAACTCATCTTGTTTTAAATTCAGTATTTTTCGTAAACTAAAGATAACAATAGAGAAAAATCAATTGAAATGTCTTTCATATTTGAGTCCACTTGGAGTCGTTTCATATCTAAACATTATGCAAGAGAGAAAATTTTTCCTTCATTTCATTCAGAGAATATTTCAATATTTCAATAAAAAGATTAACGTTAAAACTGCATGTAAAAAAAAAAACCTGTGCAGTTAAGATATATTCTATATACGAGGGTCGATTCATAAGTCATGGCAACTATTTTTTATCTCTCGGAAACGTGCTACCTCTGGAAATCGATTATACACGTTTGAAAGTATGTGACATGTAGCATGTAATGTTGCAACCAGATGGTGCATGCGTGCCCTGGTCTGGCAGTGCAAACGCTCCCAATGTCAGTCGTTTGGTTATAGCGATTTGTAATGAACATAACTAAAGTTGAACAGCGCTCGTAAGTAAATATAGCCGTTCTCCGCGACTGCAATGCATATGAGTGTCATGTCGAGCTTCATGAAGCATTGGGCGATCGTGCTCTACCCTATCGTACTGTAGCAAGGTGAGTAGAGGCCTTCAAACGGGAAAGAGCTTCAACTATCGATCTCCTCGCAGTGGACGTTCTGTATCAGCTCACAAAGATATATCAGTGGCTTGATCGAACAATGCCTCATGGAAGACACGCGCTGGACTGTGATGGAATTAGCTAGGCATACAGATATTCCTGCATCATCGTCAATCTTCCGCAGGACTTACATGTGCGGAAGATTGCTGCCGATTGGGTGCCAATCAGAAAACTGAGGTAGAGCAGTGGACTAGCTATGAGACAAGTCATATCAATCTACAGAGATTTCATCTCAATCTACAGAGATTTAGAAGGAAACTACATGCCGTATCAATGCAATCGATGAAACATGGGCACGAGTCTATGAACCGGAACTGAGGCGAAAGTACAATGAATGTTGTCATCCTGGATCACCGCGGCTTTACAAGGTTTGCCAAAATCCGTCCCCCACGAAGCTGAAGATTATTTTGACATACGACAGTCAAGGTGTTCTGGTCTGTCATTCAGTTCGGGCCGAACACTGTAACTACCCAGTACTACACCTCACTTTTGGTACGGGAGAAACGTCCCGAACTCTTGGGCAATGTAATAATCTTGCATGACAACGCTAAACCTCACAAAGCAGACATTGTTAAACGTTGTATACAGCATTGGAGCTGGGAGGTCCAGTCACACCCACCTTATTCCCCTGATCTTAGTCCGTGTGACTTCGATCTCATTCCTAAAGCGACGAAGCCGTTGCGTGGGAACAACACACAAGACATCATCACTGCAGTTCGGCATGAAGTGGCACACATCAACGAATCGCATGGGGGCCGATGGTATTCTCCGTCTTCCCCATCGATGGTAACGAACCGTGCACAACCTGGGAGACTACTTTGAAGGATGTTAAACAGGTAGTACATGCACAACAAAATGATTTCCCACTGATGTTTCATTATAGGTAACAGGCTGTTTGTGAATAAACCGATGATTTCAAATCTCAGGTTTCTTCCTTCTATCCTCCCAGCGATTGCTGCACGCATAACCCCTCTGATTCCAACTTTACGCACTACATGTCACACACTTTCAAATGTAAATATATATATATTTATATGTATCCGGTTCCAGTGGTAGCACGTTTTCGAGAGTGAAAAATAGTTGTCATGACATATGAATCGATCCTCGTATAATCTACACACTATTAATATATTTACTTTAATTATAAATATGATAATTAAGTATTTCCGTTTATTTTTTAACATTTAGTATTTTTTAACAGTCTTTAAGTTTTAAAGTTTTAGTTAAATTAGGATAATTGGAAGTTTTGTACTTTCAGTAGGACATTGTAAACTTATTACAGCACTTTTATGTTTATCAAAACAAGAAAATCTAATCTAAATCTAGTGATGGCCTTGATGTTATTGTGAAAGCGATTACTATACATAAAGGAGGATAGGATTATACTTCTCTACTTTTGTTTTACAGATCGGAAGAACGATTCCCGAAGTTTGGAATCGAAATGCCTTGTTTCCTTCTGGATAAACTCCCTATGAATTCTTTATTTGTAATAATTAAATAGATATATGTTAAAAAAGCCAAAACATTTTTTTTGTGATTCAGATTTTGTCAACGAAATTCTGAAACTTCCTTATTCTTGTTTTTTTAGACTGAATTGTAGGAAACGTAAAAATGAATAACGAAGGGATGAAATTGATAATTGAAACCATTAACAAACTCCAAGATGCCTTCGCTATGTCTGGAATGAATTTCGGGAGCTTAGACCTGCCTCAAATAGCCGTGGTGGGTGTCCAGAGTTCTGGAAAGAGCAGCGTCCTCGAAAACTTTGTTGGGAGGTGAGAGTAGAAACATCAACCAAATAGAACTTGATACTTTTTACATTTCTAATCAAAATATGTATAAGGATTTTGGTCAATTTCAATAACTATTCAATTTATAGTACATTTAACTTCTTACATATAAAAAGAAACTTTGTGCATTTCGAAGATAAGTTACAGAAATGTTTAAAGCACCGACAATTTCGCATAAATATTTTTCAGAACTTAAAGTTAAAAATAAGAGTGCACAACATAATAAAAAGTCTGATAGAAGGCGGATGAAATCGCTCGAAGTAGAACGATTTTTTTATCTAATTTTTAACATAACCTTTTATATCCAACAAATTGGGAAAATATGATTTCTACACGATTTTTCCTATGAAAACACACACATCGAATTTATATAGTTTGCTCACAGGTGAGATCAGAGTCGTTCAAGAAAACTGGAATTCTGTCGTGTCCTTGAATGATCACTGGGCAACTTAATTTGCTGGTCATATACACTAGATTCTAATGAAAAACTGATCCTCAGAAGGCTGTACTGGTTTAGAAGTTTGACAAGTACTTTCCTACATTTGACCCCAAAACGTAAAATTGATTATAAAGTTCGTTTCTAAACAATCCCTCGAATTTCCTGCTTTACTTCTCTTTACCATCCAGCTGGTAGTTGAGAAGGCAATGGTTTGGCACCACTCTTATCGCCTGGGAATGAGTTCTCCTGTTCCAAACTTAGTAAGAAACTTTACTAAGGTTTCTTACTTAGTCCCACATTTTCTCGATCCTGACGACTTGATATTTATATAGTTATGTGGTGATTTGAAAACCGGAAGTCAGTCTTACAGTTGGAACATGATTAACACTTGATTTAGAAAAATAAAGCGTTAAAGTGTATGAATAAAAAATTCCAACGTAACTTTTTATTCAAAGTTCAATAGTTGCTTTGAATTTAAATACATTTAAGTATTGTTTTTGTTTATAATTAATTTATATCTCTTGAATAATGAAGGTTTAGTACAATAGCAACTCCGTTCAGGTTTGCCAGCAGATCTGATTCGGCCCTACTTTTAATTTACTTCTAAAGTAATAGTTAGAAGTAAATACTTACACTTAATAAATAAAATGACATCAGGATTGGTTGTCATTTCCCAAAAGCTGTTTAAATAAATTCACACTCCTCACTAATCTGAATTTACAGATTAGTGAGTGTCTATTATTGTTTATTGTCTATTTTTAAAATAACGTTTCTGGGTTCAAGAGAAAAATCCGTTAAATAAAGAATTTTCGTCACGATATATATTCAGTAAGAGATAAAAAGATGAAAATAAACTTAGTTTCTCGTGAAGCAAATAAAATGGAATTTTGAAAGATAATAAATTCTGTTTACTTTGTCCAGATTTGTGATAAAGCTCTAAAATTTCAGTTTTCTATAGTATTTGTTATTTTTATTCGCTGAAACAGGATTCCATATAAATTAAATTATTAATGATCGCAAATGAATGAAATTAGATGTTTAGTGCATACTTTTTTGCAGGGATTCTTAGAATTTTGTCAATATTGTTGACACCGATTGATGCTTTTTATTGCGAGTAGCCCTTTAGATTCTTCTTTTTCTTCTTCTTCAGCCGTGATTAGTCCACTGCTGGACGAAGGCCTTCCCCATATCTTTCCATTCACGCCGGTCCTTTGCTCTCTCCATCCAGTCTACACCAGCAAAGCCACCAATTCGTCCTTCCATCTAGTTTTTGGACGGCCTCTTTTCCTTTTGCTCTTTGGGACCATGTTGTCAATCTCTATGCCCATCTGTCATCGCATGTCCTGGACAAATGTCCAGCCCATTTCCATTCGGTGGATTTGATAACCTCCAATGGATCTGTAATCTTCGATTAAGTAATCAGCAATATCATAATGTTAGAATTGAGGCTTTCGATCTAACTTCAATTAACTAAACTATGAGGTTATTTTTAAAAAGAAAGGTGTCGTTTAAATGAGGAAGACTTTAACGCAAGTTCTTCCGTGTTCTCACCTGCGACCAGAGTCTGAACTGGGAGGATGCCTTTATGCCCTCTTCTTGTTAGCGATACGTTTGTCTTCTGCACAGGTCCTCTTCCGAACATCCACACCGTATTTTCTCTCTCTCTATTTCTACTAACCTACCTCAGCCTCCGATTTTCAATGGGTTTTCCAACTTCGTTTTGGCTGCATTAGGCCGGTCTACTTCCAGTAAGGAGATAGAGTCCGCCTGAACTTTTCCACAGATAATATTTATAACAAGCACATGTCCATGCATGGAATTGCTGAAATAATGATAACAGCAATTACTTCTAAAAAAGAATGAATAACAGTTTCTGTTGAGATTAAAGTACAGGAGTTATAAATATTATAAAGTTATAATTTTTAATGCTCGTCGTTTTAGCACTTGTAAGCGAAAAAAAATTTTAACCCCTCGCAGACCCACCACAAACAGAGAGCTTGTTTCTTATAAAGAAACTTCGAAGAAACTATGCCAGGAATGAAATTTCAAAACTGTGCAAAAGAAGTAACAAGTAACCTACTTGAACACATATCTATTAATAATGTTTAGACCTGTGATAATGAAAAAAAAAAACTAAAAGAACAATTACACCAAAATGCAAGACACTGGATTACGTGATGAAATATATAATAGTATTCCTTACTATTTATTTTACTAACAGGTTATTTTCTTTGGAATGAGTCATATATATGTACATCAGATAAGCAGAGTCCAACTGGCGCATAATGGCCTAAAGCCATGTGGATATAAGTCACATTGTGGCCAATTAATCGGCCAGCATTTTCCACATAATCTCTGACCCTGGTAATGAGTCTGTTGTCCAGATTCACAAAGAAAAAAAAAATAAAGATAAAAATAATCCCTAGTCTGTTCCTTGAACTCCACATAAAAAAAATCGGTGCTGAAAGTTATTATTACTGTATAGGGGAGAAATTATAAATAAAGATCTTCAAAAAAAAATAATTAATAAAATTATTATTTTAGCCTATATTTTATCTGTATTATTTTAAGTATTCTTATTGAAGTTATATATCGATCACGAACAAATATATTAATTGAATGATAGTAATTATTTATTAAGTAAATAAATTTTCGTTTCAGAGATTTTCTCCCTCGAGGTACTGGAATCGTAACAAGAAGGCCCTTAATCCTTCAGCTACATTGTAGTAGAGATGGTAAGATAATGTTTAAGAGTTCCTCAAGAAATAGTCCTATATACCTTCCTTTTTAAGGATCTTTGACAATATTTAAAAAATATCGTATTTAAAGATTCATTCTGTATTATTAATATATCACTGTCTAAATAAACAAATCAAAACTGCAGGGGAAAAAATCATATTGGTGAAATGGAAGACCACAGATTATCTAAAATATTTATAAATTAAAGATCTGCAAAAGATCAGCTAAGACCAAGAATGCTTTGGAAAGAATAAATAATAAAAAACCTCAGTACATGAAATAGATAGTATCTGTTTCTACATCCGCTTTTTAGAAAATTTTAAGAAAAAATCTCGTGAAAATGAAGAAATTACGAAAATAATCTCCCAGTTATCATCTAGTTATTAGATAACTAGGAGATTAATTTCGAATAAAAAATTTTAATAAAAAGAAAGTGAAAAGTCAAATTTTCCTTTTCACTTTCTTTTAATTCATAAACAACATAAGGAAAAGAAACAACGAATTAAGGATTAAACGCACTTCTCCTTCCGTTATGTTTCCGTAACGTAATTGCTTTAGTGACGTAGTTACGTATTCAGGGTCACCAGAATTGAGTCTCGTAAGACGTAATGGAGATCTTCAAATCTTATATAATACGAACCTGTATTATATAAATACAACGATACGATCTCCGTTATGTCTTACGAGACTAAATTCTCGTGACCCTGAATACGTCACTACGTCACTAAAGCAATTACGTTACGGAAACATAACGGAAGATGTAGAAGTGCGTTTAGCCCTTCAGCCATTGTCTGTCGAAAATTATCATTCTTTCATTTTGTTTGATAGATATTAATTATAAAATACAGTATTTTATAAGGAACATGCTTCTAGCTTTTGTTTGTTTGTTTTTTTGTTTCTTCTTTTATGTTTCGTCAATGTTCTTCATACATTTAATTATATGACTTAATACTGCTAATATTTCAATTTAAGTGACAACTATCAATCGTTCTGTATTTCTTTATCTCTTCTTTCTCATGCATCACTTTAACGTGTGATCTGAAACATGTTTATTTAGGTATTTTTCACAACTACTTATCTTGATCTCTTTTTGAAATCTGAAATTACCGAATATGAATTACTTTCCTCTATTCAACAAGCTACTAGTGTGCTTCTTTCTTCCGGTAATCTTACAATCAAGCTTAAGTCCCCAAAGTATGCTCCGCCGTTATGTCCCTACTACAGAGAAGTACCATTAGCATACCTCTTGATGAGATATTTTTTCAATCTTGTTAGTAATTAATATAATTTTTAAAGGCTCTTCAAAGTCTGTTTTATTGAACAAACTTTTTTTAATACGTTCTTCCGCCATTATTTTTTGTTCTTACAATATTAACTGTTATGCTTTATAATTCTCATTCATACAAATACGTATCCTACCCGTATGGTAATTTAATGTTTCACTGAAGCCTAAATAACAGAATTCTCTACGAAATATATAATCCTTCTGCTGTTAATATGTCTGCCCATGTCAGCTACATTTGATTTTGTCTGACAGCAAGTTATTTTTTAATTTTTTTTCAGATATGGTAGTAACTTCTCATTATTTTTTTATCTCCTCAGACATTTCATCACACCTCATCACAAATGTTAGATCCATCTGAATTTTTCAGTTTTTCTTATGACAGCATTGCTTGAATAACTAAACAAATCATCTGTTTGATTCTTCGGTAGATCTAATTCGCAGCACATCATATAAGTAGTATGTTTCACGATTTCAATAAACATTATCAGATTTATTCCTCCTATTTGAAATTAATCAAAGCATCATCTTTTTGTCAGGAAACCCTTAAACAGTAAGGGGAAATTTAACGTATACAAATTAAAACTTGAAAAAAACAAACAAGGAAATAAAAGATTGAGATGTCATTCAAGTCGTCAACTGCATTTAGGACAGCTGTTTTGTCCTTATTAGGACTCATAGCCAGGTTTAGACATATTGACGATCAACTCGAGTGGAGTGAACGATCCCAGTGGATTTTCACGCCTTCGAGTTGATCATCAATATAGGTAACTCTGGCTGATGTGTCCTAAAATAAGGAATGAAACAGCTGATTATCGTTGACGGTAGCTCTAAGGCGTGAATGTAATGTACAATCTTTTTTTTTACCTTTTTTTTTCATCTTTAAACAATAAATTTTATGTAAATTTAACAAATTGATGAAAATTCTCGTGATAAATGAGCAGTAAAATACGTACAGCGTTTGATAAGTTTTTCTTTTTCCGTAATCTAATCTTAAAGTAATCAAAATTTCAGCCGTGTTTCATTTTAGCTATCTATCATAACTATTCCAAGTTATATTAGTTCTATCAGTTCACAAAGAGTTATTAGTTCTATCACTAAATTTGCTAATTCTTTCTTGTTGTAAAATGTAACTTCAGAATACATGCCACTTAGGTTTAAAACGTAAAGTTATAAGGTTCAGATTTTGTTTGATGCCATTTTAGTTTGTTAATTTATTTATATTTTTTAGTTATAATGTAATGAAATACTAATGTCAAACAATTGTGTTGATTCGATAGAATACGCTATGTTCCTGCATAAACCAGGAGAACGAATCACTGATTTTAATGACGTAAGAAAAGAAATCCTGCGAGACACAGACAAAGTTACTGGATCCAATAAAGGCATTTCGGATATTCCCATTAACCTACGCATTTATTCCCCAAATGGTAAGATTTTTTTAAACGTAAATCATAGATGAAGGAGAAAGAAAATATTAAAAACTTTAAAAGGTTCAATAATAAACACCAATAATTACAGTAGCCGAAAATTGAAAGATGTTGTTTATATATTTTTTATTCTTATATTAATTTATTCAATCTTCTTATATCCTGCGAGTAACAGTTAAGGCCTATCTGCAGAGCACAATATAATAGTGTGAAATATACCAAATTAAATATTAACAAATAATAAAAGTAACAGAATTGCGAACAAAATTATATACAAAATTGAAAATGCTATGTTAATACATACAATCAAGTTATTTCTTATTGGTAACATTGATAATTTCGAAATCTAAAATTTCAATTTAATGTTACAATTCATTCAACATCTTGACAACACACTGAACATCAATATTCAAAACGGAAAAAATTTCAAATAAATGTTGGAAATATGTATGAAGTCGAAAATATTTATTATTAATATTATTAATTCTCTGATGTTTTTTGGAATAAGAAATCAGCAAACACATCAAAATTTGTTAAAAAAGTCTTTATAATAAAAATGTTTAAAAATACAATACGGAATAAAAATACAAATGAGAGCTTTCTTGTATAATTCCCTTGTCAATCCAAAGAAGTTTTTTGAAGAATTTGCAAATTATCTAATTACGCAAAAGCTTTTGAGCACATCAAAAAGAAACGAACTTACATTTTACCATTTTAAGGATTTCTAAAAGAATCATTCATATTCATAGACAGACCTCGACTTACGCAAATAGTTCTATAACGGTCCTCTAAGGAAAGTCAAATTTTACGTAAAGCGGACTTCCTTTTCCTCATTATTTTACTCTCAACTTCGACTCTGTTCGTTTGCTGTACGTTTGCAAGAAGGTTCGTGTCTTGCTTCGTTAACCAGCCATTGTGAAGAATATTAAAAAAATGGCAAAAATACTTGAAAATAAGCACAAGAAACACAATAATGTTCATGTTGGGTATTCCTTATGTAAATCGAGGTCCAGCTATTCTCAGAATAACTGGATGAATACATTTCCTTATGGGTTCCTTTTTCATTCCTACCTTGTTTCAAACGTAGTTTTGAATGTCGTCATCCTAAAATACTTCAATATTTTTCTAATCAAATCACCTCAAATCTTATTTTAAATGAAGAAAATTTCAAATTTCAAACACAATTTTCCTGCATAAAATGGATTCTGAGAATTTTTGCGGAAGCCAGTCAACTATTCCCTTAAAAAGAACGCAGTCACATACTGCTTCTCTATTGACCAATCCTGTTTCTTTCTTGATGAATGTATTGTAAAGTATGTTTGTCGTCTTCTATCAATCAGTTTAGTGATCTCACGATTTCATCTCTTCGTAGTACTAAATTTAACGAAGAACAGGACAGTAGAAGATTATGTAGAAAAAAATCAAAATTAGTCAACTGGCATTGTTTTGGATGGTTTTATTACTTTTATTATTTTACCAGCAGTATTATCACCATAAACGGAAAAAAATTACAAATCCTTACATTTTATTAAGAAATAAAATTGAGATTTTTTAAAAATTGTAATTAATTGTATACAAACATTCATCGTAAATGATAAATGCTTAAGAAAAAATTTATATCATTTTTTTCCTAGCTACATATTTGACTTTAAAATTTTCCTTTTGTCTTTTAGTTTTAGATCTAACTGTTGTGGATTTACCTGGGATAACGAAAGTGCCTGTTGGTGATCAACCACCCGATATTGAGGAGCAAGTAAGAGAAATGATCATGCGCTACATATCCAATGAAAATACATTGATTTTAGCTGTATCACCAGCAAACGTGGACTTGCCCAATTCGGATGCCCTCAAATTAGCAATGCAAGTGGATCCAGAGGGTAAGAAATCTGACAAGAAATTAAATTTAGTATTGAGACGAAGATCTAAAAAATAAGAGACAGTAAATTGTTTCCATGAATTAACATTAGATTACACATCATCATTGTTCGTCTTCAGATATTATTAATTTACTTCGTAGTTTTTAATGCTTATTGACACTGCACGGAATGCGAAAGACAATAAATGTATAAATTAAAAATATATATATATATATATATATCTCATTCAAAAATAAACTATTCAACTACTGTAATTTTCAAAAGAAATTCGGCAGCACAACTAATCTAATAATTACTCTGTATTGAAAATATTGAATTATTTTATTTTTGTTTTAGCTTCTTTAAAATAGTCTGAATAAAATTTAACATGTAGAACTTACCTCGTTTTCGAGATATTGAAAGCTTAAAAAAATAATAGGCTAATTATTATTTGTAAAGGCTTGAAGAAGAGGAGACGTTCTTTTATTTTCTCCTCGAAAATTCGCTGTTTTTTTCTAGAAATAAATGTAGTTTTTAACATTTATTTTCTGGTGTAGTGGAAGATGATTAATAGTATACTTTACAGTAGAAAAGATTTGAAGAAGAAATATAGAATGTTTATTAATAATAGGCTATATTTTAATTTTATAATTTTCTGAAAAATGAGTTCTGAATTTAATCTACATTTTTTTTTATTATTTGAAATTTACATGTAATTTTTAGTTTTACCTGAAATGCGTCATTGGCTGCTGTTTCTTTGACGCATTTCAATTTGACAGCTGCTAACTTGTTAATTCACTGAGACGATATTTATATCTGTAACAAGGTCAAGTGAAAATAGGCTTCAAGCCTTGGGTGCGAAAAGAAAAATCGTCACGAATTTAATGCTTTGACGTGTATCAATACAACAAGATTTTTATCTACAATAATACCTTGTTTATTAAGGAATTACGACGTTAGAATTCTTAATTAAATTCTAACGAAACTGCCTTTGTCAGATTTTGAAGCGAAGTTATTGTTATTCATTTTTAGCAATGTATACAGTTAGATCCTTCAGGAAAATACCTAATTTATTTGCTTAATTTTTATTTTAATCTATAAATTCTTTTGTAACGCATTTTTCTTGGATCTTTTTCACAGGCAAAAGAACAATAGGAGTCATAACGAAATTGGATTTAATGGATGCTGGCACTGATGCCAGAGAAGTATTAGAAAACAAAGTATTCCCATTGCAAAGAGGTGAGAAGTATTAAAGAATCCTTATGAATTTCTTTCGCTTTTACATTATGAAAAGTGAAAAAATATATAATAAAAATATATAGAGAGAAAATATATAAGCATTTACGGATTGCCCCTTCAAAGAATACAGAAAATACAACCAATTCAAAAATTAAAATATTTCAAGTTTTTCGAGAAATTTCTTCTATAGTTTGTTTACATCTCGTCTACTAGACAACAGTCTAGGGAAACCTATCTATGACAATATTCTGGTGATTAAATAAGTAGTACAGTTTTAAAAATATTGCTGTAATTACGTTTTGAGAAAAATGGAGGTAGATGTACCTGACCATCAAATGTCTACTGTTGTGTTTTTCTGGCATTATTATGGCAGCGGTTATCCTTGTATACATATTGACTATATACAGTGAAAGCTTTGTACACAGTTGCATCAATGGAAAGTTTCCATAAACAAAGTATTCTTGTTTCAAAAATTATAGGATGCCTATAAATGATGGAAACCCTAAGAACGTCTGTCAACTATCAAAATGGTAGAAAATACACGAAAGGTCACGAATTTACAGAATGATATAGTTACTTGAATCATGACAAACAGGGAGAGACTGAGGGTTTGGTGAGTGAAATACCTACATCGGGCACAAAGCTGGTAGGGAGCCAAAATTGCAACAGAATCGTATTCAGTTTGTAGACCTACTAAGCAATAAATTATAGAGAATTTGCTTAGATCTTGAAAAGATTAGTTCGACTTTCAGAATTACGAAAAAGAAAAAAAAAGTGGAAAAGGGAAAATCGAAACCTTTTTGTTAACTTAGACTCAGGAGCAGAAATAATTCCCCTGGGCACTAAAATATTTGACGACAAGGAACGAATAGAAAACTCCTCTATCTTTTGAGCATTCTAATGATTACTGTAGTAAGCCTGTTTATGTCTGTACCGTAAAGATTATTTAAAATTATGAACACAATTTATTATAATTATTTTAAGAAAACTATACCCTTTAAATTCATTTTAATCTATTTGGAGTTTTAAATTAACTTATTTCCATAGCTACTATTAATAGACCAGAATTCCTGCTGAAAAGAACGTAAAAGTCTGTCTGCCTTACTTTACTACATTGTATCTTACTTCAAGACAATTATAAATAAAATTCTTTCTAAAATAAAATACGTCTTAATAACAGAGGGTAACACTGACATCTTCTGCTAGCATTAAGGATACAAAGACGTTGTGATTTCATATTTACAGTTGGTTTGAGTAAAATACCTGTTGGTTTGAGCTGCTCTGAATAATAGAAAGCTGAAGTATCACTAAAAAGTTAATAAGTTTCTTAAAAGCGTTTCGGATATATATTGATTACACTTTTCGCTTCGCAATGTATTTTAGTTAAAATATCTATTTTTTATTGAGATATTCAATTGAATTCAAAGATACTTCTTTGCCCGAGAACTTTATTTAATGATATTGTTAACGAAATTTTAATACATTGTATTAGTTTTATTTTAATATTCTCTCATCCTTCAACTATCTTTCTTTTTAGGTTATGTCGGTGTCATTAACAGAAGTCAGAAAGATATAGATGAAAATAAAGATATTGCGGCTGCAAATGATTCAGAAATGGAATTCATTAATCTTCATCCTGCCTACAAGTAGGAAATTTATACTTCCTAATGATATTTTATTACAAGTTAATATTTCTTTTATTACTTCACTTCTATGCTAGAAGTGGTCATATTTCACGAACACTGGGACATAAGTGTAGTTTAAATAAAGAGGCACTTCTCTGATAATAGTTTGAAAACTCCATTTATCACCTAAGTCTTTGATGTCAGCAAAAATCCATATAATCCAGGAAGGATGTTTGTATTTCAAATAACTTCATGGAGAGTTATTAATGTCCTCTTGAAAAAGATGTTAATAATGACATTGTGCTAATAAATCAAGCCAGTTAACACATCAAGTATTTATCAAACTGGGAAATAAGTGCTTATGAACAACATAAAATTTTTCATCATAATATTCTATAGCCCTCTACCAATGAAATGTTAGATTCACTTTAAGCTACTTTGATCGATCAGAAAAAAACTTTTCAAAGCTTGTGTTGGAAAAGCAAACCCTTATTCGATGAAAATGAGATGATGCCTTTGAAGTGGCACAGATACATTATTTTTCTGCATAATTACCTTGACGATTGAGGCATTTGTCGTAACGTTTGATCAGTTTGTCCATCATAGCAGCATAAAAGTCAGGGCCTGCTGTTTTGTCACTTTTTTTTCTTCTTCATTGATGTAAAGCGTCGACTTGACATATGCTCTTTTTAAGGTAGGGAACAGATGAAATCACTAGGAGCCAAAACCGGCAATTAGGGCGGATTTCCAAAATTTCTCAGCGAAAACCGTGCAATAGGTTCTTGAGTTTTTCGTGCAATATATGGTCGGGCATTGTCGTGAACGAGGATCACACAATCGTTAGAAGACCAGGACATTTACCGTACATGCTCCAATAAACGCCGAGTCTCTTATTGTCGCCGGTCTCTAATAAGCGCCGGGCTGCAGAGGGGACACGGCCAAATAGTAGCCGGTCTCTAATAGTAGCCGGGTCTTTGATATTTGCCTAATAGTACTAGTGTAAGCATCTTTATAGTCGTGCGTAATACCTTACGGTACATTGCCTTAAAAAATGCCGCCGAAACGGTCATTTGACATTGCCTTTAAGATTTGGCTGTGGAATACACGAAAGAAACTTCCGGTGAGGCGGCCGCCCATCATTGCTGATTCGGACGATGAATAGCAGCGAAAGGTACAGAAAAACATTGCTATTTATCTTTAATAGTCTTATGTAGCATGTGAAATTCAAATAAAAGTAGCTGTTCGTAATATTAGCCGGTATTTTTTGTGTAAAAATATTGCGTTCGGAAGGGTTTTGTTAATAATGGCAGGCCTCTAATAGCAGCCGGTCTCTATTAAGCGCCGGGAGCTGAGGCTAGTTTTGCAAATAAACGCCGGGGGCCTCTATTGGAGCATATACGGTATCCTAATTTTGTTGCTCAATTTCTGTAAGGTTTCAATAGGAGATACGTTACCCAAGCAGATCACCATTTTGAAATGACAGGGCGCACCTCCAATGACACATACAGAAAACCATGCGGCACTAAGGAGTACAGCCCTCTATCGGATATTTCAGCAACCGCCGGCATTATGACAAATTTATAAATTTAATCTCTAACGTTTTCTGAACCCTAGTAAAAAGTACTTTTGAATTAGCTTGTATTCATTTAAAATTATATAACATTCGGTAAAATGTACCGAAATTTGTGACAAATATTTTACCATTTTAAAAAGCATTTTGTTCAAATGAACAATATTATTAGCAGAGTATTAATAACAATACCAAGTTTTGTAGTCACGGTAACTTGAGACGCTTTTCACGGATCTCAGTCACGATCTTGGTAAAGGTCTTCGAACATCTTTTTAAGACTAACCGTCCGTCCCGGAAATTCTCAGTATCTTCTCTTCTTCTTTTGCCGTCCCCTAACCTGGTTTTTTTGAGCAGCATAGTAATAATAATTTTAATTCATCGTCATCGTGAAATAATTTCCTTCTTGCAATTTAAAATGAAAGCGATTAATAATATGTTAATAAATATGTTAATATTAATTAAATATGTTAATACTTTCAGCAATAAAGGAAATTTGGAATATTAAAAACTGTTTTCTAATTTATACTGTTTCTCAAATTATTTGAAATTATTTTCTTTTAGTTGATTTCATTCACAAGTGTTAGATTACACAACAATTTAGCTTAAGAATAATAGCGTAAACTAATGTAGTAGTCTCTTAATTTTATATCAGCTACTTAGCTGTTATATTATTCACTTGTTCACAGTAACGTATCAAAACAACTATTGGTATAGATAAAATGTGTGTTTTGTAGCTTCTTCCAGTTTGAGGGATTAAACCAAAGCTAGATGGCGCTTGTGGATATGCAAATTGAAAACGGCAAACATGTTGCATATAAATCAGTGGTCATACGGTTGGAGGCATAAGTTCCAAGTGGAGTGTGGAACTGATCCCAGTCAACTGCGTCATTTCCTATATTAGTTTAAACCGATATAGTGTAGCAGAGGCAGCTCTCAACATCAAAACAGCATTTGGGAGAGAAACAGTGTATTAATGTGTATTGGTTTGCAAAATTCCGGTTCGGCTGTATGAGCCTCGCAATGGATTATAAATAGCTATCGATGATGGCAAGCTGAAGGACTTGATCTACTCCGATACTCGCCAAAAAGTTCGAGAACTTGCCGACAAATTTGGGTTTTTCAGTTTCCAAAAAACATTTCATCATTTCACATTTGATGGCTATAGACAAAGAGAAAAAGATGGATAAATGGATCCCACATGAGTTCATAGAATAACAAAACACGACGATTGCAAGTGTTCTCTTTTCTGCTTCTCCATAACCAAACGAACGACACTTTGAAGAGAATCTTCACGAGTGATGAGAAACAGATACTGTCTACAAACTGCGCATTGCTCGACCACGATGAGGCTCCGAAACACCCCGAAGCCTATACTCCAGAAAGACGATGTTCACTATTTGATGGTACAAGTTTCATTTTTTCTTGCCATCGGATCACATAATAACAGCGGATAGGTATTGTCACGAACTTGGCATTATGCTTGGAAACTTGTCGACCAAACAGTCATGGTTAATCGTCATGGACGCATTTTTCTTCACGATGACTGTTTTTTATCAAGTCCACAATTATTATATAGATTTGGAATTACACTTTAATGCTTCAAGTTGCTAATTAAAACTTTAACGTACTTGTTTTTTGTATTTTTAGTGAAATTCAAAATCAATTGAATCTCCTTAAACTATTCTTTCCAGACACTTAGCGGATCGTACGGGATCGAGATATCTACAAGGTCTTTTGAATCAACAATTATACGAACACATTCGAGATAAATTTCCACAACTTCGATCCCAATTGAATCATCAGTTACAGAAGACAAAAGAAGAATTGGAAGCAATGAGGGCCTTTGAGGAATTTGGTCCTAATGAAGGTTGGCGTCAAAAGCTTTTTATCAGGTAAATTAAAAACACTAAATATTTCACAGTAATTATTTATAACCAAGAGTTTCAGGCATAAGATGTAGAAATCTTTTCCTCTTCAGACAAACACGGTATCTGGTAACTAATAAGTCAAAATTGCAAATATTAATTTAAGCTTTTTATATCGAAAGTTATAAATTGGGAAAGTAATATATGATATGTACATCTTATTATTTAGGCTTATCAATGACTTCACGGAAGATCTCAAAACGTGTGTAGAAGGACAGAATGCTTTAGTGGATTCTATATTTTTATCCCCAGGAGCCAAAATGAACATTAGCTTTTATACAAATATTATGACGTTGCTGGCATTGGTAAAGTATAAACTTGAATAAGATTTTAATGCTATAGTTATTGTAATATTAAAATAATACTGAACTAATTCCAAAGCAGTGGACAAATTTATGATTATTGTAATAAAAACACTTTGCAGAATTAGCTAAATTACATGTTAACGTTCAAGCATTCTTAACATGAACCTATGTTGCTGATCAAAGCGGTATATTCGATTAATTATAAATAGAAGATATAAATTTTAATTTCCGCCATAAATTGGGTAATTTTTATATCAGACTTTTACAGTTGCAACTATTCTCACCATTATTAAGCATCTTAAGTGTTTAACATTTATTTCTGGTGTAGTGGAAGATGCTTAATAATATACTTTATAGTAGAAAAGGTTTGAAGAAGAAATATGAGATATTCTCACCATTTTCTGAAATGATTAACTATGATTGACACCTAAGCAAACAGTCTTGTTCTGTTAATGAAAAAGGCAGAATCGTAATGCTTGTAATAATATATTTAAGCAGAATTTAAAATTAAAATTTTATCGTAGTATGTAAAAATCGAAATTTTCTTTAGCTGATATGAACCTACTTTTTTTATGTTGAGTCAAAGAGTTAAAAAATATCTTGGGGGTGTGTACGATACATAATCTTTCAATCACTTTTTGAGATAGACTAGTCATGAAATTTCATAACAAAAATTCATGTTTTTAATTATTTTTTAGTGCTAAAATATGCATCATAAATTATGAATTTCTTAAAGTTAACTAAATTCTATATAATTAGCAGTCAAACAATGAGTTAGGAACCTCAAGCCTCGCTTCATTCTAAAGGGTTACAAATACATAGTTGAAATTAGGATGCCGTTTTGAGTCAAGCTGAGACCCTGGGACGGCCGTTTCGAGCTTGTTGAGTTCTCCTCAGCCAGTGCAAAACTCAAATGGCAAACGAGGGGAACGAGCCATTCAAGATGTAAACCGTGACCCTCGTTCGCCTTTTGAGTTTTGCACTAGCTCAGTACCCCTGGCTGAGGTGAGCTCAACAAGCTCGAAACGGCCGTCCCAGGGTCTCAGATTAACTCAGAAAGGCATCCTAATTTTAATTATGAATTGTTTGCTTTTCTTTTTACCCTTTAAATGGTTTGTTATTTATTTTTTATTTATTTTTTTTATTTTTTATTTCTTTTATGTCGTCAAATACCTTTTGAGGCAGTCGTAGTGCTGCCCGAGGTTTTGCATTCCCCATTTGTTCTTGTTTTTCATTTTCTTGGTTTTAGTCTTTTAGAGGTCACTGTTTAGATCTTGAATGGTTACAAATACATGTTTACCAGTGTCACATGATCCATGTTATTGTACTAAAAGACTGATTTTAATTATTATAGCGTAAAAGTTGAACAATGCCATATCGTAGAATAATACCTTAGACAGAATTGAAATTATCGTTCTACAATTTTACTAAAAATAACTATTAATTTTAATTTAGCCTTCAGGAATCACAGTAGATGAACTGAACGTAATTCGAAGAAATTTACATGGCTATCGGTAAGTATTAAAAAAGGTCTGTGTACGAAACAAAGATTAATTCAAGTTATAGCGATTGTTATACCTGGCTTAATGTATTGGTATATTTTTTAACACAGCACCTCCATGTTTCCACCAGGACTGATGATTGACATATGTATTCGGAAGATAGTTTCCAAATATAAAGATCCCATGTTAAATTGCGTTAACATCATCACGGAAATTCTCCTCTCCGCAGTTAACAAGTGTGCAAGAATCGTTGGTTTCTTTTTTTTATTACTAATTAATGTATTTAGTCTTATTAATCAAATTCTTATTATTAAAGAATTCAATTATACAACACATTTTTATATGAAATTTTTAAAGACATATATGTTCTTACACTTTAAAGATTTCAAAGATCATTAAGCATTGTCAAAAATTATTAATATGCTATAATTTCCATTGGAACAAATTATGGAGGAAATATGAACTGTTTAAAAGACAGAAACTTAAGGATTTTAGGCTTCAATTCCAATTGTGAGATTTACAAATGATATTTGGTATGTTCAGTGGGAGATACAGAGAAAGGTAATAAATATTCTTTGGAGATCCAAACCCCATAGACACATTGCACCTAATAGTTTTTTGTAAGACCTCATATAATTGATAAACCCATAATGAAGGTGTTGAGGTTGAAATCAGTCGTTCATGGAATCAATATACAAAATTAAATATTAACATTAACATTATCACATTATAAGCTGAATAGCAGCTTAATAGAATATTGAGTAATACAAAGGAAATCGATACAATAATTGAACAAAAACATGCAAAATTTAAGAAAGGTATTCTGGAGAGGTTTCACAAGCTTGTCACAATGCTAAGAGTCGAAACTCCAAAGGCTCCAAGACACTTAGAGGCGAGTTGGAAGCGAAAAGATTCAGGAGAGGCACTTCTACCTTATTTTTCGTAACTTTCTGCCAAAGACTGAACTGAGAAATAATGTTTTAAAGCAAACAAATTCAGGAACGAAACTTAGGAAATGGACAAGCTTAATAAGAGACTGTCTTTAGTGTAATAATTTTAAGTAGACATAAATTAAGTGTATCATTGTTGACTTGATAATTCCAATTACTGAATTGCACTTCCAACTAGAGTTTCTAATGAGGTACAGGCAGGATATGGTGCAAGAAGGAAGAATATCATGAACTGTTAAAGTTGCTAAAGACTGACCAGCAAAATAGAAATGTACAAATTCTTTATAGAGGGAATAGAGGATCAATGGGACATGAATTACATCAACAATATATTAGATTATGTCAAACTGCTTGAACTTACAAGACCTCACGGATTGAAGGTCATGCAGAGACAAAGCTTCCTTTTCTCAAAGAAAAGCTTCCATTTCTTAAGTAAACAAACAAGGTGGATCTAATGGCGAATTACGACATGTTTGGCAAAATAAGACTCTAGCACAGAAATAGGCAGAATGATAAAAAACGACAAAGTGGCATCTGAAAGCAAAAATAGAATTGTTCTCCACTGGAGCCAATGATGTAAGTGATGAATTGTGATCAGAATCAAGGGGAATGGTTAGAAGGCATAAGTAATTTATTATTATTGCGAAGATTTATAGTTAAAACAAATCAAATCGCATCTATGAATGGAGTGGCATTTTCCTTAATAGTTGAGTTGTAGTTGCTTATATTGACGATTTTGTTGTGACGAATTTCACTAAAACACTCCATTAATGGCTTAACTACATTGGGAGTTTACTGAAGTGATTGATCGTTATATGTAATATTTAAACTGATCTATATATTCTGGTTACAATAGTTCCTGTCTTAATAAATTCTTCATACTAAAGGAAATAAAGCTATCGTTACAATGCAACAATCATAAGATATAAGATATGAAGAGTGCGAGAAAAGTCCCGCACCCAGTTCATATGTTATTTTCAATGTGCTTGCCATTCTGTTGCACGAAAAGGTTCAGACGGATGACCCAATCCTTCCACACACATTCCAAGTTGTCCAGGATTTATATCTGATATGTTTTTGATTCTGGACTTCAAATAAGAAAGTGACTACAGCTTTTCTTCGTAAACACAAGCGTTTGAGTGACTCCACAGATAAATATCCAGCGTTCTGTGATCGTGGCTACGTGGAGGCCATTCACTGGCTTAAGTCAACTAATCCATAGTCCTGGGTACTGCTCTTCCAGATATGTTCTCAAGTCGACAGATTATGCTCTGGGCGCCATTCTGCTGAAACAAAGTTGGGAACGCTCAGGATTCAGATGCTCAGAAACGCCTTGGTGCCAAGCATAAGCACATACTTTTCACCTGTACTAGTTCCATTAAAGAAGACAGGCTCAATTAATTTGTCATTCCACACAACTACCTTCCTGATACTTACTGTCCAAAACACAATGTGGGTTGTTAGAGGACCAGTAACTGGTGTTCTAGCGATTCACTTCGCCGACACGTAATAGTTGGCCTCAAAACAAGATGCTTTTGACCGGAGGATCTCAGTATGTTCGTCTTGAGTCAATATTGTGTCAATAGTCTTGAAAAAAAAAACAATACTTTTGCCTTTGATGTGTGACTTTTCGGACACCCTGTAGCTTCCTATAATTAATATATCTTACAATAGAATTTTTATATTCTAATGAGATTTTCAGTTTTCAGTAGAGAATTTCAGTAGAGAAAAATATTTATTTATGGTAAAAGAAATCAAAAATTTCAATATTTAGTCCAAATTGATATTTTCTGTTTTAATTTCTTTATAGTACCTTTGTTGTATTGATTAACATAATTTTAATGCATCAGATTAAAACTCAATATTTATTCTTTTTATTTTAGTTTCAGATTTATCCAAAATTTAAGGATGAAGTCCTTCTTTTGGTCAATGAAAAAATCAAAACTTTTGAAGAGGAAACAAAAGTAAATTTTAAAACTTATCATAATTCTAGTCTCATTTAACACATTATCCCAAATTAGAAAAACAAATTTGTAAGTCGTATTGATATTCAAATCTTACACAATGCTAATAAATCTGGAACATACCAAAAATACAAGATATTCAAAATGAAAGTTGACGTTTCGAAAGGCTGTAACTGGAGAGCCAATCAGCGGAACGACCTCATATTTCATATGAGGACGTCCGTAGCGATGATTTTATTTGGCGCAAAAAAAATAATTACTTCCGAAGATGGCCGCTAGGGCGATACTTGGCGCTACAATACTGTAGTGGATAATTCAAATGACAAATGAACATTTCCTTTAGTTATTTATTAGTCTGTAAACAAGATAATAAATAAAGTAGAAAAATTATTAAATTTAGTAAATCAAAAAATTATGAAATTTAGTAAATCAAGACTTCAGATTTTAAAAAAATAGAAAATATGTTGCTGCACAGAAAGTTAAAGAAAGTTGTATTTATTAGATTTTTGTAAAATATTTTCTCCATGTCAAGAAAAGCCAGTATAGATTTACTGTAGTTTAAAATAAGAACAAGAAGGTGTTGAAGGAGGTGAAAAGATGAGACAGATGAAGAAGAGAAAGGAAACAGAAAAGAGCAAATTATAGCAAAACTGATTAAGGAGATTATAGCAAAAGAATTAGTAGGGTTAGAGGTGTGCTGAAAAAACGGTAGAAAATTTACCTAAGAGAATGGATCTAATTTTTCGAATTTGATAAAGTAAAGAGGATGGATTTGATAATAACCATCGAAGAGATATTATATATAACTCTTCAGAATCTTTCAAGGAATAATTCACTTACGAATACAATGCATTTGGGTAAAGTCACAAACCGAATTTGACGTTTTGAGATCTAAAAGCAGATCTATGAATAGTTGTTTTGGTTTTTATTCTCTTATTATCATAACCTACAAATGTGAAATATTTATCAAAAACCTATTGAATTTGCGGGGTTTTTTAATCACTAATCTTTCCAATAAATTCCTTAATTATTTGCTAAGTAGTAGTTTATATCATTTGTTTTTATAATTTTGATGGTAAAAATAATATGCATTATTTTTATTATTATTGTAATTGGCTTTTATAGCTCATCTTTCACATAAAAATTAATCTCAGTTGGAGAATTTTATAACAAATTTCATTGTTATACCATCTCCCACTGATTAAAGCAAAGGCCATCGTTCTAAAAAATAATGTATTTTCTGTCTAAAGCACCATCTGATAATTCATGTAGAAGCACAGAAGTCTTTCATTAATGTGAATCATCCCGATTTCCATCAAATTACTCAGTAAGTAAATATAGTTTTGATGTACAACTTTTTAAAAAAAATCTTTTTTCTTTATTTCTTTATCTATGTTGATCCTTTAAAATAGTTGTAAATAATGAACTTTCCTGTGGGTTAGAATTAATTTTGATGTAAGTTTAAATTTTTTCAATTAATATTTTGTACAATTCCATGACATACCCAGAAAAACCATATGAGTGTTTGCAGATATTTTAACTAAAACAAGTCATTCCCATTATGTCTTCGATTATAAAATAGCATAGATAGATGTAATAATAGTGTAATATACATATATTAACGAAAACACTTATGTATAAGATAATTCAAAAGAAAGTATTCCTATGTAGAGCATTCTAGAGAGAGAATCAGTGGGTGAAACAGCGTCAGACGTGGAATACATATATTCCATATGGGAAAAAGATTTCTGCAATAAAAAAAAGTAGTTCAAAAAATAATCCACAGGGGGGGGGGGGGGGGAATACGGCGCTGCCTAACTGTACCAATCAAAATTAGAATGAACTGGATTAGTGTGAGAACGGGAAAGGAACTCTAAATAACTATATATGAAGTGTTATCGAGTGATTTTTATTCATTTATTCCATACATTTATGTAATAATGGTTAATAGCAACAAGAGCTGATTGAAGCTGCAAGAAGCTCTCGTTCTGCAGGACCAAAAGCTGATACCGAGTGGCAACATTTTCGACAGCAGAATGCGATTGATCTGTACAGATGTTTCGGGTATTCAGTATGATTCTGTCTTTCAAATCTGCCAGGCAAAGGCTATTGCCTCGATAAAACCATGCTTTTGAAGTAACCTCAACGCTAAAAATCATATGTTAAGGTCTGGTGAACGTGGTTGGAATACGCGACTGATGATTCTCTCCTCTGTGAAATGTTATCGCAGCAACTGTTGAATATGACGTCCTATGAGAGGAGATACTCCATCTTGCATAAATGTTGTCGTGTTGAGGCATCCTACATCGCAATCTTAGATACTCCTTTATTTTCTGCCTATATTTCAGCTTTGTGTAAGAAAGATTTCTTCAGGACATAAATGGAAGAGAAGAAATTCTATTCTCCCTCATCTAAATTCATTATGAATACATTTGAATACATTGAAAACAATAATTATAAATAATGGTTCATTATAATTCCTTCAAATAATGATTCATTTTAAACCAATCATTAGATATTCTCTATTACAAATATCATTAAACAATTGCAATAATTTGTTGCTCTTTTTTTCCCTGTTTTCCATATAATGTACAAAGTAACTAAAAGCAATTTTATTGACATTTAATATTCTTTATTAAAGAACACGGTTCCAATTTATTTAGCAAGATTCAATCATTACGCGAGAATTCTCATCTTCAGTTTGGTATACTATACCTACTGGAGGTCAGACTTATGGCCTTCTTCTTCGCTGTGGTCAGCCCTATCTGATATCCTTCGTCTCTTCCTTGATAGGTTCTTAGATGTTCTAGCTGTTCCTTTAACGTCTTGCCTGTTATCCCATACTAGATTATCCCGCAGTCGTTAAAGCCGTGCTTAAATAAATAAAGAACCTTAAAGATCAAGAAAATTGCTTTTAGTTACTTTGTAGAATAAATGGAAAACAGGGAATAAAGATTTAGATGTTTAATGATATCTAATTATTTAAATTACAGGGAATTATGGGATAGCCACCAACCGTTAGATTTTGAAAATAAACAACAGAATTGACAGTTTAACGGAAAAGAATTTAAATGTACAGTGGATTAAATTGATTGATTAGAACAGTAAACTAGAATAATCTAGGATAAATAAAACTATGATACTGCTATAAAAATCATTATAATTATTCCCCCATCTAAGATTTTTCGACCCGAAAATATATATGATATACATGAAATGCAACAATGTATGGCCCAAAAGAAATAAAAAATACTGAGCTGCGAAAAATAAAATTATTTACAAGTTTTTACAGGAACAACTATTTACAACATGAACTATTTACACACTACATCGTTTGATCCGGGTATTCACGAAGGCACAAATTGTTGGCAAGTTCACTAAAAATGTTCAGAAGTTTACTGAAAGTTCGCTACTGTTCAAAACTGTTCGGAAATGTTCACCAAAAGTTAAAAGTAATGGTTTTCACCAATAGGAGGTCGGAATTCGTGGATGGAGTTGGAGAGTATTTACGGCGGTTTGAGGCTATACAACAGCTACAGACCAGTAACATGGGGTCTCTTCCATATCGAGTTCACGACACATCGTGGGTTGGTTCTGAGACAAGTTGAGACGGTGGAGCTTGGATTATGGGCTGGTCATGTTATTCATGGTTGAGTACCAGTTCCTAGTCCGCGAGCGTTGAATAGAGACAGTTTGTGTCGGCCGATGGAGAAAACGGCTGACTGGGAAATGTGTTGCTTCGTCATTTAGACTGCGTTGTCAATTAGGCGGCAGGGCGTTGGTTAGTGGAGCGGCGGTTACTGATTTGAATTCTGGCGGCAGAAGTTGGCATGATTGTTCTAAGGGCAGGAGATGCATTCGAAGGTTGCGTGCTCTCGGCATTGAAGGCTTCGTTCGATGGCCGTTGGTACTAAGGATCGCGATCGGTGTGGGAAGTCGTGGGACAGTGAGTTTCGAAGGAAGGGCAGCAGGTGTCATGGCCAATTCTGCGAACATGGTGTTGGCAGAAAAATGCATCGTGCAAGCTCCGTGCTCTAAGGGCGGTCATGTGGCTACATCGTAGTCCGTAGTTCGGCTAGACTGGAGAGCGGCCGGAGCCTCACTTCCGGCAATAATGGAGGGTTCGATGGAGGCAATATCAGGATCTGGTGCAGCAAAAACCGGATTTCGAGCGCCAATTGTGATGTGTAATTTCTCCTGGTCCGTAGCAATAAGATTAGACTGAAACTGGCTGGAAATCTGTAACTGACCTCATCTCATCTGTTTATTTCAGGGAGAGCATGCATTTAAATAGCCCATATACATTGATTT
>JAFIDM010000001.1:33299193-33347459 GCA_023159025.1 Thereuonema tuberculata
CATTACCTATAAAGACTGGATTTTGTTTAATAAATTTTTATTTATTACTAGCCGGGTACCGTCGCTTCGCTCCGGAACCCTTGCGTATATAGCATTAAAAAAAAAAAAAAAAAACTTTATTTATTTAGCAAATTAATATTGAGATCGGAGAATACACGACTTCCCATCCCGTTGTGACCTTCTCCGCTTAATTCAGGTATATTGCAGGTTGGCGCCACACACCTGGGGTTGCCGCCATACACTTCATTGTCAGTTTGCCAGATTATTCCCTATCCCGAATTTCGAAAAATCCGGCCTTATTCCTTGTCTACATCATAAAGGAAACCTCTGTGCAAAATTTCAGCTTTCTAGATCCAAGGGTTTGGGGTGAGCGTTGATGATTCAGCGAGTGAGTGAGTCAGGACTTTTCTTTTTATATATGTAGATTTTCATGAATTTTGTTTTGTTAACATCATTTATTAGTTCTTTATAGATTATATTTGGATGTGTTATTTTCTCATTTTCAACTGTTATCCGATTCGTTCTTTACATATTATTCCTGGTGTTTTGATATCATGTTTATTTATGAAAATATGAGCTATATTTGTTTTCGTATTTCCATGAATTGTACAGTTTCTTGTTGTTCCGTAAAGACGATTTTTGAAACCATTATTGCACATAAGTTTTACGTATTTCTGTACTACATTGTTTTTATTCATTTTGAAAATATCTATATTTACGTCGCCAATCAGTATAGTTGGACAGTTGTTTAATATATTTTCATTTTTTATGAATAGATTCTCTATTTCAGTAACATTTTAGTAATTTGTAATTTAGCATTTTGCTTACAGAATAATGTTTTATAATATACGTTTTTATAATATATAATAATAATAGCCGGGTACCGGCGCTTCGCTTTGGAACCCTTGCATATATAGTATTAAAAAAAAAACTTTATTTATTTAGTAAATTAATGTTGCGATCGTCGGAGAATATAGAACTTCGCAGCCCGTTGTGGCTTCTCCGAAGAACTCGGATGTATTGCGGGTCGGCGTCACACACCGAAAATTCACATTTTTGCATGTATCTTGCAAACGCTGAAGCGTTTGTGAATAAGTGATATATCGTTCGATAGAACTTTCAAATACCAACATTTTCTCAATATAATGTTCTCTTCCATCTTTTATACTTTTCGTTTAAATTGAGAAAAAGTAAAAATTTGACCCTTTAAAAGGCGCCATCTTGGAAACCAAAAACTTTTTTCCAAAGATTTTTGTAGCATTTTGTTTGTCTTAAAAAGATCTACATTTTATCCATTTACATGACCACTCTATCTCTTATAGTTTGGTCACAAAATTGGAAAAACGTAAAGTCTTATGACAGACAAAATAACGCTTTTATAATATATAATAATTTTCTTGATTGCCCGATGAAGCCAGCCATTTTGCGCTGGAGAAATCGATTGTATTGCTGATATTTCATGTATGTATTTTGTATTCATTTGTGCGGTGGCTTTGTTTTTGTATTAAAGTTATTATTAAATAGGTATTAAATAGCTATTATTAAATTTAGTAACAAATAAATCAACTTAATTGGGAATTTATTATCTAAAAACTACAGATCGTTTTTCAGGGACAATCGTTAGACCTTCGCGAAACATTAAAAGGCTTTAGTATACTAATTTATTAATGTTTTAATATACTTTTTAATTAAATTTGACAGTAGGTACATTACAGATAATACTATAGAATTTAAGTTTCATTAATAACAGAAAATATTAAATTTGACAAAGAAAAGTAACTATAGGCTTAGTTTTAGGAATATTTGTGGAGGAAAAAAACGTTAATAAATCTTTTTATCCATTCAACTGTCAATGCTTAGACTAAGTGAAATACCGGACACGTACTGTAGACAAGAGCCACTGCCTGCTGTAACCGAAGGAGAAGAAGAAGGAGTTGAGCAATATCAAAAAGAACTAGAGGCGTTTCCTGGTAAAACTGAGACTGCTGCAAAACAAAGGGCACAATCACCACCAGTGGATCCAGCCAAGAAATTAACAGTAAAGTACTTTTTTCCTTGATAATTTGTTTTGTGCAGTAGAATTTATTGTTATTCGCATTCAATGTTAGCCAGTGTACAGAATCTCACTTACTGTTAATACAGTGCAGAAAATACACTCTACGACAAAAAAATCCGACTCATCGCAATGGTCAGCCGAGTATAACTACAATCAGGTAGGATCGTAGGACCGTGAGATCAGCCATCAAGACACCGACAGTTTCCCTAAATGCCATCCAAGGAGAGTTAACGGCATATCCGTAGCGATGCCTGGATTGCGATGCCTGCGTCCCTTACATAGACTACCACTGATCCCTTAGCATCGCCTGCAGTGGTGTCTCGCCAGAGCAGTGTAGAATGTAACTGATTAGAGTCGTATAGTCTTAATTGATGAATCTAGGTTCTCACTTGGAGCCTATGACCGCCAAATACGTGTGTGGAGACGACCAGGCTATCGCGCCTCATCTCATCTAACTGTGGAGCGTCGCAAGCCCTTCACGCCTACCTTTCTCTTTTGAGGGAGCCATTGCGTAAGACACCCTATCATCCTTAGTTGTCCTTCGGAGTATTGTCGCAGCACAATGTCCAGGACTTCCTACTTATTCTGCACGGTCTTCCAAGAGTCGTTTTTCAGCAGGATAATGTCCGACTATATACTATATAACCTATCACTTACCTTATCACCTGTAGAACATGTCTGGGACATGTTGGGACGATGTTTACACTCATCCCGCAATGTGGGCGATCTAGCCCAGCAACTCCAAAAGATTTGGATAAATCTTCCATTGGACACCATTAGACGTTTATACGCGTATTACTGCAATAGGCGGCCCCACAATATACTAACATGTACCGATTCTACGTCTATTGTTCCGAAATAAAGAGCTGCACTGCTCTCTGTGTTCTGGAGTCATTTTCTTTCCATCCTCTTTGCACATGTCGTATTACATCATTATCTCACTACTTTCCCAAGTGAGTCGGTTTTTTTTTGTCATAGTGTGCAAAGATTAATAATAAAATGTAAAAAGACGAACACACTAGACTAAAATATTTAACACATTATTTTAAAAGTTTAAAACAAGTCCAGGTAATTTCGTTTCGATTATTGACGAGACTTCTTCGATGGATGGCAATGGCAATCTACAGAAGGCACAGTCAATATAAAGGGTGGACAATGAATGGGATACTACAGTTCAGTTCATGACAGAAAAGCTTTTGATGATATATTTTCCTTATAGATTAATGTTTCCAGGATGTAACAGCGCATCTATCGCTCAAATCCGTAACTGAATCTTATAAACATTATGAAAACATTCTGGTTTTTGTATTTTCTACAGTTACGAATAGATAATAATAATTAAAAGTGAAAGAATTACAAACGTTCCACACTATTCCCATTGCTTGGTTAGGCAAAGTTTATCCTTTCTTGGTCACGCTTATGCGATCACAAACGACGCCATCTTGGACCGACTGCTCGGAGTTCACGTTGATGACGTCATGACTGGTGACGTTTGGTCCAGACAAAATCGATCGCTACGTAATGAACCACATATGGCAAACCCTTCTTTTGTGAAAACTACTATGGGGTTGCAGGTAGACCCCCTCGTGGAGACTCGGGACTCGGACCAATCTTCGTGATGGAGGGCGGATCTAAGCTGACCAATGACGTGAGGCGATGTTGGAGAAATCTGGCATCGTTCAGTCTCTGGCTAACACATAACTTTGTTTACAAACCAGGATCGGCACTGAGCACATCTGGCATTGATCGGCGTTACTAGGAACAGTCACAGGCAAACACAGTCAAACACCGAAGAAGTCTCGTTGATAAAATCGAGACGAAACTGTCTGGACTTGTTTTAACCTTTCAAAACAATGTTTTAAATGTTTCAGTCTAGAGTGTTCGTCTTTTTACATTCAGTGTATATTACATAATATATATAACAATAATAAAAGTAATGTCACAAATAGTCAAAACTTCCGTTGTTATTTAATTGAAAATATTGAAATTATTAATATTTCAATAATATTGCTACTAATAATTTTTAAAAATAGCAACATTAGGTTAATAATCTAAAAATGTATTCATTTACTTGGGAAGTAATGACAGGCAGGGTCGGATTAAGTACACTAGCAAAACGGAGCTGTAACTCCCTAACTTGCACATAACAGATGAGTGTTACTGCCAAACTGTTTAAAAATTGTCGTTAGAAGCTGCAAAAACATGGGCTTAACTTCTGTTTCAGAAAGTAACCTCCAACGGAGGTCAATACGCAAAAAAAAGTATATTTTTACAAACATTGAAATATTTTTTTTCGTTTTTAAGAATATGTTCCTTTCGCAGTAAAGGACAAGACACTCAAACTGAAATAGAATAATGAGGTGATGTTTTGAGATAAAATATAGTTTTCAGTGGTTATGATTTCTCATGATTTGGTTCTTAATGTTCGTAAAGTTATGAAGTAAATTTCTCTTCTGTTGTTAAAAAGCCTTTAAGACAATTTAAGTCCACGTTAATGGTAAATTAATTAGCATTCTGTAATTGTAAACATCTACAGTACAGAGGGATACGTGGAGGAAACCGGATGTACAGGGTGTTGCTATACAGATTTTAATGGTAGATCGGAAACACGAAGATAAACTTTTTTCTGTTAATGAATGTATGTCCGCTGACGTCATATTACCGGCGAGATGTGCAGACTATGTTCCCCTAGTGATATTATGGGCTTACTGTGTGTTCCAGCGAAAAAGCTTAACGGTCTGTAATCACAGTCAATACAACAACAATACAAGTACGTGATAAGTTAATAATAGTTGGAAGACAGAATTCGACGACGCTTCGCGTGGTCACTTAGTACATTTGTTTTTGCTTTAGTCGGCTTCAAGTGGAAACGAAAAACAGCGTCATTATTCTGCAATTAGAGACATAATAGTGAATTTAACAGAATGTTTTGGGGAAGCGCTGTTGGTACAGCCTCAAGCTAATTTTCCTTGTCCATTGGCAGCCCCATAAATCAGATGCATGCCATTCAATTCTGCATTTGTCAAACATTCCATGTTAAATTCAGTATTACCTTTCTGAATGTAGAATGCTGACGTTCTTATTCGTTTCCACTTGAAGTCACTAAACAAAGAAAAACAAACGTACTAAGTAACCACGCGAAGAGTCGTCGCGTGCCATCTTGGAAAGTACAGTAGACTCCCGATTATCCGCGGACCTCTCCGATTTCCATTTTTTTTATTGTACAATAAATTACGGAATTAACAAAAAAATTTTAAAACTACAATAAGGTAAATAATAAAAGAGGCAGATTTAGCGACGTCCAAGTAAGGGTTTTCGTGTTTCGACACGAAAAAACAAAGACAATTAACCGATTTTTTTTTTTGTTAAAAAGTAAGAAAATAAAGTAAATTAAAATAAAGTAATTGTTTATAATGAATGTACTGCCATTTTAATGTAAAATAAACATGTTAAAAGCATTTCTGTGCTGATTTTCGTCCTTTTTCGGCCTATTTCGGATTATCCGCGGAATTCGTTTATCCGCGATTGCCGCGCCACCCAACTCCGCGGAGTCTACTATATTAGTAACTTATTATGTGCATGTAATTGTAGCGTGAAACACTGACTACTGTCCGTTATTCCTGTTCGCTGAGGCATACAGTAAACACACAATGTCGCTTCGGAACATTGCCTACACATCTTTTCCCGGGGGGACAGGCGGGCGTTGGGCTTATCACGTGACCTCAACTCAGTCCCGAGGTCAGTGCAACATTGGGAGCCTTACCTCCATCATCTCCAAACACCACAATGGGTCCCAGTGACTATTATCTGTTGTCGTAGGTCACATGTATTGCTAATCTGACATTGTCGTCTAAAATTTGTGGGAGCTAATTACATTCGAGCTGAAGATATCTTTTAAAATTGTATTTTGAGTTTGGAAACAATTATTATATATTATATAAATTAATCACAACTCCTTATCTTAAGCTCTTTCTTTTCTAGCTGTTACAGAAAGGTTGGTTATTGCAGCACCAATCAACAGGACAGTTCCGACCAAAGGGTTATTGGTTTGTTGCAAGTCCTGCAGTTATTTCCTGGTATAAAGACGAATCAGTGAGTAACTTGTAAATTTTTAAGAAATAATAGCCTATTTAAAAGCGCGCCCGTTGCTGCCATTCAGACATAAGTAACATATTAAAAAATCCAAAAATGAATCTTAGAACATTCTGGGAGCTTATCATTTCACAACTCTTCACTCTCATTTTAATTTTTTTTTATTTCATTTTTAACTGATTCGATCATTTTCCAATCACGCCCGAATCACGTTTATTCTGATATCTTAATCCTAACATACATAAAAGAGAAAGTCTGGAAGTTTGTATGTCGTTCAATCACGCCTCAACGGCGCAACGGATCGGAGTAAAATTTCGCTTGCAGATAGTCTATGACACGGAGGAGGATGTAGGCTATTTTTCATCCCGGTCCATGAAGTAGTTGGGATGAATTAAAAACGTCCCAAAATTGCCCAAAGTAAAAACTTTCCAAAGCTCTCAATAGATGGCGCCACGGCAGCGCGGAACACGATTAACTCACGATTTGCATGATAATTCTTTTAGGTGATATTTACGGTGATAAATATACGATACAGGTGATTAGATATTAACTGTAATTAGGTTATATTAGATGTTGTTTACAACTTAAACTTTAATTAAAAAAACATTAATAAGTATATTTAATGTTATAAATATTAGTAATTTCTAATTATTGCGTGTTTTATTACCAACTGTGGAAGAATTCGAGTGATAGGGATGTGGAGAAGGCCACAAAGGGCTGGGAAGTCCTGTATTCTCCGATCGCGATGTTAATTTGCTGAATAAAACATTTTTTTATGTTATTTATGCACGGATTCCGGAGTGAAGTGACGGCAGTCGGCTAGTTATTTATATAATACAAATGGGCATTTAAAAAGAAATATATTTTAAGATAATAATCGTGTATAATCTCAAGTTAAGCTTAGAGGAAACCTATTAAGACAAATAATTACGCCATGTTTCACTCTATAGTTAGAGATAAGTCTATTAAAGTATTACAAATTTAAAAAGCAAACTGATCTAAAAACTGCTGAATTCGAGTGTTTATCTTTTCCTTCGCGCTTTAATTACTTTTTATCTTTTGAGTGGTTGTAAATAGACTGTTTTCATCTCACTCTGTTTACTTTACCTGAGCTTACCTTAACTGAGCTAATCTGTGTTTACCTAACTTGAGCTAATCTGTAAAATCCACTTTTGATTTGCTCCTTATAACAGCTTATAGATAAAAAAAATTTTTTGGATTTTTTTTAATTTTAATTTTTTAATTTTTTTTAAATTTCAAATTGTTCCTTGAAATTAAAAAAAAAATCTTATAACACATTTTGCTTGTCTAATAATTCAATAAAATGGTAACTACGGAAGGCACAAAGGAACCAAAAAGATATCGCACCTCGAGCTGTCACCGTGGAGAGACTGGTATGGCCGTTTCGTCCTCTTTAGGACTTTTCAGCCAGACAAACTCCATCGATGACAGGCTCAGAAGGTGCGAACGTATAAGAATCCCACTCTCGTTCCCGGAAGCGGGACCCACAAATGCACAACACAACCAAAAATTCAATAAAAACACACATAAACTGTATCCTACTATTACATCTTTGCTATATTTCGTCTTTTTTTAAAATACAAAGACTTCATCAGGCCATAAATAAATTTTTAGGAGTGGAGAATCATCTCTCCCTTTTCCTAAATACAAAACATCAAATAAATACAGTGGAACCTCGCTATTCGTACACAATCCGTTCCAGGAGGCAGTTCGAATGGCGATTTGTACGAATGGCGAATCATTTTTTCACATAAGATGTAAGGTAAATTGGATTAATCCGTTCCAGACCCACAGATGATTGATTATTATAAACCTTTGTAATAATATGTTAAGCCTAAAATACATAAAAACTATGAAAACAATAAATATGTAGGCCTCTATTATTATTTCTTTCTTTTTCAGTATAGACGATATGGTTGATTTCGCCATGCCATACTGAGTTGCCAGGTCAGAGACACGAGTTCCACTTTCAAACTTCGCAACGATTTCTTTTTTTCAATTCAATTGTCGTTCTCACTGCTTTCCTTTTAGGCTTAGTTGAATCAGTAATCTTTTTTAGACCCATGGCTGCACTATTTTTAATAAAAATAACAAAAAATAACAATAAATATCACAAAGTTTCACGAAGCTTGCGTGGATGATGCGTAGCGTACGGACGCTAGCACGATACTGAACTGAAGCGACCGCGTGGCGCGGCCAGTACCGAGGTCACGCTGTCCGAATCGCGAGCAAGCGTACGAATGGCGAGTTCAATTTTATTTTAAAAAGTTGTACGAATAACGTGTTGTACGAATAGAGAGGTGGACGAATGGCGGGGTTCCACTGTAATACAAAACAAGAATTAATCTAAATAACAAAAGAGCGTGACATTAATCACGTACTTAATTTTTAACGAGCCTAATTCATTGTTCAAAATTTTCCTTAAACTTGAACAAGTTATTTTTCTTTTTAAAGTTTTTTAATAATTTTCAAAATTTAAAAATTTAAAAAATTTTTAAAGTCTTTTTCATCTGTTAAAATATGAATTCTTCATGATACCAATCTGTCTTCTTCTGGTCTCTTTCAGTAAGCTACCCAAGTTCTTTAATACTTCTTGCTTATCTTCTTCTATTCACACATCTATCTTTTTATTGAATTTTTGGCGTTTTTAAGAAGATACAACCAAAAATATACAATAATAGAAAAAATGTCAAATCCTTGGCCTCAGTTCCACTAAGCTCAAAAGGACTTTATCTACAGCATAAAACAAAGCTTTTTGGCTGTGTTTGCTTTTGTTCGGTCCCGCTTCCGAGAGCTAGAGTGAGATTCTTATATGTTCGCACCTTCTGAGCCTGTCATTGGTGGAGTTTGGCTGGCTGATGAGTCGTAAAGAGGACGAAACGGCCGTCCCAGGCTCTCCCCGGTGACAATCTAGTTGGTTCCTTTGTGCCTTACGTCTTTCAAAAAAAGATTTTTTTCCTTCTTTAATTTCGAGGATTACAAAAGTAACTTAAATAATATTTAAAGAGTAAAATAAAACTTGTCCAATTACAATAATGCTTGTTTTTGTTTCGTCTTAGGAAAAAGAACTAATTGGTAGTTTTTCATTAGATGGTGCTAGAGTAGTTGGCCCAGCAAGGAAAAATGTCCGAATTATGAGTATTATTCGAGGGTGAGTTAATGAAATGCTTGTTTATTTTAAGTATTGTAGAATTGTTTTGAATAGTTATGTAAATATTTATATCGCAATTAACTTAACGTAATCACAGGTAGCCTCTTCAAAGGCGTAAATCCTACTATAAGTCTTAGCAAATCATATTACTTAATACATTTGTAATATTGTAAAATTTAGCGACTTACATTAAATATATACTTTAAAGGAGAATGGGCAGATCTGTCCCACCACTGTATAGCGATAAGATATGTACGTAAGGAAAGATCTCCATCAATAGAACATTTTTTATCATTACGACTCGTCTCAATTAGTCCGTTCGGAATTATATAATGCTAGATGTGACTATCTAGTTGACATCGCAATTCTCGAATTTATTATTTAACTAACTTTTAATAATTACGATACGTAATTAATAATTATTTACATGTCATAAATGAAAATAATTACTGTTACTGAAAATAATTATCAAATGATAATTAATTAATACATCTGGGAAGTAAGATGTCAACTAGATAAGTCACATCTAGACATATAACTCTGAACCGACTAATAATTGAGACGAGTCGTAGTAATTAAATATATTCTATGTAAGGAGATCTTTCTATAGGTATATATCTTATCCCTATACAGGGTGGGGCAATTCCCCCATACATTTTTGCCCATTGTCCTTTCAGTAATTATCCTACATCCTATTATTAAGTACAAATGTAACTAATTAAATGCAAAAAATGAAGTTTTGAATAAAGTGGTTCGCTCAATTCAGATGAGACAAATGGATGATTTGGGCTAACAGTTATTTGATATAATTAGATTAAATTACTTACTTAATGTTATTGATAATAATGATTGGATGATCTTTAATGATTGGTTTGATCCACTGTGGAGTTCGTTAAAGACCGTCCGTTGACTTCACCCAACTCTTGAGCCAAGATGGTTCGACAGGAATTACTTACACACAAAACAATTCTTATATTCCTATTCATAATTACAATGAATAAAAATCATCTTTTTGTATTTTTATGTCAAAGGCCAATTATTACTATATTTCGGCTTTTAGTAATGATAGAGGTTACTATAAGACAGCTCTTGCTCATTTGGGTTGTAGAAATTGGAAATATAGTTCCGTATAGTTCCATAAACTGCAATAACAGCATGAAGAAGACAATAAACCGTTATTTATCTTAGGAAGCTGAAAACTTAATGATAGGTGAAGAACTGTTGTTTAATTTTTTAATAGAGGTTGGATCCTAGCTGGTAATCTTATATCAAATTCTAGCAAATAAAAATTACCATATACTACAAAACATCTTTAATCGAAATACCAAATACTGCAATGTCAATACTGCAAATAGGCTGAATGCGCTGTTTCTCAGAATAACTAGATACTGATTATTAGAAAATATAAAAGTTTCTATCGAATTGAATATTCGCTGTGTATTCAATACCACGTTGACATTTGAAAAGTGCTTATCCTGTTATTCTATGCTTGTAGAACAGCTGGATCTACTCTTCTTTAGTTTTCTCTCTCTTTTAAAATGAAAATAACTTTGTGAACAGCGATGCTGAAGTGGTATTATTGATTTCTTTTATCTATGACCTTTTGAAAGTTAATGCCAGGAGAGAGAAATTTGTGATGCTTTCATTTTTAGGGTAGATGGAAGAAGGGTGTTCCTGTGTCTGAGAGTTGGTAACGGATCTTTAACAAAGCAAGATAGAGTAACTGAACATTCTTTTGATTGATTTCAATGAATATTGCACTTGCTGAATGTATTAGTTCTAAGATTACTTCAGCAATTTTGCTTCCTTGAGCTACTGGATGAGTCTGTCTAAGTTCCATTCAATATGTATCATATCCATGCCATTTTTAACATTCTAATTAATTTTTGTTGCGGGAATCCTTAGAACTAGAATTTGGTTGTAGTAGTGAAAAATCTATATTGCTTGAGAGAAAATTCTTCCAGGACAGCTAAGAGACATGTTTATTTGGGTTTCTTCTAATTCTATGGCAAAATGAAAGACAATACTGTTGAACCTTTATGTAGATATTGCGTTCTCAATATAAGATAACTCTTCTGAGAAAAGTTATAATAATTTTAACTTTGTGACTATAAAACCTCCAAGAATACATTGGATGCTTTATGACATTTCAGATATTTGATGTCTGGATATTTATGGACAGTAGTTGTGAACAGCTTTAATTCATGAAATTCAAAAATCTTCAAAATTGTTTCTACGTAGGTTACTTGTTACATCATCTGAGAATTTTCTAGTGAATCGGGACATCACTGAAACTATTTCTACAGAATTTAAGACATTGAGTTCAATTTTAGTCTCTCGGTATTCGAATGTTGAAGTGACATCCAAAACCTCATTCTCAAGAACTTTTTTAGGTGAAGAACTTTTTTAGGTTTGTGCTTTCTTTGCGTATAAAGACAAATGGACAGCTTGGAATCATTGTATTGTAGTCTTTGTAGCTCTTCTCCATGGAGACGCAGTCTATGAAATGCGTCTTTATGACTAAAACGTCCTAAGCCAAATTTACTTAATCTTTAATTAAGGAGAAGTCAGCCTGACTTAAATTATAACAGAGCGAAATTTATGGTTTTCACCATAAAAGTTTTAAAATGTTTTGAAAGATCTTACGAAGGCTTTTTTTGAATATACAGGAAAACAGTGCCTAATAAGATTTAAAAAAGCGTAAATCACACACGTCCAGCCAAATTAGAAATTGGAAATTGGAAATATTGTGATGGTTCACCATAAGTTTAACAAATGCACGTCCTTCCGATTTTCACAATGAAATAAAGAAAAAAACTTGGATGTAAGGGAGGAATCGGCCACGTTAATTAAACTTACAATAATGTATGCTTCGATGAGGGAGTTCCCTCCTCACACAATTAAAAATATATCCCGAAAGGCCTATCCTACTTATTCCATTGCTTATTCCTGTCTCTCCTTGTAATGTCTTGGACATGAAGACCACGAAATCGTCCACTCCAAAACATTGACATTACCAAAAAATGTTGTGCCTATATTTGGTCTATATAACTTTTCTTGACGAAGGCTGGAGGTACCGAGCCGAAAAATCGAACGAATTTCACCCGCAGTAGGAAACTATCTCATCAAAGCTTACATTATTTGTATATTTAGTAAAGTAAACACTCAAGTAGTATATAAAGCAGCTTTATGTGTAGAAATAATAATTTTGATGAAATTTGATCAAAATCAAGTTTTGATTTCAAAAAGTTTCAAATTTCCAAAGGATCAAATTTCAAATTTCAAAAATAGGATGAAAGGAGATCAAATTTTCATCAATTTTTTGTTGAGGATGATGAAAGGAGACATAACACACAATACGCATTAAAAATTATGCATTTATTTACAATTAAAATTACAAAGACTACCAGTTTCGCCGAAGATCTCTTCAACCTTCTTAGGACCTGAGGAGGCTGAAGAGATCTTCAACAAAACTGTAATTTAATTGCAAATAGATTTATAATTTTTAATGCGTAATGTATATTATATCTCCTTTTATCGTTAAAATAGTATACATTTTAGCAACATACATTGAATTTTATTTAGTATGTAAAGAATTTGCATCATCTTTTAATGAAATCGTATCTGTATTGCACTAATCTTGATAATACAGTCGAACCTCTATTTAACGAACCTCTATTTTGCGAACTTTTCTTTGGAACCAAGAACATTTTGCTAAATTCTTCGTAAAATAACCTCCAAATAGCGAAGTGCATTTTCTATTTAACGAACTTTTTGGAGGTATCTATTTTTTTTCCTCCTTGAAATGTTTTTATTATTAATATTTCCTTAGAGGAAATGAAAGAAATGTGGATACAGCTGAGGGAAAAAGAAGAAATTAAAGATGATGTGCTGATTGATGATTATCTTTCACTTGATTTTGAAGTTGAGACCTCAGAAACACTAACTGATATTTTGGACAGTGTGAAAAATAAAAACAATACAGCTATGAATTGCAATGAAGATGATGAAAATGGAAATGATTGCTGCGGTATTGATGCAGAACGCATACTTGGGTCGCAGAGAAATCAAGAGAAGTAGAAGCAGGCAAATTAAAATCTTAAAAAGATTTATTTGTGGTGACATTAAAATTGGTTAATACTATTTTACAAAACTTTTCAATCTTAAAATCCACTTCAGCTGTCTCGGTAAAGTTCAGTTCAACGTTTCTCATAAACATGTAACAATAATGAATAATTCTCTAACAGAATAGCACAGTTCCAAATATCATCCAGATATTTCTTAAATAATAATTAACCAGTCTCACAAGCTCTGTGATCAAATTTGAAATCAATTCCTCAATTAATTTCTAAATTATAATTATTATAACTTCAGCACACTTCCTTTTAATACTTATTATTGAAGCACTTCTTATTATTAATTATCTACGATTTCACCAACGCGAGAGTTCAGTTCTTGAAAATAATTAAGAGAATTAATTTTTCTGGCTTTTCCTATGTTCACCTGTATGAATTCTAATCTATAAACATAATGGCTAATCTCTCACTTGTGTGAATCTAAGGCCTCTATTACACTAGGCCGCCAGGCGGCGCAGCCAGCCGCGACACTGGTGACGCTGCTCGTCATTGGGCATTGATTGTTATGGAGCCTATTAGATTAGGGCAGCCGGTGGCTGCGCCGCCTGGCAGCCCAGTGTAATATGCTTGGTATGATACAATGCCCCGCCACGACTCTCCGCCACCCGTGGCTGCCAACACAGAAAACAGACTGCTCGGCTGGCGAGAACTACCGAATTACCGTAGGACCGAACAACGAGTGATTGGCTGCGCCACCGGTTGCCCTGCAAGTGTCGCCGACTGAGTCACCGGTGACAGACCTGGCTGCGGCGCCTGGCGGCCTAGTGTAATAGAGGCCTAAACTGCTCATTGTATCTAATGGCTTTAATATTATCACCTGTGTGGATAAGTAATTAAATTTATTCTCGCTAATAAATTTCTCTTCAGCTAATAATTATTAATGGCTTATATGATTTTCACCTATATGAATAATCCGTCGCTTTATTCTCTGTAATAAAGCTTGCTTCCGCTAATTAATAATTAATGGCTTATCTAATTTACACCTGTGTGAATTATAATTTACTTTGTCCTCATTAACAAAGCTTGCAGCCATTAAATCAGTATTTCCTAACTGTCTCAATTTGTAATTATTCTCGGCTGCGTCTTCCTTCGTAGTATTCCCTCCAAAATGGAATAAGAATAAATAACTTACAATTAGTTGGCTTCTTATGGCTTTTCACCTTGTTGATAATATCCTCTTTGTATCGGATCGGATGAAGTTCTATCACCATTCTTCATATCCCCCGTCCAACGCTTAAACTTGAACCTTCCTTATTGGCACAATTTGAAAATGGCGCGTCTCTCCGTATCAGCTGCTTTCTTGTTCCCACAAGGCACCGGGACATAGCGTTTGCTATCGGAGTCAATACTGACGGCGCTTTTACTCTAGTAGGTGAATAAGGCTTTCCACTTAATATGAGATTAATTAAATAATACAGTTCCAATCCACTATTTCTCATTACCCAGTTAGGTTCTAGTTTCGAAATTCTCCTAATAAATATATTTCGGAGTTGCTCTATTTGAAACGCTCTCTTCCCGCTTGGGCTTCAGGACTTCTGCTCTACTTTAGTGGTTGGATTAGCGTCAAGGTTTTAGGTTCTCACTAAGCTTCAGTTACCACTCATAATTTCTGGTTCCCTCATTAGGAGTGGGAGCTTCCTTCTCTTCCGGATTAGTCGATAACAGTTCACACTTGTTCATGCCTTACTTCTTACTTTTGGTCTCAGCTCTCCTTATTTCTTAATCTGAGCTTTCATTACTTCTTACTTTTGGTTTGACTTTAGGTCTGGGCTACTTTGCCTTTCGCCTTTTGCGTGTGCTCTCACTGTGCTTCACTTTGAGTGCCCCTATGACTTTGTGCGCTCCAGAACGAGGCAGTGAGGTGCCTTTTATCGCGTCACCTCTTGTTACGTATTACAGTTCATTTAAAGATTCAAATTATCTATTTGAATCTATCACAAGGAAAAAAATAAAAAAAAAATTTTTTCAAGCCTTTCATATTAATTAATTTTAACTCAAACTAATTAAATTATTTTTGAGGATAATTTAATATCACAACAATGATCATGATGAAGAAATCAAAAAAAACCTTCGTATGATGAAATGCTAAAATCATTTGAAACAATCCGACGCGGATTACAATTTGAAGAAAATACTGAAGGGGTTTTAGGTGCATTGCTAAGATGCGAGACATACTATGAACGAAAACACATTTTCAAAAAAAAAAAAAAAATAAGCTCAGACAAAATTAACAGACTTTATTAGTAAAATTTAAGTATGCATGCGATAATGTATGCTTTATGTCATTAAAATTATTACTTTTTTAATAATATTTATTGTTTATGTATTCTAAATCTGTTTTATATAGTTTAAAGCAATTTTAAAAGGTGAATCTCTATTTAACGAATTTTCCATATACCGAACTTTTTTTCGGGATTTAGCGACATCGTTAAATAGAGGTCCGACTGTATATTAATGAGAGGTCTTATGTCATTAGGTTTTCAAAACATATCTTCTCTAAAACATTTTCTTACATTTAAGAAAACATTGATGAAGCTAAAAGTAATCACAATGACTTTTATTATTATTTTTTTATGTTTCAAACCTTAGCTTTCCCCAGCAAAAACAATATGGCGGGTCAAGGACCAAAGCACATATTGCCAAGCGTAAAGACATGTGCAAGAATGATTAGGGATGTGTGGTTGTGTCCATAAATTTTCTAACTATGCGTGTTGTGTTGAGTACTATAGCCTTCTGCAGTTGTGCATAAGTGTTTTTGTTAAGTCCTAGTGTGCTGAGACTGTGGTGCAAAGTCTTAGGTACCAGACCAGTGGCGGACAAGACGATGGGTACAACACGTACTCGATCCTGCCTCCACTGCTTCTGGAGCTCGTGTGCTAGGTCTGTATATTTACTGATCTTGTCTGTGTGAGTTTTCTGCATGTTCTTGCTGATAGGCACTGCAATATCAATGAGATAGGTCTTATCAACAAGTGTGATGTCAGGTCTGTTGTGATGTATGGTTTTGTCTGTGTGAATGGGACGATCCCAGTACAGTTTATGTGAGGATGACTCTAATACACTTTGTGGTATGTACTTGTAGTACGGAACCGTGTTCTTAATAAGTGAATGTTTGTGTGCTAGCTGTTGATGAACAATCGACGATACCTGATTGTGTCGGTGGAGGTAATCTGTCTGGGAGAGAAGGGGACAGCCAGATATTATGTGGTCGATCGTCTCATGCGTATTATTATTATTATTATTATTATTATTATTATTATTATGTAAAAGATTCAAACCTTGGGTTTCCCCAGCAAAGGCAACATGGCAGGTCAAGGACCAAAACACACATTGCCAAGTCTAAAGACATGTGAAGAATGGTTAGGGATATGTGATTGTGTCTTTTAATTTTTTAACTAAGCGTGTTGTGTTGGGTATCACAGCCTTCTGGAGTTATTCATAAGTGTTTCTGTGAAGTCCTAATGTGCTGTGGCTGTGGTATAATGTGTGAGGCACCAGTAGTGGCGGACACTACAATGGGTCCTGCCTCCACTGCTTCTAGAGCTCCTGTGCTAGATCGGTGCATTTACTGATCTTGTCGGCGTAAGTTTTCTGCATTATTGTTATTATTATTATTATTATTATTATTATTATTATTATTATTATTATTATTATCAACTTCGTTTCATGCCAGTTCTCCTTTTATATTTTAAGAATCTTAATTTGCTGTTTTCTCTACTATTTTATAAATTCTCAGCAAAATCTATTTCTTTTTGCCTTTTTAGAGGAACTAGAGACGCTAGAGATATTCCTAAAACTCAATTAGATATAAGTGCCAGAGACGAAACTGATGAAATGCTTTGGCTGAAATTCTTTGAAAAAATAGGACTGCAAGTCGAAGCCCAGATAAAGGTAATTTAACATTTACAAGCAATTATTAAAAGAAAATTGAGAGATTAGGCTCGTTCCTTCCAATCTAAGAATAAAATTTTGATTTATTCAAAAATCTTCATAAGCATTTAAAAAGGCTTCCTTTTTAATTAATGTCATTGCAGTCTCTAAAGCCATGATTCCCAATCAGGTTCTGAGAGGATTTGCAAAAGCTTGTGTGAGAAAAAAAGACGTCAAAGTCCTACCTGTGTGAGCAAGCATTTTCGTGCTCAATGAATATAAAAAAAATACAGAGGAATAGAATGTTGACAATGGAAGAAGAAATTCGTGTCTAGCTACCAAATAGGCAATCACGGATTAAGTTGTTGTGTTCAAACAAAAACAGCAAGCACAAGTTTCACGATAAATTTGGAGACAATTAAAATCATTGTTATTCTATTAACTTGTGTTATTTTCGAGTTTGAATCTATTATAAAACAGTAAAATATAACTAGCTTTACATTACCAACTTCAAAAAAAATTATATTAACACAAAACCATCACAACATTTATATACAATGTTTGTTTGCAACCAGTAAGCCAGATCTAAAATTAAAGTGTTTGTAATTTTTTTAATACGAGTAATTAGTAAATAAAAATCAGTAATAAATACTCTTTGTGATATTTTTTTCCAAATTATTGAGTTAATTATTATCTTTAAATGTCTAGTTTTTAATTTACCACTGTCAAACCTAATATCCTTGTCAGCCAGGTAGGGGTTTCCCCGAGATTTTAAGAAATGTTTCAAGGGTTCCTCCAAACAAAAAAAGGTCGGGAATCATTGCTATAGAGTAATTGCGAATTTTTGCTTTTCTCAAAGTCTTCCTAAATTCCTCACACTGAATAAAAGACATGAAACTTTTAATATGCATGATGTGTTTATTCATTTGTCTTAAGATTTGATTTGTTTTCTTTGGGAAACATTTTCTTGGCAAATGTTTCTGCTCTTAAAATTCGTCACATTCGCCCTTGGCTGATTAAATCCTTATAGAATGGTTTCCATTCAATCTGGTTTGGTATACAAACCATTCAGGAAATGTTTTAGAATATGACAAAGTTATCTTCCAAACAAATACAAATGGCCAATGAATTCTTACAAACTGCATATTACTTAGTTTCTCTTTTAAAATAATGAATTCTAAATCAATTTCACACAACTGTGAGATTTAATAACTTTCGATCTTTATTTTTTATAGTTTGAGAATACAATATAAGTTTTTCTGACTTTTTTTTCAGCCTGCTGCGCCCCCAGGTCGACCTCCAGATACCAGTACCGGTGTGATTGAAGCTACTCCAGTTGAATCCGATACCACGAAGGTAAATGAATCTAAATATGAGGAACCCTCTATATTACAGCGAAACACTGGGCCTGAAAATTCCAAAAGAACCAAAGAATGAACCTTTACTCCTAACATCAATTTGCCAACGCTAACTAAACTGTGGTCAGGATCTTCAATGCTTCATTATATCTTTATACGCCTTTCTCCATATGAAACTCAACGTCCGAATCCCCTAACCATTGTAAAATTTCCATTGAAATAACACTCTTCACAGTATAGCATTGCAATTTGTTTCACATGAACTCCTAATGATTTCTTACGCTCTTCCCATTTTGACAAGATCATTGGTAAAACTGAAGAGGGTCAACATTATAAATGTTCGATTTATATTTTAAATCGAAACACTTATAGCCTCAGGCTAAAAGATGGAAAATCCTCTTCTTATCTATTAATTTAAATTAGAAATATCTAATTACAAAAATGAAGATATACTACTACTAGTCCCTTCTTCTCTCTTACATCTTCAGGCTCTCAATCCACTTTCTGTAACGATATAAAGCCACTTTTCTTCTCTCATTTCTTTTTCTCTTCTCATGATATGGGGATTTTATATTTTTCTATCTCTTCTACAGTCTCCACCTCTTTTCCTTTTAGAGAAGCTATTGTCCATGTTTCAATTTTCGTATGCCTTTTCACGCCAGTCAGTCTTCTATGTAAAATGATTCCATATCAATTTTTAGCGTATTCTGGATCCTTTAGAAATCCACCAAGCGGGTGATTGGCCCTGCGATGACTTCATGGGAGACCTGTGTGCCTGCAGATTTATAGTTCTCAGCAGACCTTCACAGCTACCGTAACGGTCTGGGGACACGCGGGCTGGGGATGATGTCCTATTATACATCATCTCGATATTAAATCCATTACTTTTGTGGTTACTGTCTCCCAGATATGGATATAGAGTTAGACTTTCTTGAGTCTTGAAGATATGCATCATATAATAAATGTATGAGTAAGCAAATTGTTCAAACCTTAACTACTATTTCCAAACGATATCTTGGAGAGAGATTCTGTGAATGCAGAACATATACTATTCCTTATTTTTTGTTAAGTTTTTAAGTTCATCGTCAGTGTAGTTGCTAAGAACTTAAGAAGACTAAGAACTTAACACCCGTTTTGTTAATATCTTTACTCAATATCCTAATAATTGTAGAAAATACTACTAAATATTTCTTTGTTTAAATATAACAAACTTTGTTACATTGTTTTGATTTTTTTTACACATTAACTTTTGAAGAATTGGGTGTTTCTTAAGAACTAAAATTAAACACATTAAAATGGCTTTAATTCAAATCTATAATTAGAATTTTCAATGAAGCTCATTACATAAAGATGCATGATCTCAAATATAATTTCACTTTTCTGCACATTCTAAAGACATAATTGTCTGGAGGGGGGTTGTAAAATGCTTGAAATACTGCTATTTGCCTCTCAATATTTTCGTGCCAGTACATCACGAAAACTAGGATGGTAACTACATAATCTTGATTGGAATTTTCCACTGATTAAAAAAGGGTGATTTTCTTTTATCCCTTTTCCTCTGCATCAAGATACTTTCTTTTACGTCCTCTTTCTTCATTTCTATGTTCATTTCATTAAAGGAATTTCATTAAATTCCTTTAAGAAATGTTATTCATTACTTATCATTTACCTGATAACTTACAACTTAAACCAGTTACAAGGAATTCTGATTAAGCAATCAAACAACATTATCTTTCTTTCAAAGCATAATGTTTTAGCTAAATGCTCATCTAGTCAGTTATTAGTGATCATTTCTTTAGTTCAACTACTGAGATGCACAATTCTATAGCCTAGAAAATTTGTATCTTCCATACATGCTTTGAAGTGCAAGACTTTCGGAAATAGAATACTGCTTTTCATTTGTTAGTTAACGATCTATTAGTATAAGTTGTCTATTTTTACTTCAGTTACCTGATGGATCCACCCCAATGCTTCAAGCGAAATCGCCATGTTTCAGGTTTACGTTCTTCAAATTTAGCTGAATGTTGATCATTACCACTGCTACGTCAAGTGCTATTAAAGATAGTGATGTATTTGCTTATAAATTAATTTAAATTACTCTTTCTAAATAGATTTCATTTGCCTAATATTAATTTTCATTTAATTAACAGTTATTTATCTTTCGCTTAATTGTAGGAAGAACAGCCTGTAATTGTGGAACCGGAGCTGGCCGTATGTACAGATACAGACATGATTATGTACATGATACAATCATACATGAATATCGTTCACAAGACCATTCAAGATTTAGTGCCTAAGTATATTGTACTCCTGCTTATTAATAATGTAAGTAGATATGTCAGTGAACGACTGAATTAAATAGTACTTAGTTGATAATTTTTTATCTTTTGTTACTTAATGAAACACATTATAAAAGCAAAACTTCAAACTTGTCTTATTGACGATAAATGTGAGGTAGACATTGTTGACAAGTAAGACGTAAATTAACAGGAATTTCCTTCATTAAAAACAATTCCTACATTAAAAGCATCTTAGGATTACTAAGATGCAGCCTTGACTGCGTTTACGCAGGTATTGTATATAAAACACCTCGTCGTCTAAAATACTAATATACACGTAAATTTCTAGTGTTTTCCTATCTTTAGTAATCTTCAGTTAAAATATAAACTATTTTCAGAACAACTTCAGCTTGCAGAGCCCAATTTCTATCCCTTCACTTCCTTAAGATATATTCTTTAACGTATTAAAGTGTTATTTATATTTTGGTAAAAAAAATATTGAAACAAAACTCCTTTTATAAGTAGTTTAAATTTAAGCATATTCTTCTTTTTCTAATGACCGCTTTACACTCTCTTGAAAATTTGCATCAAACCAGCAAGTGGCTGGAAAATCTCCCACTTGCTGGTTTGATGTGAAAAGTTGTTCTAAATAAAACATATTCTAAATTCAGGCAAATGTTAAAAGTAAGTCGATACCAGCGCTCTTGGCGGCGAGAAAATTTAATATTACGACAATGTTAACTTGACGCTGAAATCTGTATATTCTTTGCTCGTGGTTTCAATTCATGGCTTCACTCACCACATTCTCTTCCTTTGGGATCTTTTTTTTTCCTTTTTTCTTTATCTCTGCTGTGAAATGAGATGAGAATTAATAGCAAAATAAAGCTGCGAAATCAACTTTTTTGTCGCTTTTCCTTCAAGTATTGTTAATCACGATCTAAACGAGAACAAAACGCGATTTGTCGTTTTTCAGTCAAGCTGCAACTGGTAAACGGCAGATTTTCGAGTGCGTTTGAGGCAATTTTTTTGAGGGTGTGTAAAGTACACAAGGTTTGACAAAGCTCTAATATCTGTTATTACCAAGAGATTCCTAGTCCTTTCTTGTAGCTTACTTTTGTGAAGTATGACACATGCTTGCTTTTAAGAATTTAAGAGTTTCAATTTAAAGACTTTCAAGAAAGTGGTACATGGATGACTGTCGTGGAAACCCCATTGGGTCACAGGTTGAGATTTACTAATTTTTCACCTCTAAACTTCTGTGGATTACGAGGTGAAATTCTTTCTAAGATATTATTACATTTAAATGAGTTATTGTAAGTGACTTCACGTATCCTAAAATTTTCTTTTTTGGTTTTCTTTTTTTACGTATCAAGTTTATACTTCTACTTACCTGAAAATCTTATGACGAATAACACTCTTCCTCTCGTCATTAATTTAATACATATAAGCTATTGTCTTATAAAACATAAAATAATATATCTATTTTTAAAAGGGAAAAATATTTTTAATAATATTCTTTTTCTGTTTTTTTTTTTGTTTTTTTTTTTTAGACATTAAATTATGTTTCACGATTTCTATTAGGAGATCTAATGGCAAAAGAAGACTGGGTAAATATGTTTGAAAATATTATTAGACTAGTTTTAATTGTCCGGCCTTGCGTTGGCTTTTATTTGTAGAAATTTGAAAATTAAACAATGCATTCGAATTGATTCATTTATTCATTCATTTATTTGTAATACTCTAACCGATATACAATTTTCAAATTAATATATTTTGATCAAGTTTATATTTCCTTTGCTGTTAATAATAACCGAAAGTCCTGTATAGTAGGCCTAACTGTGCAAAATTTGGTCCAGATTGGTGGAACGGGGGAAGAATATATATAGAGAGAACATAAATATCTATATAAATGGAATGTCTTGTGTCAAACATTTTGTAAAAATCTATGAACTATGTTATAAAATGTCGTAAACTATATCAAAAATATCGTATAGAAATAACTAAATTCTGCCGAAAAAACGATAACTTGAAGCAGTAACAGTAAAAAAAAATCAAAAATAACCTGAAATAAAAATTAAAAACTTGAGCTGATAATTTCTTTTTTTAGAAAAATAATGCATTGTAGTTTTACTGATTATTTTACACATTTCTATCAGATAATATCTTGGGAAAAAGTTGGACGGGTGCCAAAAAAACCGATTTTTGACAGACCTGTCATAAAACACTCGTTCTCTTGCCGATGAATTACAATTTTTTGTCTCTGCTGGCGAGTGAATCATCATGAGTCCACGCATATTTTTTTTCCAGGAGGAGGTGCCAAGGGAGGGCAAAATATTTCGGCAATATATTTTACACTACTTCTATAAATTAAGCGAAATAAAATAATAATATAATAACTTAATAAATAATAATTTAAATTACTTGTTTAGACATTTAGACTTTTACAGGAGGTGATGTAATGTAAAGCGCCACGCTTTACATTACATTACACACAAGCACAATGTAGCTTAAATTATAAAAATTATTTAATTAAATAAATATTTATAACTAATAAATAGTAATAAGTCACTTCAACTTCGCTTCTTTACTTAATAAAGGACAAAGTACGTAAATCTATATAATACTGGATTAATCTTATTTGGATTTAATAAATTTAACCACCATTTTTCCTTTTCTTTAATATTTTATTTATTTAACTTTTTTTATTCTTCTTTTAACTCTCTAGAATCAATAAACATATGAAACCATGTTTCCTTTGATTTGCACCCTAATTTACAAGGATTTTATTTACCAGTTAACCTGTATTTTTTTTATTTTTTAATTCTTTTCCTATAAAAAGATGTTTTAATATCGGAATGCAAATAATAAGAATCCTCAATAAAAAAAATTATATTCATAATAATTTATCTGTTAACTTCTATAATTTTTCTCAAAATTTGAATTTTATTTCTTGTAAGTTTAATCCATGGCTTTATCTAAATCAGAACCTATCCATAGTCTTTTCATGTTGTTTTTTATTAATAATTCTATTTAATCATCTTGTCTTGGTTTTTATCTATCATTTCTGTGAAACCTATCTGATCTCGCTGTAATTTAGTAGTCTTTCTATATATCCGAATGCTTTTTTTTAAGAGCTTCAATTTCAATATTACAAATCCAGTTTTATACTGTGTAATATAAACTGGTGATGATCCTACTAATTTAAAAAAATCTTTAAAAGGAGATATCTTTAAAAAGCTCTAACTTCTCTCCTAACTTCCCATGTAACTCCATTCTATCCAAAACTCATTATTAAATAATACTCTTAAATAAAAAGATTAACTTTATTCCAGTATGTATTTTGTCATTTAGGATTTAATTAAAATAAAATTATTTTAATTCCTTTATTTTTCCCAGTCTTTAAATTTTTCTTATGTGAATTGCTTGATGAAACCCATCTTTCTAAATATTGATAAATATTTTCAAATTTCCAAGTGGCATTTTTCTTATTTTCCTATTTTTTTTCCTCATTTTCTAAATATAATTATTCTTGTCTATTCTATATTTAAATCTAATTGATAATTATCACTAAATTTTTAAGTTATTTTAACATATTATTTAATTTTACTTTCGATTCCGCTACTCACACAAAATCATCCCAGGCATTAAGCTACAATTTTTCACGTTGCCTTGAATTTTTGAACCTCTCCCAATATTCGTCTCTTAAGATTTTCTCAAGTTTATTCATCAAAATTATGAATAATATTGGGCCAAATCACTTTCTTATTGCTTTGAAAGCTCTTAGGGAATTCTTGTGCTATTTACCTATTTTAAGTTTTTCCTATAAGTATTTTTTATAATTCTTATAACTTTCCTTTAATCACAGAATCATGTCATACCTTAATAATCGTATTTGTTTTGCTAGAATCAAAAACTGTCTAAAATCTACATACAAATCATATACTGTATTCCATTGCATGTTTATTGAACCAATTATATTTCTCCTTTGTTATCCAACCAGTTGCGCTCAATGTCTTTTAACACACCACGTTTCTAATAAAAATCAGTTCGTAAGATGTAATAATCTTCCAAATTTCTGATCTCTTTTTGTTGTTACTGTATATCCATTAATGCTCCAGGCTATAATATCTGGAATGCCTTGTTCATATTTGTTTTTTTTGTTTTTTTGCTAATACTTTATTTTCCATAGACTTTTTAATCACCTCACTTATTTTATGCTTTTTTTTTCGTTATATCATTAATTTTTTAAGATTATTAAATTACTACTATATCCTAATAATATCCTAAATTGTTTTCATTATATCTTAAAGTTTTCAACTCTACCCAGATCTCTGTTTATTTTCTTTCTCTTTATTAGAAAATACTTCTGTGACAATTTACCTCTACTAAGTTCACTTCACATTTTTTTGTGTAAAATTCTTTATTTCCTTATCTATAATCTTATTCTCCATTATTTTAGGTTTTTCATGTTTGTCCTACTGTGTTATCTTATCTAAAGTTCAAACTTGACCATCTATTGTAACCCATCATATACAGTACGAGCTGTGCCCCGCGGTTTCACCCTCGTTAAATTCGACCTTTCTCGGTAATGTTCGATTCTTGTCGTGGAGTCAAGCCGCCCCATCGCCGCAGCCCGCACCCGTTGGTTGACGTTTATGTTTACTACTCCGCTCCTATTGATCGTAGCGTGATGTTATATAACCGCTCTCAATAAACGGGCTATCTAACGCAAAAAGAATTTTTCAAATCAGACTGATAGTTCCTGAGATTAGCGTATTCAAATATACAAACTCTTCAGCTTTATAATAGTAGTATAGTATTACATTGGCCTTTACAGTAGTATATTTAGGTTTAATTCTCTTTCATGAGTTCTACCAATTTTATTCATTTTTTTTCATTCTTTCCTCTGCAAAATCTTCTTGTCTAGTATGCATGTATAGCTTATATATTTTAGATATTTTTGTCCTGTAATACTAATTATCTTAGTGTTTTCATGTTTATCCTTCTCTATTATCTTATCTAAAGTTCAAAATTGACCACCTATTTTTATTCCATCGTATATAGTATTACATTTGTATGTCTACATATTTTAGAGTTTTCTGTCCTAAAATACTAATTGTTTTTCTCTCTAATCAATACATTTTTCTATAATCGGCCTCCTGTGACTCCTTTCAAAATATAGTTTTTTGAGAAATCTCCAACTTATTTCTTAATAAATGCTTTACTGTTTAAAAGTAGATTAAAATAATGAAATATATATTCATAAAAAAAAATCTTGTTCTCCCTGTTCCTTAAACGATGACCTATGCCTTTAAAGTAGTACAATTTAACCCTCTAAAAAAGTCTAGAAAACTCAGAAAAACACTCATCCAAATTAATTGAATGGTTCAAAAGTATTAAAGATAATTTGTTAATTGTACTGCGCAATAATTAGAAGCTTTATCAAAATTAAGTTTCGGTTTTTGTTTTTAACAGAGCTTTTGTTTAATTCTTGAAAGAAAGGTTGGACGGATGTTAAAAAAATAAAAAGATATAGAGATTTTATGAAAAAAGTTTTTAATAAAATCAGGCGAAGGATAACTATAATGGGTTCCAAAGTTACACTATATACTCCTCAGGGTCCTACAGAGTAATTAAGCAAAATCTGGAGAATGGTTAATGGATGAGGAGTGTTTAGAGAACAGACAAATACATAGACATTCAATTTTATTTATATAGATTACTAGAATACATTAAGATTCTAATATTTTAATATTATTTATACACAAGCTTGAAATTAATTTCGAAACTTAATATGAATTCTCCCAATGCACGATGATTTAAAGAACATTTATAAACTTAAAAATTATAATTTTTGCAAAAACATGAGATTATAATTCTTTAGAGAACAATATAAATATACGTCTTTATAGTTATATTCAATGGAATGAGAAACAATAGGAAAAACAAAAGTTTAATACTCTTTAAGCTTTTATTAATACTGATATTAATTATATGCAATTTCAAGGATAAGTAGTGTTATCTTACATGCAAATAATCAAACAATTATCAGATCTTTTCGTAGCAAAAGTATAATAGAGAATGGCAGGAGAATTCGTGAATTTCTGGGGAAGATACGAATATATACAACAAAGTGTGTGTGTGTGTGGGGGGGGGGTCAATAGGAAATTAGTTAACGAATTTAGAAAGAAAGAAAAAACTTATTTTGTTGATTTATTAATTATGGTTAAGAAAAGAGAAAAGAAAGAGGGATTAAGGGGTGCAGGATAAAGAGAAAATTAGCAATTATTGTTAATTTAAATTGAGAAAAAGAGAAACTTTCAATTCATTAATTTATAAAAATAATTCTTCGAATATACTATTTTAGAGAAGGAAAATGGAAGTTGAAGGGGTTAAATTTAAAAATATTTGGATTTATGAAATATTTCATGGTTTGGATTGGATACATCTTGAGTGTAAGCATTCTCTTTTATTTAAAATAAAAACGAAAAATATTCTATGCTTTTCTAAGCTAATGATTCTTTTCTCTTGACACGTATCTATGAGGTTGATAGCAGCCATAAGTGTTGAGAAAGTATTAGTAACTTTTATTATCTTCACTGAAACTTCCCCTAAACATATCTAAAATGTCTCACTTATTGTTCAATGAAATGGAAAATTTGTCTGATAATATTCAATGTTCTTCACTTTTATTTTACAGTCAGCGTTGCTCGAATCATCCCCTGAAGAACAAAAGAAGAGAAAGGATTTGTTTCGAATTTACGAAGCCACTCAAAAAGCCATTGAAATTGTCAACGAAGTCACCCATTCGTCCATATTGTACGAAGAGGCCAAAGGTGACGAGTAACAAGCATTGGTTGGGACATAATGGGATTCATTCGTCAACATTATTCTTCTACTGCAATGTCGTTTTTTTATCGGGTTTTTTTTTTTCATTGGAGCATTATTTGTATCACAAGACATAATTCACACTCATTTTCATTTCTTCAAAGATTTAAAAAAAAATGAATGTCTTTAAGTTTGTGAAACTGTTAATATCTTGACCAAATTTATTAGTTTACCTGTAATTGAAAACTGTTATTGTTGGTTAGTTTTATTTGATCGTTTACCGGCTGATTATTTTCTTATTAAATTCATTCTTATATTTTCTTGTCGATTTTGTTAATTTTTTTAACACTGTAATAGCTTCTAATAACAATATGTTTCCCAAAAATAAACATTGTATTACAGAAAATCATTGAAATTTCTGGATTGTTGTAATTTTAGAGATGAAAAAAACCCTAGTCTTCTATCATCAGAACCATTGTTTTTAAAGTTCTTAAATAGAGCCAACACACAAGACACAAAAAAAAAGCTTTCCTTCAAGGCCTGCTCTGTTTACAAACAGTAATGGATGTTTGTAAACAAACCCATGTGCGCTACTGTAGTTCCTTCGATCGCCACCAGGCAGCTGTCTTTGATTGCCGGCAGGATCGCAGCCTTCGCCAAACATTCAAATTTCATCATTTGCATCCTGTTGACAATTGGTTCATCTGGACCAAGCTTCTCATTGGGCGTTTTACTGAACAATTTCTTACATAAGAGACTGAGGTTGTCGATTTTATCCCATTCACTGATGAAGACCCGTTAACGGGGAGAAACTAGTTTGTTTTAATTGTAAATATTTGTTTTTTAACTTTTAACTTAATTTTTAGACTTGTGTGTTGGCTCTATTTAAGAACTTTAAAAAATTTTTAACACACGTAAAAAACGTTTGCAAGCATTGTTTTTGTCGTCTGCATTCACAGAAACTTTCAACTTCTAAAATTAATTAAGTAGTCCGATGGAAAATTGGAATAACCAACAAAAAAACAAAGAATTATTTAACTTTTAAATTTTTAGCTTCAGATTTAATTTCAGTACAAAATTTTAAGTTCTTCAGGTCCTGACTCAGGCGATAGCAAACCTTTTTATTTCTTTTATATATTTCTTTTACCAATGCACCTAAAACTCTGAAAATTTAAATATGAACTTGTGAAGCATGTGAAATTTATATTTTCTTGTTTTTAATTTTCAAACATTCTACATTTAATTAAATAAAAATTCAAAACAGTCAATTTTTGGGGCTTTCCGGTATATTACTTGGTATTTTCAACTGAAAAAAACTTAACAAAAACCCGAAATGATAAAAAAATTCGTAAAATAGTTACTTCTATTTAAAATATTTATTATTACTGCAATAGTTAATTTTTTTAAAAAAAATGTCTCTTTTTTAAATTTGCTTGAGATTAATTTTTTTTTTTTTTTACCTGTTATCAAGTAATCATAGAAAAAAACGTTTTCATAGAATCATGTTAATAGAATTAACAAAAATCTATTTCTATAAAAAAAAAAATGCTTCAGAAGAAATTTATTTTTGGAAACGAACAGCAACAAATGAATTTGCATGATATTTAGAAAGTCTTTATTATGATTATTTGATAACACGTAAAAGAAATAATTTAGTTTCAGACAATTTTAAAAAAACACACTTTTTAGTTTAAAAAAAATTATCTATTGCACTAATAATAAGTATTTTAAATAAAGTCATTATTTTCCAAATTGTTCATCATTTCAGGTTTTTGTCAAGTTTTTTAGGTTGAAAATACCGAGCAATACCTCGAAAACGCCCCAAAAATTGACTGTTTTTGAATTTCAATTTAATTAAATACAGAATATTTTGAAAATTAAAAACAAGAAAATATAAATCCCACATGCTTCGCAAGTTCATATTTAAATTTTCAGAATTTTAGTTGCATTGAAAAAAGAAATATATAAAAGAAATAAAAGGTTTGCCTGAATTGCTTGAATCGGGACCTTCAGAAGATTTTTTTTTTTATTAAATCTCACTTAATTTTTACAAAAAAAAAAAAATACTTTCAGAATGAAGATCGTATCTAGCAGTTAAACAGTAACAATTTTAGAACAGTTTTAAGAATTTCAATATTTTATTTTAAAATCATGACAGAATTTTTTGCAGTTGATATTGAAACGAATTATTATTTAGTCGGCTCTCAATTTGAAATTTCGTCAAAATCAATTTCTTATACAGATTTGAAACTTCTAATTCCTCTTTAATCTGTACTCTGTAATGGTAATGAGGAAAGCAGACTTGGAAGAATCAGAGATTGGTGTGAGGATTGAAGGTAGAGTTATCAACCACCTAGATACGCAGATGATACAACTTTGTTATCAGAACTGAGGAAGGGTTGAGACAACTTGTAGGAAAGATCAAGAGAGAAAGTGAAAAGATGGGTCTTCTTCTTAATATCAAAAAGACAAAGATTATGACTGAAACAAAGGATAATAAAATAACCATCGATGGAGAACAATTTGAATGCGTGAAAGATTTTTGTTTCCTTGGATCCAAGATTGTCAAGGCTGTTGTCCTGAAATTAAGCGTCGAATCGCATTGGGCCACAGAGCAATGTTGAGCATAAATACAGTGTGGAAAAGTAAGGACATCGGTCTTTCGACTAAACGCAGAGTAGTCAATGCCATTGTGTTTCCTATTGCATTGTATGGATGCGAAAGTTGGACAATGAAGAAAGCTGATTGGAGGAGAATAGATGGGTTCGAACTGTGGTGTTGGAGACGACTACTACGAATTCCATGGACAGAAAAAGTTACAAACAGGGAGGTTTTGAAACGCATAAAACCTGAAATTTCACTTGGCGGGAAGATTACAAGAATGCAGCTAAAAGATTTTGGACATGTGTCACGATCTGATTCACTTGAGAATGCAATAATGCTGGGAATGATGAGTGGAAAAAGAAGACGTGGCCGACCGAGGATCACATGGATAGACACGAGTAAAGCAATCACAGGCCTAAGTTTAGAGCAGCTAAGAAGGAAGGCCCAAGATCGGAAAGAGTGGCGAGAGATGACCCATAGAATCGCCAAGAGTCGGATACGGCTAAATGGTTAAAGACAAGACAAGACAAACTTAAAGTATCCCAATACAAACCTACCTGGCCCTGGGGATCGGGGGAGGCAAGTTCAGGTAGGATGATCAGCCCGATGCATGCCCGCCTACTGTTTTTTCAGCGTAGAAAACTCCTGATCTCCACAGGGATTGAACCCAGTTCCTCCAACCCGCAGTCGAGACCTTAACTACTTCCCTACTTAGCGTAGATTATAATATTCACATAAAGAGGTGTTTGTCAATTATCAATATTTCGAATATCAATTCACAAGTCTAAAGAAAATAATACATTGTATACTTTTTTAACATTGAAAAGCTAGGGAATGAACTATGACATGGTAATAAGCAAACTAGCACTCCTTTCCGGGCTTAGCTATGGGTTTGTTTAACGTGCAAAATTTGAAGAGAACCATTTGAAGCAATGAGAATGTTAAGGACCAATCATCCTTATTAAAACAATTTTTGATTATCAAACCCAAAATTCGGTATGGGAGTCTATAGTACCTCACAATCATCTACAATCTTTGCATTTCCTATTTTTACATTTCAAAATGATAAAAGGAAGCTTTCTCAGTTAAGCTAAGACCCTTGAACAGCTGTTTCGAGCTTATTACTCTCTTCATCCAGAGCTGCCAGGTAAACAAAGACTGAAAAGACGTACGAAGGGAAAAGTAGTATATTCTTAAATGCACAAGTGGCTCCTCAGGAACTAAAATTATTAAAATAAAAACAACAAAAAATGGGGAAAACAAGACCTTGAGTAGTTGAACGCTCACCACAAAAAGGCATTTGACCATAAAGAATAAAAAATAATAATAGTAAATAATAGGTAAAAGGAATCCTTTTATGTATATATATATACATCTCGACAGTGATTTGAAATTTTATGAAAAAATTGTAAAATAATATTTGATTGTTTTAAAATGGAATTAGTGGTACTACAGATATTATTTTACAAATTTTTCTTAATAAATTACATGAAATTATTAGAAATAAAATCAATCCTGATTTTTATTGGCTTATTAATAATCATAATGATGTTATTAAATATGCTAAACAATACTAAAATCTTTAATATAATTACAGCAGATTTTCAAAAATTATTTACGAATATACCTTTAGATTCTTTAATTCAACAAATTGAATTCTTAGTTTCTGAATTTAATATTGGGTTGTTTCATAATTATTGGCCGATTCCGGTAAGAGCTAACCTACAGAGCCAGTTAAAAAGGACGCATCATAGTATGAATTTACCAATGGGTCAATCCATACCAAACAGTCCAGAAAACATTAAATTGGTTGATCGACCATTTTAAAAAAAATTGATTTTTTTCTTCTATTGTTACCCCTGTGCATGAGTATTTCAAAACAGGCATTATTTTTTTTTTTTTTATAATCGTTTCAGGCCAACTAAGGACCACATTAAGATAACTATTTTCTTCTCTCTTCCTTCCTCTTTCTCCAAAACTCCTTCATCCTTTCCGAATAGACTCTTTTCCTTTCATCCGACCATTTGGCTCCAGTTGTTTTCCTTTTCCCTGTGTCTTCCTGAAAACCTTTGAACTTCTTAACTTTTAGTCTGAATTTGTCTCTGCTGAGTAGGGTCTCCCGATCAATCTGCATTTCTGCTAAGTCCTTTATTGCTTTGCCACTCCACCCATTTTTTTTGTCTGTTTTCCTGTTTTGGAAGAAAGTATGGATTTTCTTTGTTAATCTATCTTCATTCATTCTCTCTAAGTGCCCATAAAGGGTAACACGTCTTTTCCTGATCTCATCCGTTATTTTAGGGCATTGCAAGTAAATTTCTCTATTTGGTCTCAAAACCCAATCGCCATCTTTATTCTTGATTGGACCTAATATTTTTCGCAAGATTCTTCTTTCTTTCTTTTCCAAATCTTCTAGTGCCATTTTGCATCCAGTTAGTAATAGTGTTTCTGACCCATAAAGCACTTCAGGTTTTACAACTGTATTATAATGTCTCAATTTAACGGCTTTAGATAAACATTTTTTATTATACAAATTTCTTACTTTCATGTATGCTCTTTTCATTTTTTCAATTCTAATTTTAATTGCTTCTTTTTCACTTTTAAGATTTATATTTTCACCCAAATATTTAAAGTTATCCATTTTATCAATGTTGCCGTACTTAGTTTTAAGAATTCCTGGTGAATTGCCTTCATTGGTCATGTATTTAGTTTTTTCAAAAGATATTTGTAAACCCACTTTTTCTGCTGTCTCCTTTAGGAGTTCCAGTTTTCTTTTTGCATTTTCTATGTTTCCATCTAATATTACTAGATCATCCGCGAAGGCCAAGCAGTTGATTGATACTTTAGATCTACCCAACATAATGTATTTATTAAGTTTTAGTTTTTCCTCCTCACTTATCCATTCTCTTGTAACTTTTTCCAACACGCAATTAAATAGGAGTGGGGACAAACCATCTCCTTGTCTGACTCCTGATTCAATTTGGAAAGGACTAGAAATTGTTCCATGGAATTTAACTTTAGACACCGTGTTTGTCAAAGTTTGTTTAATTAATTCCAGAGTTTTCTTATCAACTGAAAATTCTTTTAGGGTTTTAAAAAGAGAATCTCTGTCAATCGAATCATAGGCCTTTTTAAAATCAACAAATATTAGCACTATCTTCTTATTTGATATTTTCAAGTATCTAATTATTTGTTTAAGGTTTAGAATTTGTTCTGGACAGGATCTACTACTCCTAAACCCAGCTTGATATTCTCCAATATGTTTATCCAGTTGAGGATTTAGTATGTCCAAAAAAGCTTTGGATAAGATTTTGTATTCTACAGGTAATAATGAGATTCCTCTGTAATTATTAATGTCTGTTTTATTCCCTTTCTTATGAAGTGGGTGAATTAATGCAACCTTCCAATTTTCTGGAATTGTTTCGGTGTCCCAGATCTTGTCCATTTTTTCTTTTATAATTGTGGCACCTAAATCTCCACTAGCTTTTAGAATCTCTGCTGTGATGCCATCTTCACCTGGGGCTTTGTTGTTTTTTAGTTGTTGGATGTATTTTTTAATCATATCAAGACTTGGTGGTTCTGAATCTTTATTAGGGATGCTATCATGAAATTCCAGTTTTTTGGTCGGTTTTTCACAATTCAGTAACTTTTCAAAATATTCTGCTAATAGCTTACAGTTTTCGTCATTATTAAGTGCTAGTTTTCCATTTTCTTTCCTGAAGCATAGAGATTGCGAAACGTACCCAGACATACAATTATTAAATGTTTTGTAGTAATCCCTTGTATTATATTTTTTAAAATGTTCTTCTATAGATACAAGTTGTTCCTTTTCAAACCACCTCTTTTGTGCCCTAATAGTTTTATCCGCTTGTTTCTTGTCAGACTGATAGCTATTCCACTTACTACTTGTTTTCCTGCTATACCAATTGTTCCAAGCTTTTTTCTTTTGTCTAAGAGCTTCTTCACATTTATTATTCCACCATCTGTGCTTTCTCTGTTGGTTCTGTGGAGCTATGTCAAATGCAGTATGTTGAATCATTTCTGTAAAGTTGTTGGCATCAATCCCCGCTTCCTTCAGCTTCTCTTGAAAATCGCACTCCTTTTCCTTCAAAGTTTCATTATTAATTCTCTTATTCGTCCTGGTTTGTTATTTTTTTTTTTAAATTTTAAAAAACGAGCATTTTTCAAGAGCTATAACTAAATTAGGAAGCCAGCAACAGAGCTGAAATATTTTTTGCTAAACCTTTGGATGTACAGTATATCTTTTCTCAAAAAAATTTATAGTTTTTCTATTTCATTCTTCCTGCTAAAAAAAAAAAACCGTAAATTTGATTTTTGTTCAAAAGCGAATATCAGTTTCGGTTCTAAATTTCAGCCATTTGCATTAGAGATATGGTAAAAAGGTATAGAATATAAAATGTAGCTTGAAATGTGCTGAAAATAATGTTTTTACCGCAGCTTTCTATCATTTATTTCAGCTGAGTTATCAAATTTACAGCAACTGTTTGCAAAGACCAAAAATGCCGGAAACCATAACACAAAAATGGACGCCATTTTTAAATGAAGTCAAACAAAAAAAAAATGCCTGTTTTGAACTGCTTATGCACAGGGATAATAACAGTAAAAAAATCAATTTTTTTTTAAATGTTCGAGCAACCAGTGCTTGAACGGTTAGTTTGGATTGACCCCAATCGATCTTGCAACATGAAGGGGTTAAGTCCACATATTGAAAAAGTTATTTCAGTCACATCAAGGCAGTTTGTGGCGTCATGGAGCAACGCGATGTGAGATTAGTGATTTTGCACGAATTCAAACTTGGACGCAATGTGTCGAAACAGTTGCCAATGTCAATAAAGCGTGGGGTGTCGGCAGGACGAGTGACAGAACTGTCCGTAGACTGTTTTCAAGCTTATATGGGTCGTCCTCATTTAGTGCGGATATAATGCTGCAAATTGCCACTACTGTACTTTGGAATATGGCTCAATGATTCATTTAAAAATGCTGTATCTTTTAATTTAAATCTGAATTTAAGATCACGTAACGTTGACAGAGGGCGCCAGTTTTATCTTCGCTCTTTTTACTTATAATTTGGTTGGGTTTCGCTTTCAATGGCAGTCAATTGAAAAAGCAAAAATAAACAAATCAATTCACAGTTTGGTTGTTAACAGAAATATAAGCAGCCCCAAAACATTCACAATTTATCAAAAACTGCGTTGTTAAAGATGAAACAACTACTGATTGATGCACAAAACTCATTTATTCAAGTCCATTATAATTCAAGGATCAAGGACAATTTCAAGTGAAGCCGCACTGAGTTTACTTAATACGTCTAGACAACCATTTTGCTCATTGGATCGAATTCGTTCTCAGCGTAGTATCGATTCCAATTTTGTCAATTCCAACTTTAAACACACACATGGGAAAGATAATAACTCCTCCCTATGGGATGGCTAAAAGGCATGTATTACGAAGTATTTTGTTATTTAAAAATTATGTTAATTGTAGTTAATCTCATCTTTTACCACGGGAATCAATGAAACAAAGAATAAGTAAGGGCTTTTCCATGCAACATTATTCAATATTTTTTTATTTATTTTGGAGGTTATTCAAAAGAAATGAAAAGCACATTAATTCCATAACGCTTCAAAAAAAACACTGAAATGGACAAAATGGCTCGGACCTACAATTTTGATTTTTTTTTTGAAAAGAGCTGAAGGTATCAAACCGAAATATTAAGTTACGTAGAAAGTATTAAGTTACGATATATTAAGTTACTTGAGGAGTAGGAAAATTCCTCATTTACTTCATGTAAGGCTAAACAATATATGTATCGGATATCTCTGCGATTATCTGATTTTTAACACAGAATACCAAGATGAACCAAAGTTAAATGAAAGTACACTGTTTGTATCACTGTAAAAAGAACTCATGATTTTCATTAAAGAATGTGCAAAGGAGAAGACAAGCAAAACACACATTGGTCGCATCCAATCGCTTCAGAATTCTTAATTGGATGATAATTCAAACTCGTATTTGCAATGATCTCCTGTTATTATCCCCAGAAATATTTTTTTTTTTAAAAATGTCGTCGTTTCAATGGGTTTCTATTTACTTAATCTTGTCTTTATGTATGTTTTCTTCCCTCTATATTTTTTATTATAATATATTGAAACGTCTTTATTTAAGTTCTAGGAAATATAATACTTCTAGGAGATTAAGAGATTCTATAAAGCCTGAAAGAACTTCCTGTGATGGATCAAAACAACCCGGTTTTTTTTTTTTTTTAGTTCTTTTTTGTCCTTTTTTGTCCGTTATTAAATTATAGGGGCAGTGACAGCTACACAAGTTGACATTGAGAGATCTTCCGTTGTTTTGTGTTATCGAAAAAGCAATATTTTAAGATGATATAAAATACTCAGGAAGCTGTTATGTATCATGTCACTAGTGACTAAGAAAAACATTAAGGAGGAATGACACACATTAACCCCTCTCATAGGATTAACTTCAGTTTAGTGAAATTTTAGCTGCTCACTGTTTTTAAGTTTGTAAGTTTTAATTACATTATTTTTTTTCCTATTCAAAAATTAAGAAATTCTCAATTTCTTCAGTGTGCTATCAGTGGATAAAAAAAGAATTTAGAGACGTAGAAAGAAAAGTTAGCTTTAAGGTTTATTAGCGTTTCTTATACATGTAAGTCTGTTTGATTTGGCGTACTTCCGATAATCCACAGTGGTCCGAAAAGCGAATACAGCTGGATCAAATTTTTTCGTTCGTTTAAACTACTACTTATTATTGCAGAAGCTAGGGAAACTGCCAAATTAACAAAATAAATCTAAAATTGCTTCAGAAATATGCTTAAACTGAAACTAAAATTACTCGTTGTGACATTGTATAAATAAGAAATAAAGTATTAATTTTTGTCTTAAATAGCATATTGCGTATACTATAGAAAATTATGGAATTGTCATACAAATCGTAAACAATGGAAACCAAAAAAGTCATAATTGGTCAGTCACATTCAGGTTCCCCAGAAAGGGGGGGGGGGGAGGTTATTTGGTCCTTCAGCTATCAAAGGGACCTGGGCTGAGGACTTAACCGAAAATATATATATATATATATATGAATTATCCTATCACTTCTAGACTTTTTTTATAATTAAGTCTACATTTTATATAAACTACTTTATTGCTTTACAGATTTAGAGTTATTTCTGTATTACAAGATTTTTATAGAGCAAATTTCTTCTATACTTTTGGGTAAAGCTGGAAAAAGTAGATGTTGGTGTTAAATTAATTTACTCTAAAAATAATACTGTGTGTGGCATGTTTAAAAGGGTGTATGAAATCGTGTGGTGTTTTCGCAATTTTTTTTAGCTAAGAATCTATGATTTGGCCACTGAGCTATTCTATGGGAGGGGCCCATTACTGCATTTGGTATCTGGACTCTGAATTTGATGGTCATCGTAAACATCATTATTGTCATCACTGTTAACAAATATCTCTTGCTGATCTACTACAGATTCTAATACGCCTTTCTCCTCACCTTCCTTTGGTAAAGGAATGTCTGGTTCTCTAAGAGCTGCCGCACTTCCAAGGGTGTATTCGTTTATTCTTCTGGGGTAAAGGGCCAACACCTGAAATGAAAGGATGTGAAGCACCTAGGAGTAGTCTTAGTAAAAGGATTATTTATTTAATTATTTTGAATTTATTTTGAATTAATCTTGGGTTGTAATTGAGATGCCCAAGGTTTTTGTTTTTCACTTTTGATTGTAGTTAATTTTCTTTCTTTAGTTTTAAGGGATGATTTTGATTACCAACTTTAGGAGTAGACTTATTACATGTTGCATTGTGTTCTTTCTTGAATTTTTCCGAGAATGGCTCTGCGGAATTTTCTAAGTTGTTTGTTGCATTTTGAGCTTCCGCCGAAACCAATAAACATATAGAACGAGTTTAATAGGATGAGTTTAACGTGTGAAAAATTGAGAACAGTTATTAAAAAGAAAATCAGTCACAGATTTAAAAATTATTTTTTTTATTTTTTTAATAACAAACAAACAAGCAAACAATAATAATTATTGCCGTGCCGGCGTGGTCGTGCGGTCTAAGGCGGCGGTCTGCCGGTGTGCTGGTACCCGGGTTCAAATCCCGGTCGAGAGCATGGATGTTTCCAATTTCTTTTCCTGTGTTGTCAGCCTCTTCTTCACTTTCCCTTTGGTCTGACGTCATTCCGAAATGGCGTCCTGAAGAAGGCAACGGGAAACACTCCAGTATCTGTTTCCAAGATTATTATCTATGGCTTCTCCTAGGGGTTCGCCCTTCGGGGGTCACTAGGGTTCCGTAGACCGCGTACATTCGAATACGAAGTTCGCACGTCATAATGATGATGATAAATAATAATAATAATTTTTTTTATTAATAATTTAAGGTTAAAAATTAAATTATTAATAATACAAATTTTTAATATGTGAGACTGATTTTTTTTTAAATCTTTTTAATAATATTCAATAATTCATACACTAACAGACACTAACAAATAAAACCACAGATTTAACTTCAAGTGTAATTATTTTTAATTCTATTCCATAGCGATCAAATTTTATTAGCATTTACGGGGAAACCACAAGATAAGTGTCCTTGGAAAATCCCAACTCGATATATCGATTCTACGCCACTTGCAATAATAATGACAGTAATTTCTTGGTTCTGAATAACATGGAGCGCTGTATTGCTATCATTGGAATTGCCACTTCCTCGGTCATTGATTGGTTCACAATCAAACTCATTTCATTCTATATTTTTGACAAATGCCTTTTCTTATTTTCATCAAGGTATTAATGAAATAATAGTAATCTTCTCTTCTAATCTGCCACTTTTTAAATTTTAATTTATATAAAATGTGAAGTAAACACACAAAAAAAACAACCTAATCCAATAAAATCCTAATTTTATGATGTATTTCTACTTCCGTGGCGTAATGTTCTTATCGAACACAACACAGTCACTTCTAACGGTAAGAAACAGTAACATTATGTTAAGAAAATTCGTAAGAACTTAAAAAATTTTAACTAAGTTCTAAATGCTGATTGTCATTTAAGTTTCAATACAAATATATGAGTGGGTAATAAAACTTATTTAGGTTCCAAGATTACTGCTATTGTTATTATTCTTATTATTGTAAATTAAATCTATATTAATCACCTACTAATGATTAAAAATACAAAATCTTGCAAAAATAGCATATTACAAACCTTTACATGGATTTTAATTACCTAAATATTATTTCAAAAGCTATCAAGGACCTTAAAACAATGTTTATTCGCATTACAGGTTTTATTTATTAATACTGTCTCGTAAAATAAGTCTAAACCCCCATTTTGCGCCTTTCGGGCGATTAGTATGATAAGTAGCCATTGCCACAATTGAAGCTGAAATGGCCTTATTGGATCGAGGGTATTGTATTCGTTTTCAGCATAGTTGATTCAATTATCTAATTTTGTCCAATTACCATTATTTTCCTGGCCCGGTCAATGGCCTAGATTTTTCCCTAAACTTCCAGGAATGGGAGTACAAAGAGCTAGGACTCATGGGGCCCAACTCCTGGTTTGGGCTGTGGAAGGCTTCACAAACCCACATACACACACACATACACACGGAAAATCTATCCTCTCGTCCCTATGAACCTTTAGCAGACATGTCCTTATGAATGTAGATATTTATATTTTTATTTTTCCACAATTTTAGCATTTTAAAGAAATTGAGGAAATATGTTTCCGAAATAGTTTCATCTTCCTACAGACATGATTCTTCTCTTTTTAAACTAAAGAAATGAAGCTGGTTTAAAAGTTTTTTTGAAAATATCTTATTTTTAAGACCGAGCTCAGTAGGAGAGCTCTTAATCCCAATTCTTTTGTTTCTTCCTGCTTTTACTATCCTTCTTTCCCTTTTTCCTCAGCTTATTTCCTGGAAGTGTTCCTCTGCATAACATTTCATCCTTTACCAACAATTCATTTTTTGATGACATTTAAGAGAACTTTAATCCTTTAAATTTTTAAAAAATGAATAATATTCAGATCAAACAATCTCTGTGTGTATATGTGTGTATCTGAATCCGTGTCTCTAATAACTTGAAACGATAGATTGATCTTCTTGAACCTTGGCGTGCAAATTTAAGGGTAAGAGACGATTTACTGCTGCATTTGAAAATTTACAGAGTAGGTTCTTTTAGAGAAATTAGCATGAAAAGTGAAAAAAAAAATTAAAGCAAATAAGTAAATAACGAAATCCAACAATGTATTTTAAACCACTAATTCTGTCTCTTCGATACGATTTCTTTGTTCTATTCCTTCATTGCAATTTGTTTTCCATTAATTAATTAAAGGCAGATTTTATTTTTAGATAAAAAGCGAACAGTTACAATTTTTTTAATGGGATGTCAGTATTTCAAACAATCAGAATTCGAAACTTATCTAACTGAATAATTTTGCAATATAGTGAAATATATTTTTTTTAAGCTGTTAACTTTCTCATTCGAACGTGATGAAAGTTTAAAAAAAAAGAACAGGTTTTCTTTTGAAAGCAATTCAAGTCATCTAAAGTATTTATAAGAAATAAACTTTTTTTTCTGTTTTCTTTCATATCAACCTAAAAGTATTTTTTGAGTTTTAAGTGTTGCTTCCGAGTGCTATTCAAACAGCTGGAAAAAATAAAATAGAAAAAAACTGCACCTTACCTAAGAGAGATCTTTTTGTCAGTTTCCTACTGACCTTAAGCACTGACAAGTGGGAAGGTTCTTTTTCGTTATTATTTTCATGTCAACTGCAGTTGAATGTAAGAGTTGCTTCTAAATGTGCCTCTGCCTTTGGCAGAAAGAAAACAGTCATGTCCTTTTAATTTTCATTCTTTCCATCTGATTGACTAACCAAAGTCTTGTGGTTGAATTTGAATAACCGAATTTTTAGATTTTTATTTTTTTTTAATAATAATCTATCTGTAAATTAACAAGATAAATCTATGAAGCAATAATTCATAATAGCTAAAAATAACAAGGAATGGTCACAGATTTAGTTTGTAATTTTTTTTTTACTTTTCAGCAAATTTTTAATATTCATCTCTAATATAAATTTTTAATAATACAAATTTTCTGAGTTTATTTTGATACTGGACTTTAAATTTACATTTCCTATATCAATTTCTTTTTCTCTTTGCATTAAATTATTTCAATTGCAAATATTTTTTTTTCCTTTGAACTTAGTAACTAGTAAATTTTCATCTTTAATATTTCGCTAATAGTAAAGCAGGATTTACTTTCAGGATATAGGAAAAAGGAAGCAAATAAATTATATAACACAAAAGCGCCAGACAACAAAAAAAACAAGTAAAAAAATGAATTAAGTTTTTTTTTATATGTTAGACAAATCTATAAAGGTTAATGAAGTGAATAAGATCATGAGTGTTTCTCTAACATTCTTTATATTCCATGTAGTGAAAAGAATCATATTTGTTTGTTTATGGGATAATAGTGATAGAGCTTAGTCCATTCAAAATGTAGACCGTCTTTCACACCACAGATTGGTCCAAACAAATTAAAAGGATTTGAGGATTAGTCCACTCTGTCTCTTAACATCTTAACTAAGCATTAAATAACAGCATCCGTTATAGTATCAAAGGTTATAGTATCCTCTAAGGTTCATATTGGCTACGCAGTTGGCATTGCAAGACATTGGCCTGGGGTTCGGTTCTCATGTGGGTTTCATGATAGAAGGTTTTCTCGAGATTCTCTCATCTTACACCATACTTCCTTCTGTGGGTGTAGTATAATAGGCCCAAGAGCTTAGCTTAGCTATGCTTAGCTTTCCTACTATCTACGTTCACCCCAATGTAATCTAAGCTTCATATTCCTAAAAACGAAAGCGGTAACTTATCAATTTGTCCGTGTTCAAGAGTCAATATCATTTGTTTACCTCAGGAAGTAAATTTACACCCTATCCATCTATTATTATTATCGCCTGCCATTTCTATTACAAACTTTGCGTACAAAGTATTTTTTTTAAGATGATGGTTTTGATCTGTGTGTTTGTATTGGAAGAGTTAATACATTAATTTAAAGCTAATTTGACTTATATCTTTTACATAAAGGCCAAATCTCCATAGTCTGTCGCCCTACAATCTCCCAAGTACTGCAAATAAAAATACTTTTGAAAAAAACCTTTCCTTCTGCAGTGTTAATTTTCGAAATTTCTGTTTGTTTTACCATTCGGTTCTTATCTTTCATAGAACATAGTAAGAAAGAAAAACACTTCTGAATGCAAAAGCCTTTCTATGTTAATTTTTTCTTTTTTTAGATTCCCGCGGGAAAATTTTGCATAATTTTGGACAAGAGTTATTTTTCCATAGGAATGAGAAATTATTCGTATAATTGAATGTTTCGTAAAAGTGAGTTTCATATAAGTGAGACTTCACTGTAGAGGTATTTTATTTCATTTTGCATAAAATTGGACGACTCCTAAATAGGTGATAGATATTTTTTTCATTTTATTTTGCATATCGAATTTAAATGGACCGCTATATTGTACATTATATTAGCTATTTTATTTTTGTATTTCTAGACGACTCCTGCACAGGAGAGATTTATATTTTTTTCTTCCCTAATGATGATATGGTTGGGTTCCTTTTTACTTATTCAATTTTATTTGCAAATGGGAAGTGATTGGTTCTTTACCCGGTTCCTTTCGAATTAATGGAGGCGATCTGATCTACCGATTGGTTAGTTTTCCTTTGAACTCTTACGATCCTGCTTCTCAGTTCAGACTGAGAGTACTGAGGGTACTGCAAAGGACCCAAAACTAGTTCGCACTTTTTAAAATCATGTTTAATTCACAAGTGTGTTTTTAGATGTTTGCCTTATTAATAAATTTACGTTAAATTTTAAACAGATAATTTAAAAACTTTAAAAATTCGCTGAATATAAAAGCTCTGAAGCAGGGACTGAATGGGAACTTTTTTTAGCGAGCCAGCATACGAAAGTGTAAAGGGAAGGAGTTCTTAGTTGATTTTGTCCGTACATCTGTCTGTTAACAACTCTACAACCCAAACTACAAGTCGGATAAACATGAGTAGTTCCTAATTGGAACCCTTAAGACATGCGAAGACAGAGAGAAATTCCATTATTTTTATCCCATTATTACTGTAGAGTAGTTAGGTTGACACTGTTAAAATAAAAAAGGTGTGCTAAAAGAGATCATTTATTTCGTGATTGTAGAGAAGCTTCCCTACAAAATTTCAAATATGGTGTTTGCCTGAATAAGTAAGAAGAAACAGCGTTGTTCGGATTCCAATCAAGACCCAAGCTACTAACAATCCACAAGGCAACCTTATAGATTAATCACTTGGCTTTTTCGAAGTGTTTGGGCGTCTGATAGAATAAGTTAAATTTGTATTGATTGTAAGAGCTGGTATTTAAAGTATTTCTAACGACATTGCAATAAAGTTTCGGAGTTGTTCAGAATTACAAAGAATAAAACGTTTTAAAAATTTATAAACCATTAATTGTTTAATTTGTATTATTTTGATTATTTGTTATTCCTTTCTTTCAGAATTGCTTTAAACTATGAGAAGACAAAGAATATTGAGAAAGTCTTCGAAAATCCGTCCTTATTTCATCAAAGTTCAAGAAAAAACAAATACAAAACATTTTAAGAAAGAATCTCATGACCACACATTACCTCTTCCTAAATATCTATCTTCAAAAAACCCTTTGTGGTACCGTTTTTTCTGGTTCTCCTTGTCTTTGGCGTGTTTCTGTATTTGCTTGTTCCAAGTGAGCAACCGTATCCGTTTATATGCTCGAAGAGACACATTGTTTCAAACAAAAGTGAATTTGAATGATACGATCCGATTACCAGCTATCACTGTTTGTGCAGAAAGGAACCACGTGTCCGTAGAGTTGAAGAAAGAATTTGCCGTAAAGAATAACATCACCAACGTATCTCAAATTGAATGGTACGATTTGATTGGTTTCAAAGGATATGATGTTTTTCATTTATGGAATTCAAGCCCTGTTAGCGATATTCTCACCACAATCAAAGTAAGTTATTATTTAGTTTTGTATTTTCTTCTATTTTTCCTTAAGAAAATACACTATTGCGTTTTTCACTACCTGAACAGATAAGCCCGGGACCTTGTGACAAGCGCCGATCAGGGGTCATAGGTCACTACTATATATGTCATTCAAATTCTTCTTCCGACGATGTATATATAGACATTAGTATGAGAATTTCAGACGAAACGGATTATGTACAGTTAGGTGCCAGATTTTTAAAATAGAAGTTAGATAAAGAGTGTTATTTAATAGAGATAAATTACTTTAGCATTAATAGCAGAATGAAGTTGATTTTTTTCTTCTTAATTCTTATTATACATCTGAAGCTTCCACAATAAACAGCCACAGGTCTCGATTTGGCGCCTTGCCTTTGCTTGATTCAATCCCAGCCCAACCAATTGCGTTATCACTACCTTCGCCACGTTGCTTTGTGTCTTCCTTATTACCGTCTCTTTCCTTGTGTGTTCCACTCTTGGGTTTGTCCCGGAATTGGTTTGCTTACCCCTCCTCCCCCCCGTCCGCCTCAGAGTGTGTTCAATCAGTGACTGCTCTGTACCGTATATGTTGAGGAGTTGTCAAAGAATCACGTGGTTTTATTTACCAACGTTTCGTAACCATCGTTCCCAAATTTAGTTTCGTGGAACAGCTCTATTAAATAACTTTGTCGTTTTATTTTATTCTGCAGGGAAGGATATAGTTCCGGCGTTCTGATTATTTTATCCTGAATTTAGAAGATTATTGTTGATTTAAAAACATTAAATATTTTAAGAGATAGAAAATGCAACTGTTCAAATTATTAGATTTGTTTATTTTCGATCACAGAGCAAGGGAACATGCGATTGGTTAATGTTGTTGAGGAGCTCATTTCAACATGGCAACCTCCAGTGCACCGCACGCGTCTCCTTACATATATTTCAAAAGTAATTGTAAAGATCATTCGATTCACAGCAGTGTGAAATAAATAATTTGAAATGTTTATTCCAAGTTAAGAGAATTGGAACAGCACCTGACAGTAGATAAAGTCATTCAGAAAACAACATTTTTGACAGGAATATTGGTTACGTCGTTTTACGCCATTAAGAAAGATTTCAAAAGGAGAGAATTCATCGCACACCAGGCAAGAAGAGGCCTCGGAAAGCAAATACATCACAATCGGATAAAATTTTGATTCGTTTCTGTGCACTGCAATTAGAGGGAAAATATATAAAATGTTTTTCAAAATGAAATACCAACAGTAGGAAATGTATTGAAAGAAATTACTGACGATCCGTAGTTGCCAAATTTTTCCGTAGTTTATTAAATAAACATTAAAATTGTGTGAATTTAGGTATCAGTCTCGGCAAAGAAATTCAAGATTATGTAATAGTGAAGATACAATCACTTGGCTACACAAATATTTGCATGCAATTGGGGAATTTCGTGCGGACAATAGGCCTATCATTTGTATAGATGAAACGTGGATAAATACCGGCCATACAACTGGAAAAGTTTGGCACGATACTATCATATCATCAAAGAAGGAAGCTTTTAAGTGTGGACTTTCAAAAGGATTGAAAGCACGGGCAGGTAAACGTGGACGTTGTATTTGTGTACTGTATTTGTTGACAGTGTAGATGGCTTTGTTGAAGGAGGACTTCTGATGTTTCAGTAAAAAGGCAGTGAGGATTATCATCAAGAGATGGACGGTAAGTGTTTCCATAACTGGCTTAGTTCGCTGTTGAACGTAATTCTGTCATGGTTATTGATAACGTTCCTACTACAGCGTCCGCAGCGAAAAAGTACCGACAGCAAATTGGCGTAAACATAAAATTCAAGCTTGGCTCACAGAAAAGGATTACAATTGCAGGGTGCTCAGCTCAAGTCAGAATTACTTCAATTAGTTCGATTTGAAAAACATAAATACTTAAAGTATCATGTCGATGAAATGGAAACAGCAAAGGGGCATCACGTGTTAAGGTTATCACCATAATATGCAGAAATGAATCCAATAGAACTGGCTTGGAGTCATGTGAAAAGTCATGTAGCTCTACATAACAAAACATTCAAACTGAAAGACATTAAGTGTTTATTTAAAGAGGGCATTTTGAAAGTGACAGCTGAAATTTCAAAATGGCGGCCGATAGCTTCCATTTTCTGACGTTTTTCCTATCCTCGCATTGTTTTCCTCAAAGTGACCCTTCAATTACAAAGCATTTAAAACTAAAATTTAATATAAAAATTTACAAACTAAACTCCACAGCAGCAGAGTGTTGTCGCCTGTTTTTAAAGGAATTTAATTCATGGATAATGAGAGGCTTAATAACATCAAAACAGCAATGTTCTGTAGTTCCATAAAAAAAAAAAATACAGATTCACAGTGCCCCCTTGTGCAGTATTCGTTGTCCGATCGTTATCGTTAATCTTTCTTAAACTTTGCATTAAATCCATTAATTAAGAACATTTATAATCCAGTGATATGCAGATTAGGAGTTTAATTTGTAACATCTCATGTTTTAGTGTTTTTCCATTGAATAGGTATGTTTCAGTTTTGTCTTATATTTATTTTGGGAAGTCGAATGGGTTCTAGAAGTCGTTCAAAGTTTTGCTGCAGCTAATGAAATATAAAGGTTTTGGAACGTAGATAATAATTTTAAGTGATTAATTCTACAGCAACTAAGTAATAGTGCACGACCATTTGTATATAGTCCTTATTTTACTAGACAGTTGTATTTAAATAATGAACCTTTCAGCAAAAACACATGCTCGTTATTTCAAAGGGTCAAGAATGGAATCGGATTTAGGGGTGTTATTCATTAACTAATCTGATATCCGCCAAAACATATTAGGAGATTTGTAAAGATACAAGATTTATATATAATATTGCTTTTCTGTATTTCCAATTTAGTTTGAACGTGCTGTTCTTCTAAATACAAAAGAAACCATAATTAAAAGAACTCCTCTTCCTACACTCTATGGAATCTGTGAGACTTTGGATTTCTCAGGTAATCTTACCAATTTCGTAATTATTTCTTCTGAAATATACTCAAAAAGTCAAAAGGAACATTTTAATAAGTTTGTAACTTCATAAATGTCGTATATTTTGCCAATGTGCAAGAACAATTTTCAACTTTTTGATTGAAAAATATTCTTCTTCAATATTTGTACTTCACTGAGTAATATTTTTTTCTTTGTTTGCAGAAAACGAAGTAAAATATGAAGATGGCCATATTACTTATTTACGAATAGTAACTAGAAAGGAAAAACATTGTGACTGTGATTTCAACGAATTATTGGTAATTAATTATAAACTTATAAAGTGTGAAGGAAATTTTTAATATCCAATTGTAATTAGAACTATAACGTACATAATACATGAATTAAAAGATTCAAGAATTCAGAAGAGAAACTGACGTTTAATTCTTAGCGACCCATTTGGGAGGTATTGTGATAGCGACCAAAATCTGTAACTATTGCATTTGTCCTGTCTGTCCGTCCGTCGGTCCGTCCACCCCTAACATCTCCCGAACGGAAGGTCGGACAGACAAACGGATTTCACCATCATGTTCAGAGGCCCAAACACCTGTAGGATGTTTCAAGCTATACTGAAGATTGTCAGTTTGAATCCGTATATAAACTTTTTTTTCCTCTCTTAATCTTTTTTTCTCAATGTCCACATGGGTCTTGTTTTTTTTAATTTTTTTTCTAACTTTTTTTTTGTTTACCCTTACGTTATTGTACTTTCTTTTTTTTTAATTTTTTTAATTTTTTTTTATTATAATGGCCTTTAAAATTATGCTT
>JAFIDM010000001.1:33348476-33363789 GCA_023159025.1 Thereuonema tuberculata
CTTTGTTAGTGTGTCACGAAGACGTAACAATAAAAAAGTTGTATTAAAGAATGAACAATAGATGGCTTGTCTTTTGTTTTTCCATCAGATACATGCTTTCCACCAGTTATTGTTAATAATAAATTGCACAAAAACTAGCATAAAACAATCTTTAATGTTCACGGACTTTTTACGTAATCTTGGATCTACATATGTAAGGAACAGTCTTTATATAAAAAGTGATTTGTACTTTAGGAAACTAATTTAATTCTTCATCATATTTCTATCTTTTGATATCAATGAATGTATTTGTAAGTATTTCAAATCTAAACCTCGTTGAAAGTATTTAATCTCCTTAATGCTAGGGTAAAGGAATTCCTATTAATTGCTGTTTTGTTTGTTTTTTTCTCTTTCAAAAATAGTTCCGTGTTCATTCTCCGAAGGAATCTATTCGACACGGATTTTACAGAGAAAATACTGGTGTTCTGCTTGGTCTTTCTACAGATTTTATGCTAACATATAAAAAGGTAACAAACACATCTTTAAGAAAGAAACGTACACGTTTCTTCGAATTTTAATATTTAATAGATATAAGATGAATAGAAAAGACCTACACATAATTAAGTATGGGCATATAATTAACACTATCTGCGGCTTGAGAAACCGGTAGTGTTAATCTATGTCCATATTTAATTATGTGTGTAGACCTTTTCTATTCAACTAAAATATCCTCACGCGTCATACATAATCCCAATAGAGTTTGCCTTAGATATAGTTTCACTTTCTTGTATTAAAAATTAAGTTGAAAATTCAAGATTATTTTAAATTTTTAAAAACTTGGCATACTTTAACATAAGTAAGTTTTGTATTTTTTTAGCAGTGTCCAACATTTCTGAGTATTTCCCATTATTCCAGTGTTAGTAACTGGATATGATAAAAGAAATTCACTGTAGGCATGATGAATAGGATATCCAATCTAAATTAATGTCACATACATCGCTACTGTAGGCCTAATTCATATCTATATTTTGTTTCATAAGGCCTTGCAGAAGTTTATTACTTTGTATAAGGTGCAAAACAAAATAGTCTCAATTCAGACAGACCTTGAATTTATGCACTGCATATTCTGTTTTCATTTTTATCAATTAATGAATGCCAATCGATATTTCTCTATTTTTAGTGAGGTATTGAAATTTTGAATCTGTTTGAACCTTGTTTTTGATAGGACTGGAATTTGGAATTTGAGCACGATTAACAGTTAGAGGTGGAAGGATTTGCTATTGCATTAAGCAACTTGTCTACAGAAACAATCTGAGGTAGAAGATACGAAAAACAAAATTAATGTTTTCAATAAGAAATTTCTGGAAGATACTTTTCGGTTATTTCCATGAGCATATTAGAGCGATTTAGAAAAATATCAAGGAGATTCTCGAGAAGTTGGAGCATTTATCATTATTTAAACAAACCCCGCATTTACGACATGTTAGGTTTCCAGAATATTGTCGTAACTCGAAAACGGTTATAACTAGAAGTAATGTCTAGGTTTGCGTACTAGACTGTCTTTTCTTTTCCCTTTAGATTTCGATGTAACAGCCATAATTTCTTACTAGATTAGCATTGAAAACTGAGTACAGGGCCACCTGTTGAAAGGTTGATGTGAGTAGTAGCGTCATGTCGGTAAGAAGTCGGAACTACGAAGCAAATATCAAGTTGAAATATAATGGCAATTAAAAAGTAAATGCGTAAATGCGCAACGTCGCAAGTGAGGGTGTGCCTGAAATTAGATCAGAAATTTTAAATGTGAACCATTCTAAAATCCCTTCTGTATATTTTGCTTATTGGTCTTGTTTTATTGTTTTTTACTTATACAGAAAGTAACAAATGTTTGTATTATGGGTTCTCAATATATAATTAATTATAACTATCAAAACTCTACACACTAGAATGTACAGTCTGTAATCATGTACAACTTTTTCACTTTTTAGTTCTTTTAAACGTTATAAATTGTTTGAGATCTTTTTTTCATTCTATAGGAATCTAATTATCTTAATTTGTAATCCCTATTTTTTTATAGGTATCATTAATGAATAAGACAGAGAAGCCTTGTGTAGAAGATGGAACTCATTTCTTATGTGTAGATAAATGTTTAGATGAACTCATTGCAGCTGGACTCGAATGCAGGTAACTAATAACTGATGTTTTTTGATGATGATTTTTTGTTTCGCTTTTTATTGCTTTTTTATGTTTGCTGATATTTTTTTTATTATATTTTCAGATTGCCTTCTATGGAAGTGGATTTACCGTACTGCAGTGATAGAAATTCCGCTGTCAAGGCTTACAATCAAAGTCAAATGATCTACGAAAATAACCCTAATTGCTCTCATTGTGTGAGGCGTTGCATGGAAGAGAAATACAGCTATATATCTGCTCCTTTCAGTGTTGGGAATAAGGATTATATTAAAGTGGGAGTTTTCTATTTGGATAATGTGTTTACGACCACAATCGAAGTCACAGCGTATGATTTCATTTCGTTCCTTTCAGATATTGGAGGAAATATAGGCTTGTTCTTAGGATTTAGTGTTATTCAAATAATGGAAATCCTGATTTCTGTGGTAGCGTATGTATCTAGTGAATTTCTGAAATACTGCCATAAAATACGATGATAATAATGAAGATTCAAAATATTTTGAAATGAGTTCAAGCTTCAAAGTTACCACAAAAAAAAACCCAAACTAAGCATGAAATTAATTTATTGCAACAACTTTCGAATATCTGTCATTTCCTAAGAGTTTAATGATATTTAAGTAGCTAGTAGTGTTCTATTTATTCATGCAAATTACTTAGAGAGTCACTTTGTATTAAACTTTCTTAAAGAATTCATATTGGTTAGTCTAATTAAAATGTAGTTCTAGTTTTCTCGAACAAGTAATTTTGAGTTATTATAACTACTTTATGAGCTTCATTGTTACCATACTCAAGGATGCAGTTTGATTTATAAATTGAAAGAAGAATTTAAGTAGACACTTAACGTTCCACAGATTGAACATTCGTTGACAATTAGTTCCCTAATGTAATCTTTACGGACAACCAGTTTCTATAAATAAAATTGCACTCTAAAATTTCTTGTCAGTGTCTACATGAGATGGATAATGACTCAAGAGAGTAACTGTTAAATGTGAATACTAGTATACTCATATAGTAAAAGGGTGATGATAGAATATTCAGCTAGCAATTCAACGCTCAAGATAAGATAACATTGATCCATTGGAAGAGAATGCATTGTTAAACCTTCAAGGCAGCTATCTGGGAGGATGTGTTAATTCTATTCTAATAGAACTTAAATTTTGGGACAATCTTACGTCGACGTGATTTTGATTAATGTCATGTTGCAAAAACGTAGTTTTGGCATACAACGAGTGGTTTCCACGTATCTCTAAATAGTAAACTAGAGATAACATGTAAAATTGAAAGAAAGTAATTAATCAGAAAGGGTGTTAGATTGCGTGCCTTCGATCGAATTTGGCAATAAACCCTATCCAGTGAATAGCTCGAATGAATTTGCGCCGACAAAAGAAGCAGGAAAATAGAATGGACGCTGATGTATCGCCTTCCATTGTCATTGATTCCTTCTTTTGACAACGATTCCGGGATCTGTGCTAAAGTTTCGACTATTGGATCGGAAGACAATGTCATGAAGGAAACGTTGTGCAAAATTTACGATAACGATAAATAGCTCTTTATTTCAAGGTATTTGTTACGAGCCGCAAGTTATCATATAACTGAACGATAAAAGAAGTCATTTTCTTCCTAAGCAAGATATAAAACTTAAGATAAAGTATTAGAGAGAGACACTGAAACTATTAGAAATTTTATAAGCCTACACCGATTAAAAAATATTGGTAATGTAAATAAAAATTTTAATCTCAGATCAATTTTATCCAGAATGTAGTGATAAGATTGATTATATATAAATAAATTATAACATCAGAGCAGTAGTTTTCAATTTTTAGTTTTAAGAATAAATTAACAAATTTTTAAAGAAATGAAAAAGTAAGAAATTGAATTTTTATATTTTTATAGATAAAATAAATTAAAATAATAATTTAACAGGGTAAGTATATTTTAATAGAATTGCGTTTTAATCAATAGTATTATAAGTATATTTAGAAAAATGAAAAAAATTGAGAAATCTCTTCCACTGATACAATGTTATTAATTCATAACTATCTGTTTAGAGAATTTCATTACGTACTTTTGAAAAATATGATTTTTTTTTGTAGTTATGCAGAACTCAACTGCGACAATTTAAAAAAATTCGAGATTTATCTGCCGTTTTTTGCCAGACATTAGATGAACGTGCAGAGGTGTATGCTTTACTGTAAAAGATAGTGGAAGCAAAAAAAAATAAATCTGTAGCGTCATATTGATGTCTTAGATCAGTGTTTCCCAACGTGGGGCCCACGCACCACAGGGGGGCAATTCGAAAATTCTATGAATCTATTTGAGGGGTCAGTGTCTTTTTCCATTTTCAGTGCAAATGCACAGATTTCGTTTCTTGTTTATAACATAGAGGATTTGATGATATAAAATACGACATTATATATCTATTTTTCTTATATATAATAATAACTATGTTATAATTTAACCGTAACGATATATAAAACTGATTTGCTGTTTAAGAACTGTTATATTTATACTATTTCTTATTTATCTAAATTATGAAAAATCGTAATTGTATATAAATTATATTAATTAAAGTAAGTAACAAATATATACACTTCATGGTAATAATGTTTTGATGGTAATATTATTATTATTATTATTATTATTATTATTATGGGGGGGGATAAGTAATAGTAATAGGGGGCATAAGAATTTTAGAAAGGCTTAGGTGGGCATAGCACATAAAAGGGGGTTGGGAAACCCCTATCTTACATGAAGCCTTTATTGTTGAAGAGTAAATTTACTTTTTACTGCCTTGAGGGCTAGCCTTCTGTTCCAGGGTATTTGGGAGGGTGCCCTCTCCCCACCTGAAATTTCGAAATGCCCTTCATTTCAAAAATATTTCTTAATGATCCTCAATTTCAACATTGTCTTCCGCCACAACTCTGCGACAGAGGGCCATCTATATTTCTAATTTCCTTAAAAATTCGGGAAAAAAACCAATGAATAAGATGTTAAATATTTCCGAATTGTTTGGTTAGAAAATAAGGAATAGTTGTCGTAATTTAGTTGGTCTTCTCAATACCTAGGTTTGTTTGTTTGTTTATATTTTTTACAGTACATTACTTAGTTTATTACTCTAAGTAGATTAATCTAATCCATTTGGAGGAGATTAACAGAAACCTATAAAACATTATAAGCAGTCCCTTGTAATAGATGAAAATACTAGGTTTATTTTTTGATATATAAAATTACTGAAATGTTGAGAGTAACATCAAGAAAAGTTGACAATGAAATATGTTCTATTGCTTTGAATTATTAGAACATTTATTAGGACAATAGAAAAATTACCACAGGAAACTATGAGGGGCGTTCAAAAAGAAACGAGCCGGTGTGTGGAATGGACAAACCGGTTACAGAAGGGTAGTATCGTTGCATGTGTAACCAAGATTGGTTCGACACGAGTGAGTGCGAAAGTTCACAGTCCGCTGCTAGAGGATCACGGGTGCAATTCATGTGACTAAAAGCTAATACAAGCATGCGTCAATCGTCCAAGACGGTCTTCACCGCACAGCACAAGCACTTCACCACATTACAGATGAAACCACCAGGCAAGCTCATCCGTGGTTGGGGGTCATTCTGCTCCACGACAATCCAAAGCCCCATACGACCAACACAATCACGGCATTCTTGCAGAAATTCAAGTGGGAGGTTCTTGATCACCCTCCATACAGTCCAGACCTCTCTCCCTGCGATTACCCCATTTTTGGTCCCCTTAAAAATGCTCTGAGGGGCAAACGATTCGCCTCGGACGACGACCTCAAGCAGTACGTGCGGAAATGGTTCACAATGCAACCCCAGGAATTTTGCAAGGCAGTCATTCACCGCCTTGTGTCGCAGTGGGACAAGTGCCTCAACCGCCAGGGCCAATATTCCTGACATACAGGTACTGGTTTCTGTTCTTAGGCAACGTTTCTTTTTGAATGCCCCTTATATAAATATAATCAGTGGTTATTGTGCAATATATTTCGAAGGAAATGTAGTTGACTTCTTTTAAAAGAAACAGCATTTTTAACAGATCCAAGTTTTTAAGATCGTAAGTTCAAATTACCTTTTCTTTCCTATTGTTATTCTACAAACTTTTTAACATCTTCAATTTGTTAAAATTGTTGGGCATAAAGGAAAGGATTGTTGAAGTAGAATTAAGAACTAATAATAGACTTACATACAGTAATTCAAAAACTGGTTGATGCGAGTTGTTGCGTTATATTTATAGCGCTTGTTATAAATAATAAATATTAAGGAATCTCCGATATTTTTTCACTATCACATAGAATTCGAGTTTGAAAAATGGTGGCAGTTTTTGGAAGATTTTCAATTTTCATGTTGTATATGAAATTGGAACAGATACGTATTCTGAGTTGATTCAATTCTGTCTGCAGTTCAGTTCAGTTCAGTTCGTTACTAATAAAAATTCGTTTTTTAGAAAATATGCAATACTGCTCTAATTTCTAGATCACTGAAATTGTTTGAGTTCTTTCAAGACTTATCACGACGATAACTTGTCGGAATTATGACTTTTATTCTTTTCTTTCTTTCTCAACTACATAAATATAAATCGCAATTTAAAAACAAAGCATGGCTGGCTTTTTTAAATATCTTCACAAAATACAGGAAATTAATTTAAAATTTCCATATATTTTTGCAGGGCTTTGGAGCAGAGCCCGGAGCTGGAGCACGGAGCAATTGCAGCAATGGGTTTTTGCCCGGAGATGGTGAGGAGCAGGAGCGCACAAGTTTTTGACTGCTCCACTGCTCCAGATTTTTTTTATTAGTATAAATTTAAAAGTTTAATTTTTTTTAAATATTTACATCACATTTTGTTTTTGTGGTTGACAATGCAGCGAACATGACGTTTGCTGTAACAAAATAATTCAACAACAGAGAAACCGTTTCTAATTCTGATAATGTACATTCACTTCCAAAATTTAAGCCCGGAAAAGAAAAATGTTAATTTCCGGAAGAGATCTGAATTAAAGAAGCTGAAATTTGCTGCAAAGATAGAAGGAAGTATGCAAATTATATAGTAACAGCCAATCACGGTTTCGCGTCGAGATATATGCAAAACAGGCAGTCGTATCAGAAGCCTGCATTGTGAAGGGTTACAGGAGTTCATGTAAGTGCTGATAATAGGTGTTTAGAACATTCGTACGATTTGTTTTCAAGCTAGACGTGTTTCTAGGGCTTCCAGAAGACGAATGGAAGATTCTGAGCGCTGGCGGGCTGTCGGACGCATTGAAGCAGGACATAACAGATGTTGCTCGTTTCTTCGGCGTTCATCATTCCGTCATTTCACGATTATGGAAACAATTCCAAACCAGCCAAACAGTTTTCCGAAGACCTGTAGCGGTCGTCCAAGGGTTACGACCCCCGAGGAAAATCGACATATTGCTGTTGAGCCAAGCGGAATTGAAGATCGACCTCCACACGTATGACATCTATGGTTGCAGCGGCCATTGGTAAGACGATATCTGCCACTACTGTTCGTCGAAGGCTACACATGAATGATTTGTACGCCCGGGTACCACGAGTTTGTGTTCCTTTATCCGTCCAATCCAGAGGGGCACGATTACAGTGGTGCTGCCAGCATGTGAATTGGACTATGTATGATTGGGGTAACGTTATGTTCACAGATGAGTCCAGATTTTCCCTAAGCGTGAAAGGGTCTGGAGGGAACAAGGCACACGCAATCGGTCCCAGAACATCACCGAACATCACGCATTCCGCGGTGGAAGCATCATGGTCTGGGCAGGGATTTCATTGGGATATCGCACCGACCTGCACATCTATAGGTGAGGTTCTGTGACGGCTGTACGGTATCGAGATGAAGTCCTAGACCCCATTGTGAAACTGTACGCTGCAGCAGTTGGTCCTTCTTTCGTTTTAATGGACGATAATGCGCATCCCTGTAGAGCTGCCATCGTTGACGACTTTCTGGAGAGTGAGGGAATTGCGCGTATGTAGTGGCCTTAATCCAATTGAAAATCTTTGGGATGCCCTCGGCCGTGCTGATAATAATATTTTCTTACAAATACCCTTTTATATTGTCTTCAGATTGCTAACCTTTTGTTTGGGTTGCCAACGTTATTTAAAATATTTTTATTAAAAAATTAGTATTTAAAGTGTTATTGTGTAATATGACTTTGTAATCGATATTCTTCCATATAAAGGAATCAAGATCCAGATCAATGACATCCGGGTAGTTGAATTCTATCGTTCCAGGAAAGTTTAATGTATAGCTTAGTGCAAAAATTCTGCTTTGGATAAATTTCGATGGTAATTATAGTTCAAATTAACAATAAAATAATAAAATAATAAAATAATAATAAAATAACGTATTTAAAATAAATACTACTTAAGTTTATCTCATAAAGAGAAGAAAAAAAAGTTTTTCTCTTGATCCGATGTTAGGCTTCTCGGTACAGCATTTGTATAATACAGTGCAACTTGGATAATTCGAACATCTTTAATTCGAAATCGTGGTTAATTCGAAGATTTCTCTTAGCCCCTTGAATTTCTTATTAAATCAATGTTAAAAAATCGTGGATAATTCGAAGTTCAACTTCCTGAATTCGAAGTTTTTTATAAAAAATTTCGAAACATAACGACTTTTCGGTGTTTCATCGTTAAGAAAGTCGACACGTGACAATTGAAATCCCTTTCCCACCACCATTCGATACGTGACGCTTCAGACGCCATTCGAGCTTCCTGCTGTCAGTGTCACCATGTCTTTCAGTAAACCACGCATGTAGAAGAATTTAACGTTCGCTGAAAAGGTCGCCGTCATTCGCGAGGTGGAAAAGGGTGTGAAGAAGAAATGCCAAATCGCCAACGAGTACGGGATAGCGCCGAATTTCGTCGGTACATTGAAGGACAAACCAACGTAAGTGAAGCTGTTTTCCGTTCACTAAACATGCTTGGTGACTTTGCTAATCTTTAGCGACTGAATTCTACAAAACAATCAGACATTGCACAATTTTTTGAAAAACTATAAATTTCTGTATTGAATGTAATATGTACTGTAGCTTACATAATATAAAGTATATATAATATAAATCGTATTTTGTTTACATACATATTGTCATTGTTACTTGTTCTGCATTTTTATTCCTTTTTAAAATTATTGTACACACGTCAAAATTTCTTTGTGTGTATATCTTGCCTATAGTTAATCCTTCATAGACTAGCAGTTGACTAGCGGGGATGAACTAATTTATTTATTTTTTATTTTTTATTTATTTTTTAATGTTTGTATATGAAGGGCCATTTTTATGTTTACTAGTCTTTTGTTTATATTTTCTTTGATCTTACTGAGGTGCAACTATTGGGTGAATCCAACTGAAGAAGGGTAACAATCCTGAAACAGGCTGTCTTGGATTCCGGCGTCAAAATTAACAGAGGAAGTTCAATGATTGTATGTTGTGCGTTTTTATTCTGTAGTAAAGTTATTGTACGCACGTTGAAATTTCAGTAGTAATTAAATAGTTTTATAATTTTTATAAGTCTTATTGTAATCAAAATGATTTCACTATAATTACTGTCTCTTACATTAGCTTCAAAATTTTATTTGAAAAAAGTGGATTTATAAATATAAATAATTCATAATAACCTCTTCTTCCTTAACAACATCATTTAATCCTCAATATTTCAATTCCTTTAGCAGGAATCTTCTTCACGGAAAACTACAGAAAAATTTAGAGAAACCTAACATTTTCTCTAACATTTAAAAAACAGAATTCTAAGCATAAACAATCATGGTACAAACTTTCTTGAATAACAATAAACTCATACAACATCTAACAATCACAGCCTTTCTTTAACAACAAAATAAATTCATACTACGTATAACAAAATAAATTCATGCTATGTATAACAAACACAATCCTTCTTAAAACAATCCTAAAAAAATAACCTTTACCAAATTCTTATAGAAACAATTTATTTCAATTCCAATTTTTGTTTCAAAATTTTATTATTTTTTATAATTTTTTCAAAAAAACTGAATGAAATTGGATTCATTTTAAGTGCTTTAATTTTGTTAATGCAATCTGTCAGATTGATAAAGCCCGATTCCAAAATGAATTGTAAAGAATTGTTGTTAAGGAAGAAGAGGTTATTATGAATTATTTATATTTATAAGAAAGACGAATTTTGGATTTTCATTAAAGTGGATTTACTTTTTAAATTTAGTTAATTTGTTTGTATTACCTTTTTAATAATTACTTAAATTAATATGAACTACAATTAAAATTTATTTTAATTTGCATTTAATGAGCTAAGGGTGTTTAAGCAGTTTCTCCAAGAAGATGGGTCTTTGAGACCCACCACAGTTTTGTTTTTGTTTTTTGTTTTGTCCTTGAAGACTATCATACTGAATAAAAATTCCAGATTTCCCGAAATGATATGTAGTGTATCTACGCTGGGTTTTTTGTTTTTTGTCTTTTGTTTTTTAATTTTGGAGCTTAAGTAAAAAAAAGTAATATTAGCAACCACCCAATGCCAGACTGAAATCCGTTAAGAACAATTTGATCTGTGCGGTTAAAGAAAATTCTGTTTTTCTAAAAAGGCCTTCCAAGCATCTAATTGTAAAAGGGAAAGAATCAGAAGAGAAATTGAAAAAGGGAAAGAGGCAGAACAATTTATTCTCCCTTCAATAATCAAGCAGTCTTTAGGCAACAAATCCATATAATTTCAGGAAGTGAATGATCGTCTACAGCGCCATTCAGCGACCTTTCTGATAAATTCACCCTTTGGATGATTCAGCAAGCAAAATGGAAAGCACACCATTAACACATGAAATTCATTTCGAGATGCAAAATCTGGCTGCTCAGTCAAAAAAAAAATAGAAAAGTCCAAATTTTCGGGGCAGAGTTGCAGAGTCCTTTCAAATTACCATTCAATCAATAAAATAAGTCATAAAATACCATCAGTCGTTATATTTTGAAATTTCAGTGAGGATAGGAATCGTGGACCCTTCTACTTACGTCCATGATTGTCTAAATATGTAATTTTAAATTTAGAAAGTTCACTTTTATATTTTTGTTATAAACTATCATTTCCTCTTTTATTCTTTTGAATAATCGTAGTAAAGTTAATGTTAAATGTTAAATTAACCCACTAAAGGCCTGTAGGATCCTGGGGTCGAGGGAGATATATGCTCTTCTCCTTTCCTGGCCAATGGGTTTTTGAAGTCGGATGGTCAACACGAGCCTCCTGTAATTAACCCTCCGGGAAAAAAAAAATCAGACACCCATTCTATAGCGAACTAGACAATCAGGAATCGTCTGGAGCAGAAGTCAACGTCGAAAAATCTCCGAGCTCCGTTGGGTATTGAACCCCGCTTTTCCAGTCAGTTCAAGCGCTTTGGCTAACATGAAGTATAAATATAGCAGACTTTATTATTGTGTAATGTTTTAGTTTACAATATTTAGCTTCTTTAAGCAAAAACATATACTGCATATACTAAATATATACTACAAGTAGTTATGATAAGCAGTGTACGGAAAAGATTATTAAATGATGATAGCAATATATATATTTTTTAAATAACAGTACAATTCTTCTTTTTTTATTCTTTTCTCAGTATGTATGTCTACATTTTCTGGCTAGGGTCTCCATTTTACTGTATTTTAAAGAAACTAAAATTCACAAAAAAATGCTGTTAATACATCATTTATTCTGATTAAATTTAAATTAATATTTTAATACAGTGTTTAACAAATACGTGCTCCGTAAATATGATGCAAGATCCAATCATTGAAGTAATTGATGCGAGAATAGACAGCAGGAACTGTCGTATTAGCAGTATTGCATTCTTTTGCAGCCCAAGACACTAGACCAACTAGCCGCCATTGGCCATACCAGCTATCTTTCCATATTAGAGGACCTCCAGAATCACCCTGAAATAAAATTGAAATTCAGAACTCAAAACATTCAAGAAATAAATTTATAAGTCCATTATAAGTTATCTTAGGAGTTCAGGTCCATTTTTGAACAGAAGCAACGAGTATACAGGGTGTCCACAAAGTCTGGATACATAGGGGATAAACACATACTGTTAAAACAAAACAATTTTATTTAATTATAATTTTAATTATATGTGTAATGTTATTTATTTATGTTATTTTATTTATTTAATAAATAATGTTATTTATTTGTTATTTTTGCTCCCCAGATCGAATGATGGCGCTGTCTAAAGAAGAAAGAATCGAGTTGGTACTTTTAAGTGGACGAGAAGGATGGTCTTATCTTATTGAAAATGTAATTTCTTAACTTTATAAATAAATAAAACTGTTTTGTTTTAACAGTATGTGTTTATCCCCTATGTACCCAGACTTTGTGGACACCCTGTATAACAATTATTAAAAGATATCACAAACATAATGTTGTAATTTAAAAGAAAAATAAATTAAAATACAATAAAACGGTAAATCAACGTGTCTATACAAATCTTCAATCCTGCTCAAAATATGATAATTTCCAAAGCATCTAACCACGAGGATTGTACTGCGAGATAGAAACATAAATTCTACTGAAATTTCTGTAGATTGTAATGTGACAAACCACAATGGAACTGACGGCATACTGTTCGTATCTGAGTGGGAGGGTAGTCTTTCCATCTCTCAGATACTCTGTTGCTCACTGCAACATGCCTTCATGTTTGTCATGGCATAGAACTTCATTCAAAAGGAGAATGAGCAGATCTGTCCCACTATTGTATAGCGATAAGATATATATGTAAAGAAAGACCTCCATAAATAGAACATTTTTTATTATTACGACTTGTCTCAATTATTTGTCCGTTCGGAGTTATATAAGTCTAGATATGCCTTACGACAATGACAATGTATGACTTTTAAGAGGACGCATTTAATCGCATCACGTTAGGGCGAAAACATTTTACAGCCATATATTGATAGACAGCAGTCAAAATGGAAGCGCCACCATTATACAGCACTATTGCTCTTGCTTAACCGGAAGACGTACGATTGTTAGTTGCGCTCACGTAATATCCATGGTGTGGTATCTTGGATACGGAAAGTATCATACTTTTAATGCTCCTGCTATGTTTCTTAATAATGTTATCGTTGATGAATTGATGGTAATGCAATAAGCTTGTATTTAGATATAAGAAACTGTATTGATTTGATGATTTCCTATAATAATAAAAATCTTTGTAATATTAAAAAAGATTTATTATTACTACGTTATTATGATTTTTATAATATACCTGAATATAATATGACGGTTTCATCTGTTAAAAATGACTTTTTATTCATAGCTTCAATGAAACAAAACAAAATAAAAAATCTCAAGTACCTACCTATCTACTTAATAATTATTAATTACTTATAATAAAGTTTTATTATTATTAAAAGTTAATTAAATAATAAATCTGGGAATTAAGATGTCAACTACATAGTCACATCTAGAATTATATAACTCCGAACGGACTAATAATAATTGAGACGAGTCGTAATAATATGTTCTATTTAAGGATATCTTTCTATAGATATATATCTTATCGCTATACAGGGGTGGGGCAAATTCCCATACATTTGTGCCCATTCTCCTTTAATCAATTATTTCGAATACATAGTAGTTTATATGCACCTAAAGAGTGCATCCATTCCCCGAAAACTAAGTAATAAGGGAGAGATACTTACACTAAGGGACAAATCCGGAAAAAATACCTTAACATGAAAGCTCCCATAAGGATCTCTATCTCAACTTACAAAAGCTTACAAAACTAATGTAAAGAAAATAATACTTTTATTCTAACTAATATCATTCTTTTCAAATCATATTTAATTTGTATGATTTCTTTTAATTTTAACCCGACTTCAGCAGCAATGATAAAAAACATGCATGGTAAAACTGTAATACCGTTCGCTTTTCGGTGTGGTTATACTTTTTATCAGTTAACCTACTTTGTGACCAATGGCTAACTTCGAGTCGCCCGACCACATCCAAAATTTGGTACTTCATAAACAAGCACAGAAATAACCAAACATTACTAAAATTTCGAATAACTCCTACTTTAATACCACTATATGTCATCTCTCTTTGAGAAAGACTTCTTCAGGTTACGATTGAGGACAAGAACATTATTCTTCTTCGTCACATATTCATTTGGATTACAAAAAATTTTAAACAAATATAAAAAATCAGCTATTCAGACATTCATTTTTTACCTAATGCAACATAATAATAACAACAATTCATTCAATCATACTAATACTATTTTGTCTAAATCATAATAACAAGAATTTATACCAATAAACATTTTTAATAACAATACTGAAACAATTTAGACAATTTCATATCTTAATCGATAATAAATTTATTTCTTCATGATCTCTTTCATATAAAGAAAATAAATATTGCTTATTTTTAGGAATTTATCTTTATTTACACAATTTTTATTTTACGAATAGTAACAAAATTGCTGATTGGGCAGATCACTGCATAGAAAATGGATACAATCCGGGACCCTGTAGTAAAAATTAAATGTAACATTTCGGACGAAAAAGAGATTAATGATTAAATATTTTTTATTGTTCATGAAGAAATAAATTTATTATAGATTAAGATGATATGAAGTTGTTTAAATTCTTTTAGAATTAGGAATGTAAGCTTTCAAGAACAAATACATACCGATGTTTAATTTCGGGTTCAGAGGTCCTGTTTAATGGTCTACATAGTCCCGACGTTTCGCCCACAACTACTGTGGACACCTTTTGGAGAGAATGGTAATCAACTACAAATCCTTTTCCTTCCAATCGATAGTTGAATTCAAAACTGAAAAAGCAGTCCCAGATTGGCAGATATAATTGCAACAATGCAAAACTAAACATTATTGCAGCATCTGACACAACATTGTTTAAAGATTCCACTGGAAATTCCTAAATCGTAGAAGAAGTGTTCGTTTACAAAAAGAAACTATTGAAATCTACAAACATCCTAATAATTTTACTATAAAAGAAGGGAAAATACTTAAACAGTGCTTGGATTCCTGTTTTGAAGAACATTACTGCTTAGGTCCGCAATGGTGGAAATACTTCTTCTACGATTTAGCAACATTTCCAATGTAATCTTTGAAACAATTTGC
>JAFIDM010000001.1:33378789-33407846 GCA_023159025.1 Thereuonema tuberculata
GGTCATTTGACATTGCCTTTAAGATTCGCGCGGTGGAATACGCGAAAGAAAATTCCGGTTTGGCGGCCGCCCGTCATTGCGGATTCGGACGACGAATAGCAGCGAAAGGTACAGAAAGACATTGCCATTTATCTTTAACAGTCTTATGTAGCATGTGAAATTCAAATAAAGTAGCTGTTTGTTATATTATCCGGTATTTATGTGTAAAAATATTGCGTTCTGAAGGTTTTTGTTAATAATGGCCGGCCTCTAATAGCAGCCGGTCTCTTTTAAACATCGGGAGCCGAAGCTAGTTTTGCAAATAAACGCCGGGGGCCTGTAGCATACAGGCATACATCGACCAGTTCTTCGCTCGGGTTACAAAAAACAAATGTCCTAATGTGGATGATAAAGAAATTGCAATGTGAGATCACTTGGAACTTTTCTGGTTGGTACATAAAAAACAAAAAACAATAACTCAAAAGGTCTGATTTCACTACAAATCTATATCTATCCCGACAACCTCATAGAAGTATCTTTAAACCATGTTTGCCCATCCACTCACCGTCCTCCCAATGTACACCCATAGTTCCATGTTATTCGAATTTTGTAACGTCATAACCCTATCACTTCAAACCTTTCCTAGTTCGTAAAAAATCATCTGATCATTACAAATCTATATCTAATCCGAAAACACCGTCTTTATTTCCACAGGAGAGATTTCATACAAAACTATCAAATAAGCAAGCCTAATTCTACTTTTGCTAGTTAATTGAAAAAGTTTAAAATTCATATCTTAAAAATAGTGCCAAGGCAGCCATCTTGTCAATTATCAGAAAAATAGGACAACATCCCGTGGTTCCATAAGCTGCACTTTAGCTTAATTTTATGATTAAGAGCAATTCTTAGGATTATAGAAGCATTTATTACTTTTATTGAAAACAAAAACATAAAAGCACCATTCAAAGCAAAAAACATACCATAAAAGGGAATTCATGCATAATTGCCTCGGTGCCATTAATCACACGTAGATTACCTATAAGAAGAAAAATATCTACATTCATTAATTGTAATTTCATTAAATATTAAAAAGTAATAAATAAAATATGCAATTTAGTACATATTAAAGTAAATTATTCGACTAAAAATATATTCGTATTCTATATTTAATGTAAGTGTAATGAAGATCCAATTTATCGTTTCTTCTGATTACGTATTTCATTTTTTTTTCATTAAACATTATTTTATTTGTACATTTCACTAACATTGTTAATATTGAGACTGAAAATAGTTTTTATTGATCGAGTATCATTATTATAATTATCCATCATAAAACTATGAGAATTACTTTAATAACTAACTATGGTTTAACTCTTGTTATTTCTATGAACTCACCCGAACGCATTTGAATATTGTCCCATCCTTGATATACGGGACGTTTCACTTCCTAAAAATATAAAAAGGCTAAAAATGTTATTTAATTATCTTTTTGATAATGATTTATCAATCTACTTGATTTTCATTATCCGTTCAAAATGTTAAAATGTGAAAATTATCTATGCATAATTTTTTTGAAAATTTTAGCTCAACTAAAAATTATACACAGAAAATAGTATACTTCCCAGAACAAAACAAATATTTTATTGAGTAAGCCAGCAACAAATAAATAAACATAAAAAAAGGAGAATTTTGAATGAATTTTATTAATCAACTATAGACAAACGATATAAACATCATTTACATCTAATGTAATAATATGCAATATCTTCGTGAATGATTCTTTGTATTTCCTGAAAACTAGATTTAAATGATGTTTTAAGGACTAAACCTTATCCTTAAATTCCTAAAATACATAATGCATATTCAATAATACGCTTAATACCCGGAAGTGTCAAGTTAGATCAGTATGTAGCAAAGTGGACTATCAAGTCTCAAGAGGAAAATGGACTATCCCGTGTTAACGGAAACGATTTTAATAATAAACTAAGGAATTTAGCAAATGTAACTCATTAACAAAGACGGACAATGAAAGAATATAAATTACAACTTTGAGAACTAGTATACCGTATGTGCTCCAATAAACGCCCAGGCTTTTATTGTCGCCGGTCTCTAATAAGCGCCGGGCTGCAAAGGGACACGGCAAAATAGTAGCCGGTCTCTAACAGTAGCCGGGTCTTTGATATTTGCCTACCGGTACTAGTGTAAGCGTCCGTATCTTTATAGTCGTGCGTAATACCTTACGGTACATTGCCTTACAAAATGCCGCCGAAACGGTCATTTGACATTACCTTTAAGATTCGCGCGGTGGAATACGCGAAAGAAACTTCCGATGAGGCGGCTGCCCGTCATTGCGGATTCGGACGACGAATAGCAGCGAAAGGTACAGAAAGACTTTGCTATTTATCTTTAACAGTCTTATGTAGCATGTGAAATTCAAATAAAGTAGCTGTTTGTAATATTAGCCGGTATTTATGTGTAAAAACATTGCGTTTTGAAGGTTTTAGCTAATAATGTCCGGCCTCTAATAGCAGCCGGTCTGTATTAAGCGCCGGGAGCCGAAGCTAGTTTTGCAAATAAACGCCGGGGGCCTCTACTGGAGCATATACGGTATATGAAATAAGAAAAACCGACCAATAGCTAATTACCGTCGCAAATTCTACACAAAGATATATAAAACGAAAATTACGACGCTATCAATTCAGTGAGGAAAAAAAATATTAGAGTGTTCATGGACAGGATTCTGTGAAATGGTAGTCCCACTTCAATTTAGAACAATTCAAAATGCATCTTTCTAGTATGTTTCTTCTTAAAATCATCCAAAAACTGTAGTTTTCAGGTTAAATCAACATGTTACAACATGAAATCGTGGAGAATCGAGGACTAGTTTTCCATTACAAAAAGAAATTATGTAATGTAAAAATGTTCTTACAGTAAAATAAAACAAAGAACGCACATAACTAAAGAAAACACAAATTCACTGAGCTATTTTTTGATATTTGTGCTGGAAATCGAAGACAGTACTGTTTCGAGGCTAATTGGCCTCTCTTCAGTTCAATCCGTCCAGCTTACCTAGCTCAGTGAAATGAGGACAATATACAAAACGGACAAACATGCAAATCAATGACCCCTGAATTGCAAAATACATCAAAACAAAATCAAGAATAAAAAGGAGCGAATAATTAATCCCCGCTAGCTTAGCATCAAGGGATTAATTTATAACACGTTTAGATTTTAGACATTATTTTGATGATTTTGTAATTTAGGGGTCATTGATTTGTATGTTTGTCCGTTTTGTATATTGTCCCATTTCTCTGAGTTAGGTATGCTGGACGGATTGGACTGATGAGAGGCGAATAAGCCTTGAAACAGTACTGTCTCCGATTTCCAGCACAAATATCAAAAAATAGCTCAGTGAATTTGTGTTGTGTTTAGTTATGTGCGTTCTTTGTTTTATTTTACTGTAAAATGTTTCTAACGCACGTTAAATTTATTGTCTAAAAAATAAGATTACATGTAAAAAAAATCACTAAATTAAATGAGAAACAATAAAGAAAAAAAGTGCATTTATCGACGAAATATTCTCAGAACCGATCCAAATAAAAAATTTAATTGAATAAATATTTAATCATTTACTTGAAATTAAATAAATTAGTGTTCAACAATGAATGTCAACATATTGCAGCATATTGCAACATGTCAGCATATTGCATTATGCTGAATTAGAAAATGAAAAATATATTTGAAGGGTAAGGAATAGTTATAGAATTTTTGGTAAAGAAACATTGCAGTAGACCATTTAAGAAACCTTTTATTAAAAAATAAGAACTTTTGTTTTGCAGAATTATAAAATTTACATATCCCCTTATTTTTAGTTGTAGGGTACTTTCTAAAAATTCAAAAGTTCTTTCTAAATTGTGTCTTAGAATTAAAAAAATAGAAAAAAATAAAGGTGAATCGAAGTGCTAATTGATTCTGTTGTTAATTTTAGGAGTCCCAATAAGAAAGTCATTCAGCTACACATGGAAACTCATTCAACAGATCGACGTTATTTGTGTAGACATTGTGGACAAGCTTCTCGATGGAGACATGTAATTGAAAGGCATTGTAGATTCAAACACAGTAATATTGTAAGTGTCATTAAACCTAAAGGAAAGCTTCCATCCTATTTGCAGAATGACACTGAATTTACGTCTATCCAAAATTCAAAGTTATGTCGCCATAGTGAAAAATATTTTTTTTTTTTTGAAGATGGTGATGAAATAAAAATGTTATTCTCAGAACAAATTCTTATAATTTTTTTTCTTTGTTTAATAGTTACTAATTAATCCGTGGTTCCTAGTTGGCCAAATTCGATAAAGGAGGAGTTACTAATTATTGTTCGGTATCTTTGTGTATTCTGTAATCTTCATAGTTTTTTATGTATTAAATCCGCCCCCATAAAAAAAAACAGATGTCACAATAACACTAGCCTGCGAAAAAAAAAAAAATTTCTCCGGCAAAAGGTTGAAGAGCTGATTTACCCTAATTTAGGTGTGCTGAGTTCAAATATGTAAACCGTTTTTGCCTATCACGTACAGTTTTTTTGCTATTTGAAATCCAAATTTTACACATTGCTGTAATTTCGATAGAAAACACCATAATAGAGAATATATGTAATTTTAATGGGGCATGATCAAATTGCAACGAATATACAAAAAAGTAACAATACAAAGTTTGCTAGAATGTATGAATCTCACTTCAAGAACACTATTGTTTGCTGCACTTTGATGTGAATGAACGCTGTGTTGATTTGCGTTTGTGTTCCTCAGTAGTGACAGAGGTACCGAAAGCAGGGACTACTTCTATCAAAACTCTTCACGTACTGCTTCATAATTCCCAATTTAATATGTAAAGGGGGCAATAACACACGTTGAGTATCAATTAATGGACGATTTACAATGTTTTTTTCTCCAGACACGAACTGTTTCCTCTTGGGCCACTCAGACACTAACCAGTGACGATCCCTGTCCCGAGAGTCCCACTCACACAGAAAACACGGAACTTTGTATATCCTCCTTGCTGCCCTAATATGATACCGCACACTTTTAAATCACAGCACAGTAACCATCTGTGTTCATTGTAGTTCAGTTTCTGAAACACCATAGATAAATTGTGATAGTTTTCACGAAGAGATGTTGAATGGGCGACTGGCACTGAAGCCAGTTTATTTCCATTGTGCAGAAGAACACCTTTGAGACTTCTTTTACTGGCATCAATAAATAGATGCCAGTCCTTTGCTTGGTAAATAGTTCCAAGACGACGAATTAAGCCAGGATATCACAGCAAAACACAAGTTCGTCTTCGTGAACAAAAAACTGCCGGAATTCTTCCTCCCGATTTCTGTAACAATATGAATTTGTCCCAGGAAGTAAAAGATTTCTCTCTTTAAATCTTGATCCTAAAAGTTCTCTCTTTTCTTTTGTAAGGCCTAGGTCACGCACCAAATCATTTTGTCACACTGATTATAAAGATGTGGAGTTTTATCCTCAACATCCGGTAGAAAGGTATCATCATCACTATCCTCCGCACTTGAAGATGACGAAGACACACTCTCTGGTAACTGTTTTGGTGGTTTTGGGACAGGAATATCGGGTCCATGTGGTACGGGGGTTATGGCAGATGGAAGGAAGGGATACACAATGTGCTTTTTGTTTTTCATATTGAATCCGGACACTTTACATTCACAAAAATAACAGTCGTCAAAGTGATTTGTTTGTTCCCTCCAAACCATTGGGATTCCGAATGGCATTGATGGCAAAACCCTTTGTACCATTGCCGCAGGTTTTCTACACACGTTTTACACACAATATGGGGTGCGAAATTCTTGTCCTGATCACCTAACTTCATGTTAAAATATCCCAAGTACAGGCTTTTTATAAATGGTGTTATATTTCGCTTCTGGCCTTTACTTGTATGTGTGTGGTCGGTTCGCACCGAAGTGCGAGCTTCGTTGCCGAAGCCTCCGTGCTCCAGGGAGCGCTAGTGTTCCCAAGACGGCGAACCCCTAGCAGACTCCCTAGAATTACAAGGGAAAGATACTGGGGTGGTTTCCCGTGGCCTTCCCCAGGACGCCATTAAGGAATGACGTCAGACCGAAGAGAAAGTGAAGAAGAGGCTACAACACAGGAAAGGAAATTTTTGAAACATCCATGCTCGCTACCGGGATTTGAACCCGGGCGCTGGCACATTGATCTCACGACAGACCGACGCCTGAGATCGCTCGACCACACCAGCGCGGCATATATATTGTATATTGGTCATATATACAACAGAAAGAGTTGGGATTGTTCACACATTTTCGCCTCCCAACATCTCTGCCACTTGCCATTTTAACACAAACTACCTCACTTATTCACTCAATCGACTTAAAGTGCACGTTGAAACATATAGACAAAGGCATGCAACACGTTCTCAGACTCTCTTCTCAGACTACGGAGGAACGCGATCTTCGCGTTTTTACCTTGTCTGACACTGCGCATGCGCGAACTACAACTGTTCTATTTGTTATTCGGTAATCCTGTATGATTACCTACTTCCCTCCAAAACACAGCTCATACAATATTTTCTCTCAGACATGTCCGTACCTGCATTCCATACAATCAAGCCAAATCTCATTTACAATAACGAAGCTCAATTAGCATACACATGAGACGGATTTATGACAAATCTGTACGTGATACGAAACAACTGATATTTTTTTTTACATAAGGACACTAAATGTAACGTATATCACATACAATTACTTTTGCCGGAAAATCTTCGCAGGCCAGTGTAATTAACAGAAACCTTTGTCTTTTCTTGATCAATAAAAGCCTTTGATGTTTCCGAAATGAACCAACAACCAACAATTATTCTTCTGACCAATAGAAAACAAAGAAAAACTCAAATCACGTGAATCGCAGGTATAAAAACGATTTGATTGATCATCAGAGAGAATTTGTTGCAGCAAAACGAGATATGGCTTCTGCACTAATTGATCTGAAAGAAAGACGGAGAAATACGATGACATTTCATTTATTTCACAAAAAAGAATAGAATCTAAAGTTTAATGATAAGTTATATTAATCGTTTTACTTTTCGGAATCACATTGTTTTCCTAAATTCGTTACTAAATAGGTATTTCAACTACAAATAGGACTTTATAGTTGATGTTGAAGTTTAATGATAAGTGACATTATAAGTTTTTCTTTTCGGAATCATATTTTCTTTTTTGAAAACTGTTTTTTTTTTCCAAAATTCATTCATAAATTAGATTAAGTAGTTCGTAATTTATAGTTTGCTTTTTGTTGTTGTTGTTGTTTTGCAATCACATTTACAAACGACCTAACATTATTCTATAGAAAACACCAACAATATCAGCAATACGGAAGTTGACAAATTCAGTGGCAATAGGAGAGAATATACTTTTAAGACTAATAAAAGAAACAGACAACAAAGAGTCGTTTTCCGATTGCAAAAATGTTATTATTCAAAATAGAAACACGGTTTCGAAGCATTAGGAGAAGGTTTGGAACTTGACTCGCCATCCATAGAAGATTTGTTAGAAAACAGTTAATTAATCAGCGAGGCACATACCCAAGCAGAGAAAGAGCCAATAAGATGCCGGAATTGACAGCGTTTCAGACGGTAAACGGATTATTAATAAAATTAATTCAGCCAAACCTTTATGATACGAGTATTTAGAGTAGGGATGGAAGTCATTTAGTTCAAATGAAGCGACCGGCCTGGCGAGATCTCCAACTGGCGTTACAACAATAACTGTCGATACTGACAGTTCAACCAACGAATTGGAATCAATGTTTCATAATTCCTAAAATGTAACCCTGATAAATTATATATGTATTATTTTTTATTTTATGTAATAAAAGGCAAAAAAAAGAAATAGATATATAGGTGTGTAATAATTTCAAAACTAAAAACATTATTATCTTAAAATAAAATATAAAGTGAAAAAAAGTGGCACATTTCTCTATCTTAAGACAGTCTAAAAATAGATAAAATTATTCATCAAAGAGGAAAAAAAAATGAGAAGAAAAAAATTTACCATAAGCATTATTATCTTAAAATAATATAAAAAGTTAAAAGAATTATAATGAAAAAAATTATAAGATAAGAGTACCAAACAGTCAAAAGAAAGAAGAAAAAAAGCCTTCACCAATCAATTTCCCCCAAGCGAAGTCACTATATATATAAGTTTCACTATAGGTTACTTTCAATTAGAGTATTACGAATCTATTCTCCCATTGAATTCAAGACATACACCCTAAGTTTCTTTTAATTAGAATAATATTAAACTATTTCCCCCACGATTTCATGATGTTTGATTATTACATGGTCATTTAACCCTTTCGTCCCTAGGTTGACCAAACCCTTTTTTCTTAAAATTATGTCAATTATAATTAAATACGTCACCATTCACTTAACAAGTGTTTTCATGATGATTGATAAATACTACACGTTCACTTAACCCTTTCGTCCCTACAGTAGCCAAACCCTTTTTTTTTCTTAAAATTATGCAAATTAAGGTTTGGAAGCGTGAAAATTCCATTCAAAGTGATTTCAAGAAGTTTGATATATTACTTGGTCACTTAACCCTTTCGTCCCAATTACCTAACCCTTTTTTCTTTAAATTATGCAAATTACGAATAAAAACATCTTCAACCCTTTGTTTATATCTTAAACCCTTCGTTTACCCGACCTTTTAAGATATGCAAATCAGATATGCATATTTTGGGCCAGATCGCCCTCTATGCTAATGATATGCAAATTCTGATCTATATCTCCCTAAAATGATGGTCCATCCGCTTCCCCTTACTACTGACAATATCTTTTGAAACAAACAGCAAATGGTATGATATATAGTAAGACAAGGAAGAACTTTTTCACTTCAGCATTTTTTTTTCTCTTTTTTCTATAATTTACATAATGTTAATATAATACCTATAACAAATAATTGCAACTTTAATTTTTTATTTACTTCTCAATTTTGAGAGCTTTACTTAATTTACTCTAATTTTTACTGAATTAATATAAAATTAATTACTTAAGAATACTCAAAACTTTAACAACATTTTTCTAATTAAAATCTTATATTCTATTTTTAGTTTTTCAAAAATAATTTTGCTTAATTTTTATTTTTTTCTATTTATTTATGTTCGTATTAATTTTAAAACCTAAATAAATTTATTTTGTATTTTTATACATATGTTTATATATAGTTTAGTTATATGTGTATATGTTTAATAAAGAAATTACACCGAAATTAGAAATATCTGAACTTTCATCGGTGAGGATCTGAGACCAGGGCCCCTACAAGGGAGGGGTCAGTTGGTCCCTCAGCACCGGGGCCCGGCAGTCAAAGGGGCCCGAGCTGAGGTCTTAACCGAAAAAAAAATAGCCTATCACTTCTAGACTTTTTTTTTTAATAATTAAGTCTACATTTTATTTCAACTAATTTTCTGCTTTAACCATCTGCATAGAGCTGTGCTGCATTACAATATTTGCATAGAGCGAATTTTTTCTAAAATCTTTTTTCTAAATTTTATTCCTGAACTTTTGGTTAGATCTGGAAAAAAGTAGACGTTAATTATATTAATTTGCTCTAAAAATAATGCTAATAACTTATGTGTGGGAGAAATATGAAATCGTGTGGTATTTTTTGCGATATTTTTGGCTACGAATCTGTGATTTGACCATAACGTGGGAAGGGCCCATTACTGCATTTGGTACCTGGGTCCTGAATTTGATGTGGGGGGGCCTGTCTGGGACGTGTTGATGGCTCGTCCCAGGAAAGATACATTGTGGAAATCAATGGTGTGGCCTGTTTCAAGAATGTGGACAGCGGGTTTGTAAGCAAGATCCCTGCGTTGTATGGCTCTGCGATGATCTTATTGTACTCTATTTTAATTATTAGACACAATTTTATTTCAACTGATTATTTTACAAAAAAAATCAAAAATCAAATTTGTAATTGTTCAAATTTAATTCGCCATTCTTCAAAAAAAAAAAAAATCTTTTAAGCTTCACTTTTTCAGAATGGTTTATCACAGACCCTGTTTAAAGTACTTTACGATGGCAGTTGGCACATTATTAACCATTACAGCATGTTGTGCGCTCTTTAGTTAATATGAAATGTCTGTTTAACTATTTTAAGAAAAGTTCATTTTACTGACTTTGAAAATGTATACCACAATGCTTTACTTTGTTAGTTTTTGGTTTTTTATTTTTTATTATTTTATTTTTTTTATTTTTTATTTTTTTTAATATTTTTTTATTTTTTATTTTTTATTTTTTATTTTTTTTATTATTTTTTTATTTTTTATTTGTTATTTTTTATTTTTATTCTCACTTATTTTTATTTCAATTCTATTTTATTCATCATTTTTAGCTTTCATAAATGTCCCCAGAGGGCATTCCAATGGTCTGGGATTGGCGGCTTAACCGCGCCTTTTGATCGATGTTTACTTCTATGCGTTCTATGTCACCAACGAAAAGATCTTTACATTTAAGTTTTTTGCCTTTCGAACTATTACAAAAGCTTAGGAATAAGTTTGTGCGTTGCTTGTCAGTTTTAATAAAATATGTAAAACCAAATGCTGAGAACTGTTCAAAGATAAAACTACAAGTCTCAATTCATTCCACTTAAATGATTTTTAATTTTAGCTTATTGTATGTTTCTGCTCTAGTGCATTGTATTCTCCGAAAAATGCGAAGTATTTAGCTTCACGATAGAAGCTAAAACTTCATCATATCCCCAAAAAAATTGAAATCCGCCTTTCTTTACGTTAAGTAGGTATTTCAGAGCGATTAACACATGAATCGTCCTCATGGATGACCTTTTTGTGGAGATAGTATTTTTATTGACACAATTTATCTGAACAGCTCAGCGGAATTCAAGGTAGAGTAAGATTAATATGAGAATGGTAAGACACAAACTCTCCCACAATTTATCCCTCATCAGTTGTATAATTTTAATGGTTAAAATGAATTTTAGATAAAACTAATGTAAAGTATAATTATGGACAGAAAATATCTTTCCATATCTTTCAAAAAAACCTCGAAAATTGTTTTACGTCTTAATAGCCTTTGAAAAAGATAAAACCATGCAGCACAAACACATATATTTTTAACAAGGAATCAACTTCAATTTTTTTAATTATTGCTATAGAACGACTTTACATTTAATTCTTACGCAGAATTATTCTTAATTCTTTAACTTCGTATATATTTCAAATTTAATTCATTTTCTACATAAAATGATCACTTATTTTTCCCTCATTCATTTCATTGAAAACCACCTCAGAAAGCTTCATTTAAACTAAACATCTTTAATATCTACAATATTTTGTTCTTCTTACCGAAGAACTTCTTCAGGTTACATAAAATGAGGAAAAGAAAACATTCCTTTTCCTCAACTAAAATTTGTTATAATAAAATTAAACTTCCATTCCTTCAATGCATGTCGTCTCTCAAATCATGTTACAACAAATCATTAAAGCATATTGCTGCCTGTCGATTTTCACCGCTGGCCAAAATCGTCAGCAACGGGGTGGGTGGGGGTCTGGTGAGGGTCGATGTCGACTTCACAGCATGCGTCTGACGTACTTCGGGACACTTGGCGACGGGAAGGGTTTGGCTTGCCGGCTTGGCAAGTCGTCTTCGGCGACGCTACTAAGTTGGTGAAGCTTGGCGACTCCTAAGTTGCCTCAACCTCGGAGAAGGCCCGTCTCGGTCTTCGGACTTCGGTCTCCGTTTGCCGGTCACGATCCTTCCGTTGGCCGGCTTCGGGTGATGTTTTAGCGGGGAGAGCGAATTGGCTTTCACCGCTAAACTTAGCTGCGCTGTGACTTCCTTCTCTTACCGGCGGCGTGTCCTTCGCTCAGCCGGTTTTCAGGCTTCCAGGCGGGGAAGGGCGGTTTTGCCGTCCGCGTTGATGATGGCCTCGTCTTCCTGCGTTCTCGTACTGTTACCTTTCTCCAGACTGGAGACGACCTTGCGGCTTCGTGTCGCGGAAACGAACTCTAGGCGTCCTTAACTGGGGAGTATCCTTTCCCCCTTGGCCAGTCGTGGCCGAAACACTCACACTCCTTCCCTAGCTCCAAACGAATACGGAGAGCTTCTCCCTGCGGCTGGCTTGCCGCCACACTAACTGTCTTTCCAAGGTGGAATGCTCCATTATATCCCGGTGTTCGGCCTCGCCATCAGCTCTGGAACGGTCTACTAACCTCAGAGGTGACGGGGAAACCGAGCACCGAGCAAGGAAGAGTCCACCTACGGGAGGAAAACAAACGGGGAAAAATCACCAGGTAACAATATTATAACAAAATATTATAACAATTCAATTTCTTAAGCATCACATTTACATTAAATAACGAATCCAATCGTTATGAATTTCCAATAATTACAAAAATACAGAAAGGTTTTCTTTTACTCATTTTATGTAATCTGATGTTCTTCAGTAAGAAGAACGAAATATTATAGATATTAAAGAATACGTTTATGAAGAATTTATTTTAAACGTAAGGGGAAGTTTGTTTACTTCATTTAACTCTCTCTATTTGGGATATGTTATGCTGTATTACTTAGAAGGAATAATGGAATCTTTCATATATAAGAGTATATAAAGCATACGTCCTAAACTTATTGAAATAACATTCAAATATTTTTGTTGGATAAGAACTAACCTGTGCAGGTGATAAATCTGTACACACCAAAGCAACGAGGAACAATGACAGTACAGAATTCTTCATGGTGCTAGATTCAACTCAGCATCAAAGAGTGTATTTTATATTTGGGTATAAACCGAACTTTAAATCCAGATAAGCAGAAAAAAAATACCAGACATAAAATACGTTTCTTAATGAATCAGCAAAAATTCGCCATCTACCGAAATTAGCTTGAGATAAGTAACATAAAACATGTTTGAATTCATATTAATATTAATACTTCATTAAACAAAATATATTACTATTTAAAATCTAAATCACCAGATGGCCTCCCGCAATATTGAAAATATGTACAAAGCCTCCCGATTAAAATGTAAGCCTATCTAAGAAGTTTAGGAACATTAAATTCTATAATAAAAATGTTCTTTATTTGAAAGCTTTTCAGTGTTTGAAGGAAGCAGATGAAATACATAAAAGTACATCTACAAAAAGAATGAATATCTGAAACATATGCAGAACTATAGAGACAAACTTTATGCTGAGACAACTCTTTAACAACCCTAGAATTTCCTGATGACAGCGTATATTAAATGAATACTTTAACATATTTAAAATATTGGTGTTATGGCTAGACCTATAGTAGTTAAACTAGTTGCAACCGGTGAAATATTCACGGATGTAAAAAAATTCCACGTTTTTTAAAAACACAAGATTGCACTAAGCTAATTTTTTTAGAAGCCATGACTTCCATAACAGCCCACATATAATTTAAATATCGGCTTATTTGTTAAAATAATATTATAACATTGTTAAAATTAAAAAAATAAAAAATTGATTTATCACTTTCATAATAGCCAGCGCTGTGGTTTCTCATTATGAAACATAATGGCAACCTGCTGCCCTAAAAGAATAGGCTCGTCAAAATTGAGGCAGTATTAACGGAAGTAAAATAAATGCCACATTTTTGAAATACCCTGAAATTTTTGAAAAACACAAGATTGAAAAAGATGTTCTAAGCTCATTGTTTTAAAAGCCATGACTTCCGCAACAGCCCACATATAATTTGAATGAGTAAGCCAAATTTTGTTAAAATAAAAGAAAAAAAAATTGATTTACCAGTTTCAACAATAACAATAACAATAACGAATGTCCAACAGCCAATACCAATAATCCTGTCTGGGCAACAATGACGGCACGTGCTTTGCCATTGTCCCCTACTTCGTTGAGTAATGAGCGAGCGGCTACACAGCCGAAATTATATAAAAACCGAGGTTTTATAAACTCTCTGATAAATTTTGACGCATGAACTTCATGCGTTTCAGTGTAAATTTCATTTATGTGGGAAAGAAAATCTCAATACGCTGATAATAATTCTGTAATCGCGATCCGTCGCCAGGAAGTGGGACGAATATTAGAGACGCCATCTTTAAACATGGGCGTGACGTCATGCCTGACCTGTTCCATTCGCTGCACTGTGATTGGTTATTTAAAATTACAAATTTACAAAATTACAAAGATCCATACAATTTTTGCTTATTAATACGATGATTTCTAGATAGAAAGGATAGAGATATGGGGTTCTATCAATATAAGCAAAAAAAGAAATATAACAAATGCAAATATTTTTGAAAAAGGTAACAGGAAAATATATATTAATGAAAACTTAACGCAAAACTTAAAAAATTAACTATGGAAAACCAAAATGGAGTAAAAGCATATAAATGTGTGTGGATTAAAAACAATCATCGTATACCGAAAGAAGGACCAACTGCTGCAGCGTACAGTTTCACAATGGAGTCTAGGACTTCATCTCGATACCGTACAGCCATCACAGAACCTCGCCTGTAGATGTGCAGGTCGGTGCGATATCCTAATGAAATCCCTGTCCAGACCATGATGCTTCCACCGCGGAATGCGTGATGTTCGGTGATGTTCTGGTGTCCTTGTTCCCTCCAGACACTTAAACGCTTATCATCGGGTTGTAGGGCAAATCTTGACTCATCTGTGAACATAACGTTACCCGAATCAGAAATAGTCCAATTCACATGCTAGTGGCACCACTGTAATCGTGCCCCTCTGGATTGGACGGATAAAGCAGCACAAACTCGTGGTACCCAGGCCTACAGACCAGACATGTGTAGCCTTCGACGACCAGTAGTGGCAGATATCGTCTTACCAATGGCCGCTACAACCATAGATGTCACACATGTGGAGGTCGATCTTTGATTCCGCTTGGCTACAACAGCAATATATCGATCTTCTGCGGGGGTCGTAACCCTTGGATGACCGTCTACAGATCTTCGGACAACTGTTTGGCTGGTTTGGAACTGTTTCCATAATTGTGAAATGACGGAATAATGAACGTCGGAGAAACGAGCAACATCTGTTATAGACTGTCCTGCTTCAATGCGTCCGACAACCCGCCAGCGCTCAGAATCTTAATTTCTGGAAGCCCTAGAAACACGTCTAGCTTGAAAACAAATCGTACGAATGTCCTAAACACCTTTCATCAGCACTTACATGCAACTCCTGTAATCCTTCACAATGCAGGCTTCTTATACGACTGCCTGTTTTGCATATTTTTCGACGCGAAACCGTGATTGGCTGTTACCTATGTAATTTGCATACTTCCTTCTACCTTTGCAGCAAATTTCAACTTCTTTAATTCAGATCTCTTACGGAAATTAACATTTTTCCTCTCCGTGCTTAACTTTTGGAAGTGAGTATACAATGGGATATCTCAGGTCATTACAGCATTTTGCTTGAAATTGAAAAGATGGAATTTCAAACACGTGAAAAAGAAAATATTAATTATGAGAAACCAAATTTTAAAATGGATAATGATTTCTTAAATGAAGGATTAATATTATTAACAGATGAAATAAAAGGGAATAATGAAGAAGATCCAAACAAAATTGTAAATCAAAATTGTAAATTGCAAAGATTACTAAAATCTTTTATTTCTCCGTCTGTCTGGCCGGAGCAATTTCGTTTAAGAATGGAAAATAGAAATAATGCTTACACTTAAAATGTCCGCGACAGGAACCTGCTGATCCGAAGTCAGGCGTCTTATACATCGGGCCGACTCTCTTTATATTGTTTTTTGACTTGAGTGTCCTTCCCATTCCCTCCATTAAATAATGAATGTATTCAACCTTTTTTTTTTTAATCTCAAGATTGTTTATTTATTTCCGATCCGTCTGTTTATTTGTAATTCGAAAAGGACAAATAGAACTATAATTGCCGAAACGTTGCAAATTTTAAGTATAATATTCTTACTTAACCAAATTCTATGTGATATTGAAAAACAAGCTCGTGTACACGAGAGATGTTGGAACAAAAGACTTTTAAAATAAAGACTTTTATTTAAAATTTTCCAAACATTTGAGTTAACATTTGGATCATCATTTGTAATTTTCCTGAAATATTCATTCTTTGTTTATTAATTTGATTTTTCAACCAGTTTCTTTTTGTTTTATATTCTTTTTCCAGCTTTGCATTTGCTTTTTTTATATATATTTTATTATATAAATAATTTTTTTCTTCAATATGTTTCAATATTCGAGAATTCATCCAATTTTTTTTATAATTTTGATTTTGTCCCCCATTTAGGTCTCTTTTACTTTTTTCATTAATTCTTTTATTTTTGGCCTTTTGTTTTGCTTTTTTTATTGATTTATTTAACTAGGCCAACCCCCGTGAACAGATTGATCGATACAGATATTTGAAGAAGAGATATGTTGAGAAAGATGTTGGTCGATATAGATGATATATGAAGATCATAGCTTGTATACGATATTCTTGGCGAAGAATTGATTGTGAATATTCTTTCGAGTGAAGATAACCAAATTCTGATGACTTGTGACTCTAGACATAAAGACGTTTGGATTGTGTAATGGAAATTAGTCAATGTGTTTAGTGTGATTTAAGTTACTCACCATAATTTCCCATGATAAAAATCCATTCTGCCTAGATAACTACAAAATTGTGCTTCTGAAGTGAATTAGGTTTATTTGCCGGAGAAGTTCAACAACGTGTTTGCAGTAGTGAACGTTCAACAAATGTGAATGCTGCATGCAAATGTTTACATGCAATTGTTAACGAAGCAGGTGCAATGCTTTGTTACAAAGGAATGACCCAGTTAGTTCACTTGGTAACAGCAGACAAAAACACAGTGTGAATTTCCAGTGTTACCAATCAGTGCCTGTTAAGATGTTCGTACCGAACCAAATGAGAAGAAGGATTTCTCTCATTTAAATGCTATGTCAACGAAGAATATAAGTTTAAGGTTTAATACTTATATTCAGCGCCTATTGCAGTGAGAATCAACTCGACGATTCCCGTGATGAATTTGGCTCATCAATTCCGTTTGTGAAAAGTGACTATTCACAAACAAGAGGCAGTTATCGTTTCCTTGAGGACGGCAAATTCAACAGGACTACCTCGAATTGGAACATAGGTCGCCAATGTTCAGCAGTTCGAAGATTCAGAAGCTACCAAATTCATGGTTAGGTAACCAGGATAAACTACAGTGCGTTTCTTCGTTGGTGCGTCGTATTCCACGATTTCTATAAAACTGAAGATTGTAAGTACAAGTCGTTTTCCTTTCTTTAGTTGGGTGAACGCCAGCGCAGAAGAAGCAAGATCCAAATCGATAGGACTGAAATAGATTAATGCTAGTTAATTTAATTGCTTATGTTAATTTACGGCAATTCAACTGAATCAAGTAATGTTAGACGTAAATTTAGCTTTGAGTTTTAAGCTATTTTGGAACTGACTGAATCATTGAACTTTAACAAATAATTAAAGTCTTAAGTTTTGACGAAAGTTAATGTTGGCCATATTATCGTTAAGATAATATTTTATTTTGGATATTTAAAGTTTAATTAAAAGAATTAAATATTTTGCATTTTCCTATTTAATGTGTGTTCGTTGAAGGTTCGCATCACTCTTAAGTTAACTAAATTACTTAGTTTAATCTTGCCTGAAGTTTTCCTATTAAATAGTTCATTTCATTAACTTACCCACAGATAGTTATTAGGCCTGGAACGCACTCCGTGAGGGTTAATGAACATAAACTTTTCTTACATACGTCCGTGAGTGAAGACATCGTTCTCCAAATAGATGGCAACTTTATTTAGAGTCTGTACTTGATCTTTTTTGATAGACAAAGCATAAGAAGGTTTGATCGGAAATTGCCTTCTTGTGAAAGTGAATTGAAGTAGATTATCGCTTGGTTGCATAGACATCCTATGGATGAAAACAAAGTCTCCTTTGTGAGTTCCTGTTATAATCTCAGCTTCTATGAGATGATTATCGAATGAACGGCATTTAAGTTGAGTTCCGTTGCAGAGTCCAAACTTGGGATTGATGTTTCGCAACAACATTATTGGAGATCCAATCTTAAATGACAAACGATGTGGAGGAATACCGCTGAGATTCAATGACTTCAGATACTCAGACGAATAGAGATGTTTGGGTTGTGGATTATCCGAAGTGTCAATTTTATCAGCATTAAAGAACTCTATAGTCTCACCTTGTATTCTTTGATTTATCATTCGATTGATGTTATCGACACTCTCGTTCTTCTGAGTTAGAATTGTCCATTCATTAATTATTGTTATCATTCCTTCTTTATGTGATTCTCGATCGTCTCCGATTCTGAGCAAATATTCGGCAAAATTTCTCTGATTCTGGTCATCTTGGTTGATGAGCATATTTATCGTTACAATCATCCTTAACAACAAAGATGCGTCAAAAACATATAATTTCAAGTTGGTTTTTTGTTATTAAAGAAAATAACTTACCACTTCAATTGCAGCTGAAGTTCTTTGTTACTTTTAATAACTTTTTCACACATTCCAAAAGAAATTGGGTTTATTTTCAATGATTTATTCTTATTAAAGCATTTTGCTATGTTAATGAAATCTGATTCCAAAATCATTCTCTCTGATTCGTCTTGAGATTCATAAATTGCGTCTACTTTCGGGTCTGGGTTATGGGCCAATTTTATGGCTTGGTCAGGTCCAGTCCGAAGTCCTACCATATTGACTTTATAGGCTCTCACATGTTCTCTCAGTTGTTCCTTAAGTGATCTACCTGAGCTTCCTATATATAATCCACCACAAATCTCTACATTCTAAGAGTGTAAATCACACCCATTCTGAAAAGGATGTTTACTCTATTTTTATCTTTGTAACGTTTTCGTGTGAACAAACTGTTGCCTTTGTAATATACAGTTTTAATTTTGTTTTATTCTAATACTGTTAGTAATGTAAAATTATATATTTCTCCCTAAGAAATAATTTAAATGAAGTTATAGTTTAAAAATTAAGTAAAAAAAAAAAAAAATTGCTTGCAAATAAATTTATTTTATTTTTTATTGAATATGAGCAAAGCTCATTGGTGATAATTTAAATATTCAAATCATTTTCATTGCGCTGCGAGAGTCGACAGGTGATCGATTAGATGTGTTGATTGGTCGTTGGAGTCAGTCGTAGTTTGGAGCTCAGTGGAGTTGGATGGCTCTAGTCCAATCGGACGCTCCGAGTATGAGCGGTAATTTCGAAGTGTATCCAAAGGGGAAAGCAAGTAATGAACCCATCTCCCTGAAGTAATGGTGGGCGGTAAGCTTGCGTCGACAGCAGCTAAAGAATGATGAAATATAACTTCTTTAGAATTAATATTCTGGATACTATTATGGAAAAGAAGAACCCGGCAAAATCCGAAGGATAAAGCTGAATTGCAGTAAAATCGGAAGAAAGTAAATCCCACATTAAAACAAGAAGTCAGGCGAGTTCAGTTTTAGTTCGAGGGAAGAAGTGGAACGAAGCCGGTAAAACAAGAAGACGAGATATTTCTGTTAACGCTACAAACTGTAACCAGTAAGTTTTCATTATAAGTGCTATTAAGAAGAAAGAAGTTTACTTCACTGAAGAATTATAATTATGGAACTGATTCTATCGATAAAGAATATCGTAAGTGCTCAGGAAACTTTAATACACAATATTTAAATTTCCAAAATATTATAAAGAAGACGGAACGGAAATTGTCATTCGCAACTATCAACGTTATACTGAAGCAAATAGAAGTCCACATAATTATTGCTGTGATTCCGAAGAAAACTATTAAGAATAAAAGATACTATTCACAGCGAGATACGAGTGTTATATCAAGAAGACGGAGGAAGACCCATTTCGCTATTGAAGGGAACGGGATATCTCAGGAGAGCCGAAGTCGTCTAGAAGTAACTTCGAAAAGGTGAAACCGTTGTATGTTCCGAAGTCAACGGAAATTTAGAAGACCTAAAGTAGTTTGCTGATTGAATACAAGTATATTCGTTCATTCGTATTTATGGTGTTTTGATACATAAGGTGAGAAGCCAACGCCTTGTGTTTTATAGAAGATTTGCATCTAAAGTTGAAAAGTGTTTGTGTGATATCTATAGGTTTCAAGTGGAAACCTAAGTGTCTTTTGAAAAGTGAAATATTTAATTTACAAGTGTACTTCTATCAAGAAGGAGGTGAGCAGTCTACAAGGAGATGCCTCTTGAAGTCAACAACTGTAAGTCTATTTAATCTATTTAACTTGTGGCGGAATTTGAAAAATATGAATACACGTATAGTAAAGTATTTCCTATAAACAAGAATTCAATGTGATAGTGAATTGTTAATATTTGGTGCTAGTGTAATTGATTAGTAAATCGTAATTAGTAGAAAAATTAGTGCCAATATACTTACCTGGATTAGTAAGTTCGTTTATCTTAAAACTAGTATAGTTACATTTTCACAACGGTGAAAAACCATATCGTTTAGTGTTCACTATAAATTAATTGATTGTTAGTATTTGTAGAAAGTAAATTAAATTGCCCAAGCGTGCGATTAGTAAAAGAATTTATTAAACCAAATAAATTCTATACACATACAAGTGGAAAGGATTATAGCTAAAAATATAAGTTGCTAACATAGTGTACAGTAATTTCTATAAAAGTCTAAAAGTGTTATAGTTAAATTCTTATATAGATGAATCCATTAGGAATATTGTATTCTGAAGGTTAATATTAATTTGATGCCAGTGCTTGGTTTTAAGGATGATGTATTGTTATTGATATTACATTGTCAGGAAATAGTGATCACATTCCTTATTACATTTGTAAACATTGTTAATATTGTCATATGTTTCAGTCATTAAATTTTTTTTAAATTTTCACCAAACTTGCTATACTTATTTTGGGCGCTCTTTTTTCAAGTATATAAATACATTCTTAACATAGTTGTCTACTTCGAATCCAATGGGGAGGCGATTAAATTTGTAATTGATTGTTTTATTTATATTATTTGTATTATTTGTATCAACTCTCTTCATTTAATTCATGCGAAAAAATTTATCAATGTTTGTGGATAACCATTCATTTCTAGATTTTTCCTTAGTATTTTTTCCCCTTCAACAGCTTTCTATCTTCTGTGTAATTTGTTATTCTTAGTAAATGATTGAAAATTATTTCTTTCTTCGTAGAAACTCTGTGGTTAGAGTCATACTTGAGCATTTGACAGCTTTGATATGATTTCTGATAGTGTTCGTAAGTAATTACATGGTTTTTGTTAATCAGCAAAATGTCTAAAAAAGGTAAATTTCCATTATTTTCTTTTTGATAAGTAAATTGTAGGTTAGTGTCCACCGAATTAATAAAATTAAAGAAAAGGGAGAACTGTCGATTAATATCCTCTTATAATAACAAGATATCTAATTGACTCTTTTCCACTGAAAACGTTTCTGTTTTTCTAAAAAGGCCTTCCAAGCATATAACTGTAAAACACAAAGAATCAAAAGAGAAATTGGAAAAGAGAAAGAACAATTTATTCTCCCTTCAATAATCAAGCAGTCTTTAGGCAACAAATCCATATTATTTCAGGAAGTGAATGATCGCCTACAGGACCATTCAGCGCCATTTCTGATAAATTCACCCTTTGGATGATTCAACAAGCAAAATGGAAAGCACAGCATCAACATATGGAATTCATTTCGAGATGCAACATCTGGCTGCTCAGTCAATAGAAAAGTCCAAATTTTCGGGGCAGAGTTGCAGAGTCCTTTCAAATTACCATTCAGTCAATAAAATAAGTCACGAAATAGCATCAGTCCTTATATTTTGAAATTTCAGTGAAGATAGGAATCAGGGACCCTTCTACTTACGTCCATGATAGTCTAAATATGTAATTTTAAATTTAGAAAGGTCACTTTTATATTTTTGTTATAAACTATCATTTCCTCCTTTTATTCTTTTGAATAATCATAGTAAAGTTAATGTTAAATGTTAAATTAACCCATTAAAGGCCTGTAGGATCCTGGGGTCGAGGGAGGTAATGCTCTCCACCTTTCCTGATCAATGGTCGGATGATCAACATTCCGACCTCAACGATTTGAGGTCGGATGGTCAACACGAGCCTCCTGTAATTAATCCTCCGGGGAAAAAAATCAGACATCCATTCTATAGCGAACTGGACAATCAGGAATCGTCTGGAGTAGAAATCAGCGTCGAAAAATCTCCGAGCTCCGTTGGATATTGAACCCCGCTTTTGCAGTCCGTTCAAGCGCTTTGGCTATTATTGTGTAATGTTTTAGTTTACAATATTTAGCTTCTACTACATACAGCTATCATCATTTAATAATCTTTTCCGTTAACTGCTTATCATAACTACTTGTAGTATATATTTTTTTTTAAATAAGAGTACAATTCTTCTTTTTTTCATTCTTTTCTCAGTATGTCTGTCTACATTTTCTGGCTAGGATCTCCATATCACTGTATTAAATAATCTGATGTTTAACGTGTGTGAGCCACCGAATAAAAACAGGTAAAAAGGGAAACGACACACATATATGTAAAAAATAATAATTAAAAAAGGTATAATTACATTTCATAAAAAAGTTATATATGCTGACGATGTCATGGCATAAAACCGCCTGACAAAACTGCCCGAAATGCAACTATACCTTTTTTAATTATTATTTTTTACATATATGTGTCGTTTCCCTTGTTACCTGTTTTTATTCATTATATTGTATTGTAAAGAAACTAAAATTCCCCCCAAAAAAAATGAAGTTAATACATCATTTATTCTGATTACATTAAATTGATATTTTGTTACAATTTTTAACAAATATGTGCTCCATAGGTATGATGCAAGATCCAATCATTGAAGTAATTGATGCGAGTATAGACAGCAGGAACGTCTGCACTCTTGCATAGACCCCAAGACACTAGACCAACTAGCCGCCATTGGCCATACCAGCTATCTTTCCATATTAGAGGACCGCCAGAATCACCCTGAAATAAAATTGAAATTCAGAACTTTAAAGTATTCAAGAAATAAATTTATAAGTCCATTATAAGTTATCTTAGGAGTATAGGTCCATTTTTGAACAGAAGCCACGAGTATATAACAATTATTAAAAAATATCGTAAACATAATGTTGTAAGATGACAATGAAGAGCCTCCGCACTTGACAAAAAGATGAAATAAAATTACAATAAAATATGCTCCCTGCTTCTCCAGAAGAGAAGCAAAAATTAAATAGTGCTTGGATTCCTGTCTTGAAGAACCTTACTGCTTAGGTCCACAGTGGTGGAAATACTTCTTTTAGGATTTAGCAACATTTCCAATGTAATCTTTAAAACAATCTTTCAAACTATGTTGTGTCAGCTGCGGCAACAATGCATTGTGCTTCGGATTGTCGCAATTCTGGGATTGCTTCTTCAGATTTGAATTTCCACTGTCGATTGGGAGGAAGAGGATTTGCATTTAGTTGTCTTATTCCCCAGAAGATGCCCATAGCAGTTGTGGGCGAAAAGTCGGCTCTACGTAGGCTTTTAAACAGGACCTTTGAATCCGAAACTAAACATTTGTATGTTTCAGAATTGTTATTAAATTGTTTATCGGTACGAATTGTTGTTATGATTTAGATTGTAACGACCCAAGGTTCGCTACGTCTTTCTCTGTTTCCTATCCTTTATTTTCATCACTTTTGTATGAAAAATCATTGGAAATATTTTCTTAATTCTTTATTTTCCCAAATATTGTCTAAACGCTTCTTTGTCTTCTTGAAACAGATGTCTTCCAGATGCTTTGTGATGCTCCCTCGAGCTTTCTACTCATCTGGCACCCATTTTTGCACAACCTTTTCTTTTTCTTCACATTTATTGACATCCTTTGTTCCTTCTATTTTTCGGCCTGTCAACAAATGTACTCAGACAGGCCTGCATCTTCTGCATTTGGTGACGTCACTATAGGGGCGACAGTGCATATAGGAGAATAGTGATATACACACACAGTGAAAAGGGAACATCCGAGAAGGGCAGGCAACCAGTTCTACCATTAAAGGTAGGTAGTTTCTGTGCCTACCGAAGGCTGCTTGACCCACCTTTAAAAGGACCCAGCTGAGGTCCGCTAAGAAAGTAAGCTCAGCAATAATTCACAGCATCGAGGATCTTATTGCGTCTAATGCGTTCTGCGAGTTCTTCCCCATTGCGAATTGAGAAGCGATACTTCTCATTATGGAAGACTTTGCATCGAATGAGCGTTCTTCAAATCTTCGAACTTGTGAAGTGAAAGTGTGTCGCTGCAAACCAAAGCCAACGGTCCCTTCTAGTCTACCAGTGCTCGGCCGGAGACTAACCAAGAGTGCGATTGGACTCTCTCCCACATCACCGCTCCCTCCCAGAATCTGTATGCACTGCTTACAGTCTCGACGGACGGTTCAATAACTTGGTTTGATGGCCGTGACGACTGGTCCGGCTCTAAGTGTTGTATTGGATATTTATATGTATTTTTATTTCTTTCGGAACCCCGGGGTAAGGTATATGCGCATATAAATTTCCTTTTATTATTAAACCTCTTTGTATTCTTAATCTAGTTATCCCGTATTATTTATTTTGTAATTTATTTATTGACTTTGCATTGTTTGGGGCTCAGAGACAACAGCCAAATTGGGTGTGGAGTACCGAAGGCCAGCTCTCTCTCTCTGTCATCTGCCCTCACCCCTCTGCAGCGGCTAGACTGCGTGACGTCACCTCTTCCTATCCCCTTCTTTGTTTACAAAACAATCCCCTTCCCTCCTGGCATCACTGCCTAACATCGCCATACTTCTCCCCGAATTCTTTTCCCTATTTCTTAATTCCTTAAGCGAGGTAAATTGGGCCCTTCCAATGACCCATTGCGTGAAATCTCTTTCTCCTAACCATCCCCTTACATGTTCGCCTATGAACCATGGCAAGGCGTTACAAGACGAATTGTTGTTGATATGATTTGAACAAATTGTTGTTGTTATTATGTTGCGTTAGGTATGTTATGAAATGTCTAGATAGTTGTTTTTTATTTTTAGTTCTTTTGTAATCCAAAGAAATATATGAGGAAGAAGAATAATTTTCTTGTCCTCTGTCGTCAGTCTCTCGCAAAGAGAGATTAAATGTAGTGATATTAAAATAGGAATTGTTTGAAATTTTAGTAATATTTGAATATAATGAAGAAGAATATTTATTCAGGTGCTGTTTTTATTCTGTTATGGTTTGTTTATAAGAATCTTAATGAAGCACAAAGATACATTACAAAGGAAATGTACTCAATATTGAATTCAGTCAGTGACAACTTATTCACATTCTCCGAGTATGAAACATGAAAAATACGTGACACGATTAACAATACAGAGACCTAAAGTCAGCTGTTTGGCCTGAGGCAGATTAGTCATGTTATTCTTGCGTAAGACGGTAAGAAATGTTAGACTCATCAACCTTTTTCTCCTTAACTAAGATATAACTTTCCAGCAAAGTAACCGGAATAACATTTCCTTAATTTTCAGGCACGACTTCTATCTAGTTATGCAACTATATTTACCTTGGCACATTGATCATTATAACGTCGAATTAAAATTGTTCAACAATAAAGAAATTTACTTACGAAGCAAACATCAGAGTGGCTATTGTAAGCACAGACACTTCCACCATAAAGCGCATGATCTAACCGAGGTTCTTTCATTGCTTCAGCACAGTCATCGGTACTCCATATGGTTTTTTCAGCTTTGAGCAGCACATCGCTAGAACCACCCTCTGAAAATGTTAAAATTAACATTAAAATATTTATACTGAAAACATAATGTCAGATTTCTAAATTTATAATAATTTGAAGAATTCTTAACAGTTTTTAATCATTTGGTTTAATTAGCAGCTCTTCCCCCTCGTATTCACACACAATTTTAATATTTGAATTTACATTTCCTTATTTTTATTTTCCATATATTTTAGTTGTTGTTTGCTATTATGAAGTCAATGTTAATATATTTAATACGTTTCATTACTATTGTATGAAGACTTCTTCATAAATAGAAGGAATAATAAAACAATAGCCTACAAAATAAAAACATTCACTGCCTGCAACAGTATCTGAAAACCTTATTGAGGAATGGAATTGACTCGCAGATTGCACTGCTGGAGTTCTAATGCAAAAGGAACAAATCATTAACACCAGGAAGCATTGACAGGACGTCAGCTGGATGAATACTGAAAACACAAGAGCTATCAGATTGTTAAGCTTTGAGTTATGTTAAGGTGGCCTATATGTAAAATCACCTTACTCATTGGTTTTCAAGAAGCACACTAGCCTAGTGAAGGGATATGAGCATGAAGTTTTACGGAAGATGCAATATGTTTCGGCAGATCTACTATCCTATCAGAACTAAATAAACGTTCTCTTGCAAGAATTGTCAGGAAGAGTTGTAAGGGTACACTGCTGCATTTACAAAAGAGTTAACAGCAGAACACTATCACGTAAGATAATCCATTGATATGAACCTTGCAATGTGCCCTTCTCGGAGGGCATGCAAGAGGATGCCGGAGTTCAAGCACAATAGAGTGATGAAAGCCGTTTCACTCTCCAGAATTCTTGTGGATTCGGATAGGTTTACAGATACCCTAATAAGCAGTACGACGAAGGCTGTCTGATGTCCACGAAAAGGGCAGCGTGATGGGTTCATAGACTGAATGCTATTCTCCACAGCAGGTGTATTACCTACATATGATGCGGATGTATATCTCAATGCTGTAAGAACCAATAGTTGGTACAAGAGCATCTTCCCAAAGATATGGCAGAAAGTTTTTTGGAATTGCTCCACATTGTTTCTTCCAATAAAACAATGTACCGTGCTATGCTGACATCTCTTGCTATGGCCAGTCCAGAGTAGGGTAATGTACTCGAAACAATTTGGGATATTAAGAAGGGCCTTATACAGCAATACAATCCACCTATGCCTAACTAATCTTTCGAATTCCAAATAGGCATCATATCCTGCCACAGGATACTTACAGATTTGTGAACAGTATTTCCTGCCCTGTTACGATACTTATTTCCGCAACTGGACATCCAACACGTTATTAATTCCATTCTATATATATATGGACTTCCTAACTTCAGATGTCCGGATACTTATGTCATGACAGTAAACACGTGTCTTTCACGCGTATTTGTTTACATAACCTTCTTTCATTTTATCCTTGCTTAATAATTTGTATCTTACCTATCATTCCATATTTGAGAGTCTTCTAATATTCTGAATACTTGCTATTATGAATCTACTTACGGAGATCAATGGCTCCCCATCCAACTGCAGTTACTTTTTCTCCAACGAACAACATGTCCCAAGGTGAAATGCATACTTGGAAGATCTCTCTCGAAAATTCCACTGATTTTGCCAAACGCAGCAAAGCTATGTCATTGGTCAAATTCCATGCGACGAAGTTTTCGTGAATGATAATGTGAGAGACCTGAAAATCCTGGTGTTTTGTTTCTGTATCTGTGTATTTGTCGTGGTCTCCGAGACGAACCAACATTTCCCAGGGACTGTTCCTATTACAAAAATGAAATGAAAAATAAAATTATTACTTTCTTAATTATCAATGCTGAAATGTAGAAGACCATTAACCAGAAAGATAATAGTTACCTCAATTACTAATGTTTATTCATTATTACCTAATGCTTCATTATTCTCCAGAATTTTTCAGCTTTCTTAAGATTAGAATTTACTGCCCTAGAAACTTTTTGCTGCTAGCTGTGATGTTACAAAGCCAAAACAAAAAAACAAAAATAAAGTTAACAAGGAAAGAAAGTTAACAAAAAGAAAGAGAATCGCTAGTTTAAGAGTTCGAAGGTAATTCAGTCGTTATAGCGTTGAAATTCATCCTTAAAGCCTTTGAACTGACAATTACAGGAACTATATATTCATAAACAGTGTTGGTCTAATATTTCAGTATTGACAGTCCAATTGGTCAGGATATGCTGAGAACATTACCTCCCGCGAATCAAGGACGACGTAGGCCTAGAGTGAGATCTTTAACTTACGGTGAATTCAACAAAAGAAGCATCTGGCTTTTATCTATCCAACCTAAATTGTAGATTCATAATAGCTGAGGTTTTCAAAATCTGAGTTTCATACTTTTCGTATTTGTATAATGAAATTGTTCTTAATTTTGAATCTATTTTTACAATTCAACAGAAAAACGCTTGACTTGTCAATAACAAAGCAACATCACAGTGTTTCTCCTCACATATGAAGTAACAGTTCGAGAAAAAAAAAAAGCTCCCGCTCCCATTGCTTTATTTTACGTTAAAAATAACATTAAATGTTAATTTAAAAATTTGTAAGTTAAAAATTATTTAATATTATCATTATCATTCCAATAACAATATAGAAATTGTGTAAAAATGCTTTCATTTTCTAACAATTAAACTTTAAACTAGAACACGTTCCCTAACCGTCTAGAACACGTCTAAATAACATAAAAAAAACAGCCAAATTGATAAATCTGAGCTTTTTCCAATCTTTCATTTTCCTCGTTACAAAATAACACTCGTAATATTTAGAAATTGTTCGTAATTTCGAAACTAAAAAGTGAATAACTTTTTTTGTAAAATTTCCCTATTCCACTCTCAATCTCTCTCTAGAGTTCATAATTTTTTTTAATATCATCTTCTTACCTTCTTAAATAATTTTATCAAATAAAGATAATTGCAAATTTTCGAAAAGTTTATTATCCGTCTTTCCTTCGTCAGGCCTAATTTCCAAACTAATTACAATGGGATAACTGTTGGAATCTAAAGCAGAATAAGTTTAAATTTACCTTATGTGAAAAAAATGAAGACGCAAAGACTTTTTCCTTGCAATAGACTTTTACAGCAAAGATGCTGTTTTGTTAGAACACAATACATGCAACAGCGCCACTTTTACTGAACTACAATTTCCGTTTGTCTTAGCGCTGTACATAACTTTCAATTTTATATTAATACAAGCCTTATTGATAAAACATTACCATTAATAAATTAATCAAAACAA
>JAFIDM010000001.1:33409383-33426101 GCA_023159025.1 Thereuonema tuberculata
TATAGACAACGTTTATTGGTAATTACAAATAAAGTTCCATATGACCATCATTGTGATGTTGCAGGAGCTGCATGCTGTGCACGACATGTTCCACGGTGGCTCGCAACATATCGGAATGGATTGTCGCAACTGTAATGTAATGCGATCTTTCAATGTCGGGATATCGGGGACATTCTTTAAAACACAATGCTTTTAAGAAATCTCCACAGACAAAAATCACAAGGATTGAGATTAGGCGACCTCGGTGGCTATGTTGTCGGACATGCACGGCTAATGATTCTGGTGTCAGAGAAATGTTGCCGCAACACACGCTATACCTGACATCTAATGTAGGGTGGTGCACCATTCTGCATGAAGATGGTCGAATCGAGACATCCTCTTAGCTGCAGTTGTGGAACCAAAAGTTCTTTAGCATATCGAACTACCGTGCAGCATTGACAGAACAGGTCACTGGTCCACTACGATGAGTTTCCTCGAAAAAAATAAGGACCGATGATAAACGATGACATAAAGCCGCACCACACTGTGACTTACTGCGAGTGGCTAGGCATCTGCACACCCACGAGTGGATAAGTTACAGCCTAGAAGCGGCAGTTGTGCATGCTGATATCAACGATCAAATAAAAGTGCGCTTCATCACTCCATAAAATCCGCCACGGCCATGGGCGCTAAGAATCTTAATGCAAACTCAATGCGGGTGGTCGCATCACAGGGCGCAATTCTTGAACACGACAGATTTTATACGGATAAAACTTCAACATCTGATGCAGGATTTTCCGCACCGTTGCCAGGATATTGCCGAGCACTACTGGTACCCCGCACATTCGTCATCTCTGTTCCACAACAGCAGTTGCAACTTCTTCAACGTGTTGGTGACTGATAGCTTTGCGTACCCGGCCTGGTTGCGCTGCTAGAGTTCCAGTAGTTTCAAAGCACTGAATCAATTTTCGTAGATTTGTTATGCTCATCGGTCCTCTTCGTAGTTGTAGCGTTTTCAACCGCCGAAATTCTCGAAGAGCAGCACTGGCTTTCTCGTCCCGCTGATAATACAGCTTCACTAACCAATCACAGTCACGTAAGGTAAGCACTATCGAAAGGAAGTTCGTCGCCCAGTGATGTGAATTCTCCAAGCCTTTCGCTCTACACGTAACGAGGTTATGCAAAATACTGCGTTAACAGCGTCACATTTTCCCCTACTGACGACTTTTGGTACTAATTTTTTTTTTGTTAGAAATCCAAATCGCATGTTCCCCTCTGTAAGTTCACCGAATGTTGTTACGATTCCTTCAATATATTCCTCGATAGAGGTCTGAATACCTCAAGTTATTTTATGCCCACCCTGTACAACAAAATTTTCTTTACTATAGAACCCAGAATAGAAAACAGAAAAATATGTCGAAACAGAGCAATGAAATAGGAAAGGTTTGCTTGAAAAGAGAAGCCAAAATACAGTAAAAAGAAACAAAATTATTTCTAATCAGTATTTGGTGTTATAAATACTTTTATAACGGTTTCCATACGGTTTGTCATCGACTGTATTAACTTTTTCATCAGTCTTGCGGAATGGTTTCCCACTCCTCTGCCACGGCTGTCTGGAGTTCAGTGATGGTGCTAAGAGCGAGACTTCTGGCTCGAACCTTCTCTTCATGTCATCCCACATGCTTCATGGGATTTAAGTCCGGGTCTACGCGGAGGCCAGTCCATGGTGGGCACGCCGATCTTATCCAGATACTCTCGATGATGGGCGTACCTTGCAATATGTGATCTTGCGTTGTCGTGCATTAGCACGAAGTCCTGATTGACAAACACAACATACAGGACCACATTGTTACCTAACATGTCCCTGATGTAGTCATCTGCCGTCAAACCAACAGCTATGATATCGCGGCCCACACCATGTAGGAGTCACCGCCATACCTCACTTATTCTGAGATACAGCATTGTGAGTAACGTTTTTCAGACCTCCCTGTATATCGGATATTTACTGTTCAAGCACATTCTGCTTTCATCGGAAAACTAAATGTTGCTCCATTGCTGTATATTCAATCAAAATTGAAGATGTACTTGTCCATGGACTGCCGTCAAGAGGAGCCCTGTAGCAGTCCTCTTCGGTATCAGGCCGCCGTCTTCTGACTATCAGCTCACTGACTTCCACCACCCCACCCCCTATGCTCGTCGCAATTATTGTTGGATGTTAAGGTTGAAAGGTGGTGATTTCGAAGTACGAAGCGATCGTCTATCTGAGATGTGGACCGCGGTCTGCATGAACCTGATCTACGATCGAAGGAACCAGTCTCCCGAGATACTTGCTATGCCGCGATTCGGCAGACTGACTCATGTTCAACTGCCGAGCGACATGGTTCTAGGTATGTCCTTCTTTCAAAAAAGCATAATTTTATTATAAATTTATTACAAATGAGAGGGAACATTAAAATAGATGTTAATTTTAAAGGGACAGTGAATAAAATTCGAGTTGTTTCTTCAGGCGTGGTGTCCATTTCGTCAGTGTACACTGCAACTTAAGTAAAGAAGATGTGTGCCTGTCTTCTGAATTATACTGATGAGTAATTTTTAAAAGCACATTAATTTTATAGGCAATGAACTCGTTCACACCATACATGAAGTTGCAAGCATTTGACAGCTTTGTTGAGAATAGATCTGATATCACGTTGCAGTAGGCCTATTGTTGGATATTGACTTTTATCTTACCATTTTAAAGCTTATTTTCTACGATTTCATATTAAGTATAATTACATATAAATTCCTCTTTGACGTAATTGACTGTAAATGCAAATACTGTAGTTCAGTCGATTTTTTTTGCCCGCCAGTGTATTACTGCTCTTTCCGAAGAAAAGTATGCGATCACAATGGCACAGAAGAAGCGGGGATTAAATGCGATTAAATGTGTCAAAGAAGTCAAAGAATATGTCTCTTGTGTGGTACACAACAAAGGTCATACGAGAATGCAGTAGTTGTAGAAGATAAAAATCAGTGCTTTCCAAGCCTGCAATCAACCATACTCCAGACGTGATTAGGAAAATAAAGTCCCTAGTGGTGGGAATCAATCCAGCAACTTAGAGGGTTATTCGTTATTGCAATAAAGACAGCAGCATCTTTAACAATTCTGAACATCATACTCAACTGGGATATGGATTTAAAAATGTCATAAACCCGAAGGTGAAGTTCATATGTTCATAAGTTGCTGTTGCGACACATTTCAGAGCGCCGAACAAACAGTAGAAAACTGCATGAGCACCACCTATCAGGAGAAAAACGCAAATTCATAGTTACCTTAGACAAAACATACATCTACCTTAATGACTGCAATAAACTCCGAACAATTGTCAAAGGGGAGAAAAAAATTTTCAAAGGTGATATATAAAATGCAGAGAAACTTATCCGACGGGATTCAAGATCATCACAGGATAGAGCTATAAATACAAGTTAAGTGTTCGTGGTGTTGTATAAAACGTAAACGTCCCAATATTATCAAAGAAATGATCTGGAATCAATTTACCGAAATGAGATTCCCCATTTACAAGCTGAAGATACAAACAAGGCATGGCTTCATTAAGATAAAGCCTTCAGTCACATGTCTGCTTCATTCCGTTTATTTCTGGAATGAATGGAACAGGAAACAAGTATACACTTAGCTATACATTTAGTGATATTTTAGCTATAAAGTCACTAGATGCTGCGCCAGTGAATTTTCGTGCATTTGTATTACTAAAATGTTCACTAGGAAACATCTACCTTCTCGCAAGATAGGTGGTCTCTGGAAAGATTGTCTGGAAGAGTGAATAAAAACTCGATAGAATTGCACTCAATTATACCTTGCTTCAGTGGAAATTAAGATGTAGATCAATAGCAGCAATAAAGGGTTATCAAATTGAAAGTATCAATGGTAAAGATAATGGATTTTCTGCAGCAAGGCATCACTGAAATTCTAGAGATCTGATACAACCCTCCTTGATAAATAATAATGGGATAATATTTAATTGCATATTTTTACATTGATTGTCTTCTTTTATTTCACAACTGTTTTTCTTTTTAAAGATAATACGCTTGATAAAGGGGTGCTGAAACGTTTCGAAAATTTGCCTTTACAGAATTTCAATTGAAAAAAGATTATACTTTCCGGCACAGTCTTGTAGTCTTTCACGAGACTGATGTGTCTGAACCTGGGTTCAATTCCCAGCGCCGGCATTGATGTTTTCCTTTTCTACGTTTGTTGGCATCTTCTTTACTTTCTCTTCAGGTTTGAAGCCATTCTCTAATGGTTTCCTGAGAAAGGCAAAGAAACCCCCTCAGTATCTATTCCAAGGATAACTTGCTTCTTCGGGCCTTGTGTACTGTTTGTTCCAGTGTATTTTCAGGGAATCTTCCATAGGAGTGAACCTCCATTTTGGAGTCGCACTTGAAAGTGCAAAAACAAAGATTGTTTCCGCATTTGGAATATTTGAAATATGAAAACGTACAAACGAAATTTACTAAGGTTCACTGGCAGCTAAAATTTTTATTATAATCAAGAGACAATTGTTTCTTTTAACGGTTTTATTCAAAATAAAATTAGAAAAATTTTACTTAAATTCTGGAAATATTATGAAAAATAGAACAAAAAAAAAAAAAAAACAATTTTCAACGAATTTCCAAAATTTCGACAAACAAAATCTCTTCCTCCTATACAACATTCGTAGAGTAAGTAAGAATCAAACTATTAGTCTGTAGTTTTCGAACGTGATCCTGGTCATTCTGAGAGGCGATGAAAACATAATTGACTTTATACAACCATTGCAGTAAAATATCCGCAGGTCTCTTTAATTCTTTATGAAAGTATTTAAGTTAAACTAAATGAAAATGTTTAATAATTTTTTGTGCTGTTGTAAGTCGAAACAGAGACATAGAGACATACCGTATTCCAATTTTGTTCGAAATCTTTCTTAAATCATTTCAGAAAATTCTAATTTCTTTACATTAGTTTGATTATCATGATAAACATTAAAAAATTAACTTAAAGCTAATTCAGTGTACTTACCTACAATTCAATTCTTTCAAAAGCTTCTTATCAATACAATTTGCGAAACAGCTAGATGACTCCTTTGCTTCACTACATCGTTTTTGTTTGTAATCATAATAAATTCCCTACAAAGAATAAAATGTATATTGTAAATGTTGTATTTTTCCAGGGTTCAAGAAAATTACTTTTCTCTACTATAATTTTAATATAATTTTAATATTCAATTTTAGAATAGTATCATTCATTAGTATCTGCTTAAAAAGAAAGTTTTCTCATCGAGTAAAGTTTATAGATAGCCTTAAAACATTAATATGTATTTTGAAATTCCGATTTCCTTTCACATTATCTATCTTGCAAATTATGTATTGCTAAAAAAAATTATTTACACTTCCGTCGAGTACTTTTTACCGTAACTCAATTACGAGGAAAAGCTTTGTTTTCCATTTAATATTAAGGTTTGTTAATGTGGCTTCAGCAATACAATAGTGCCACTGGATTTTAAAATCTATTTTATAAATTAATTTTTTTATTTTATAAAATAAATCTATTTTAAGATCTCCAATGTAGTTATATTGTATGTTCTTATGAACAGTGGAAATTAATAATATTTGCAATATTATGGAGGGGGGGAGGTCAACCAGACGCCCGCCCGCCTTTAACTCCCGGGAAAGAATCCCGGTACCCATTCTAGAGAGGACTGGGTAGACCCTAGGACCCGTTTGGAGGAGAAAGGAGCGTGGAAAAATCCCCGCCCTCTGCCTCCTCCAACCGCAGCCAATCGCCATGACCGCTCGGCTGCCGGGCCCACAAATGCTGAATATGGAAAAGTAATTACATATTTCTTCTGAATAACCTTGGTTTTTTATTTGACAATATTTCCATCGATCTATTGCCGGTCTTCTTACGATCTACAATTCCGTTTTTTTTAATTTGAAAAATCTTTTAAAATTTTACTGTTTGATATATATTGCATAATAATTGTTCATTTTCACAGTTTACAATTTTGCTAAGATCTCCAATGTAGCTATACTGTATGTTCTTATGAACAGTGGAATTTAATAATATTTGTAATCTATTCAACTTATTTTTACAATTTATTTATGATGTCATGATTCTTAGGTTTTAGATATGCTACTTACATTTGCTGTGTTATTAATTTTTATTCTCGCATCCTATTTCTACATAGGAAATGACATCAAATTTCCACAGTACAAGTAAAGCTTTCCTAATGATATTTCTACATATACTGGTGGAAAATGAATAATGAAAATCCTGAAGCGATTGTCCCAGAAGAATGAAAGTATATTCACAGACACTACAGGTCTTATACTACAGATGATTATGCGTAGGGATAATACGCCTCTGTACTGAGGCTACAGTGTGTGTGCAACCTGTTTACCCTCCTCCAGCAGCAATAGAGACGATCGCATGGAAACGATCGTAGAGATGCCGAATGTCATCCTGGGGAATGGAGGTCCACGCAGTTGGTATAGGTCATCGCCGGTGTTCCAACTGGGCCATCCGCCGTCCAATCAAATCTTACAAATGCTTATTGGGCGATAGGTTTGGTGAGTGTGCTGATCGGGTGAGTTGAGGAATACCTTGGAGAGCTCGTGCCATTGAACGAGCGGCGTGCCGGTGGGCATTGCGCTATTGGAAGAGCACATCTCCTGGATGTTGCAGGAATGGCAGCATCACTACACACAACGCTGCGCCATTCATCCCTTCAGGTGTTTTTTTCGCGACACCACTGGAGGCGGCCTGCACATGGCGGGACTTGAGGGCAAGTAAGGCGAGTTTCACCCGTAAAAGTAGCCCAGCTTCCAACAAACGGTTGCAGATGATCCTAGCCAACCTCTTCGGATGCGACATCCTACTCTATTACCCTAAGACTCTTATGATGCGGCGGTTGTGGCAAGCTATCTACACCTTCCTCGGACCATCGGCGGAAATGTGGGACTTATGCACAGCAGATACTTCACGTCCAACGTGTTGAGCGATTCTCCGGATACACCATCTGGAAAGACGCACAATAGTTTACTCCTGATTTAGATTTTTATCCTTGTTTCCTTTGAGCTTTTACTTTGTTTTCCTGGCATGTCTGAACTTTTTCTCGCTCCTAGAAAACTCACAAGCTGGTTAATGACCATGTGGCTGGGGTGACTGGAAGTGAGCTGTCTGCTTCTTATTCTCACCTTTTGCTACTTTGTTTGGCTTTCTTCACCTTTATTTATATTTACCTGCTTGACATGTGCTCTGACCTGTTTTTAAAGGGTTTGCTAATGTTCTCTGTATTGTGTGAGATTACTTTCTTTTAACTCAGGTACTGACTGGGTACTACTAAAATGTGGTGCCCCTCCTTTGTTCTTTTTTCCTTTACTTTGGCTTTCCTTGCTTTAGGTATTTGTCCTTGTTTCTTATTTTCTTGGGAATTTTTATAGGTTTTATATCTTGTTTCAGGTTTCATTGCTCTCTTTAATGCTGGTACCCTTCCCCTCCCCCTTTTTTTGTTTTTTTTTGAATTTATGTTAGCTTCTTGTAATTAGTACCATTAAGAAAGCCGTACACCTGATTAGAATTACATAAAGCATAAGTGCAACTAGAAAGATACATTACAGATGTGTATTAGACCAGCAACTGCATTGTTTAATTATGGGAACAATTGTGTTTAAACAATGTGCAGAATACTTCCACCAAACTGTCATTTCAGTTAATGAACTTTATTCAGTTAATGGACAATTCAGAATTCAATACGCTAGAAGCGTGCAACTGATATATGTATATAGATGTGAATAATAAAAAAAAGAAGCTCTGCATTCAATTAATTAAATATATATACCTCTCCAGATACACTGCAGGCCACTGCTCATTTTCATAAGAAAATGTAGCTAATGATCGATATAGCGTGTTTGTCTGATCTGCTGTACGAGTTGAGGCATCAAATCAAATAACGTTTGAATAGTCCCGTGAAGCAGCCATCCAGATCGTACATACCCTAATCCAAAGTTCATCAATACCGATCGCCATTTCTAGAGCATGTTTCAGGATGCTCCAGGGATTTTCTATGAGTGACAAATTCCAACGAGCTCACAGGCCACTGCAGAAGTGGAACATTGTTATTTTTAAAGAAGGCATTTGCTGTCGTTGCAACATACGATGTAGCTTTGTTTTGTTGAAATATGAGCTGGTGAATGTCCTGCAGGTACGGAAGGGCGAGCGGATATAGAATGTACCATTAACATAACGGGCACTCGTTATAATGGTAGGGACTCTTTCGAGAGATGATCTGCTTTCGTACCCAATACCACTCCAGGCCATAATGCCTCGTGCTGTGCGGTAAGCCTTGTGCGAATACATCCTACGCCGCATCCCGACGCCTCTCCTACTCCTGTCGTTGCACATGGGGCTTATCATTTTAGCTAAACAGACCGTGATCAGTCCAAAAGCACCAGTCCATTTCTGAGGTGTCGACGGTAGCTTGAGGCGATGCTGCAGTGCGAGCTATAAATAATTAACGACGTGGCAGAATGCATTGTTCCTCGGCAATATCTGTGTAAGATGTCCGAATCATCTATTCGTGTCCTACGTTCTTCTTGGTACCATTCCCTACACATTCTTTTTGCGATGTAGAGACTGCACCCTACACTATCGGCAGTCTTCGACGCTTTATAATGGCGGCCAGTTTATGGTCTTAGACACTGAGCGATCTCATTTGCCTCGACGCTGTACGCATGAAACTCTGACACATGCTACTAATCATTTATTCTCTATTGCTTATTAAAAAAATCCTTAAAAATCGAAGTCCTAGTTCGACTCCTTTGCGATGTTGTTTTTTACTAACAGTAGTATATGTGCTGAGTATTTGTGTCCTAGTCATCAGAGAACAGTTCAGAAAAACAAATAAATTGTATAACAGACCAAAAAATTTCAATTTTTATGGTAAGCCATAAATTTTGTCCAGGTATATGTATATGTTACACGCAATCGTCGAATTTTCCCATTGCGCAAATTTTTTAATCAGAATGCGATGTGGTTAAGCGTAAATGTCCAGAATGAGTTCTATATGTTAATTTCGGTCACTGGGTGTCGGAAAACATCCACAACTATTTTTGCACCAACGAATACTAAATATATTACTTGGTATTATTTTTGGTCTTAGAATTCTCATAATAATAAAAATACCTCCCCCCCCCAAAAAAAAAGGATATTTCCTATTTTGAGTTCGTAAAATCAACAATGTCCTCCCGATATTTTTAACATAGTTTTAAACGTATATTAAAAACATCTTACTTTAAATATAATTAAACCTGCGATGTTTAATAATTTTTAAAATTTTTCTTTGTAAATATCCTGGAGGGGATCATACATACCTACAGCTAATTGACAACACATTTCGCTGGGGCGTAGTTGGCACCAACAGCTTGAGGTAATACTAAATTAATAATTTTTCCCCTTTATCACAAGCCACCCAACCTCACATTAACGAAATTAAACATAGAACGCTTAATTGCGTTTGAACTAAATTATTTTCAGTAGGCCTATAAGCTATTGAAAATTATATTAAAAATACCTCGCGGACGCCGATGATTTTACAAACATTAAATAAGAAATTAACTAAACAAAAGAAATTAACTATTCTTTATATTTTTATTACTATAAGAGTTGTAAGACAAAAAAAAATACCAAGCAATGCAGCTAACATTAATTGGTGAAAAATACTCAGGAAAGAGAAGTGGATAAAACCGGAAGGCGTTCTTGGTATTTTGTAGTGGCCACAAAGTGAAAAATTAAATTTATTCTGCTCTTGAAATTCTCAGAACTCGTGGTTAAAAAATTATGGCATTGGGCAAATTCGTAAGCGATATAAATGGTAAGCGATAAATTTTAATACATATATTATTATGTACCAAACTTCATCACTTACCATAAAAATTGAAATTTCTTCGTCTCTTATACCAATTTACTTGTTTTCTGAAGTTATCTGATGACTAGGAGAAACTGTATTGATGACTAGGTAAGGATTGAAATAAAAGGATTCATTTAATCATTTTCAAATGTCGACTATAATGGGAAGGAAACGTGGACATTCTTCTGAATTGACACCCCTTGCACGATAAATTAATAATCATTAAATAATTTCAGGAATTTGTAAAGTTTGGCAGTTAGTTTTCATTTTGGGAACTATGTACTATGTTAATATTTCTTGGCTATCTATGTCATTCCTTTTTATTGATAATGTGCCATATTGTACGAATATAGCATTAATTGATAGATATTAAATTGTTCTCAGTAATTGAGTTAAGCCTCATGCTCATAAAAAAAGTAAAAATATTGATATTTGTGTTTGATTATGAAACATATATCAAGATTCGATGATATCTCGACCTATACTTTATATAGGTAAAGATATCGCCGAATCATAAAGTGAGGTCTTTGAATACTTATTTGCTCTAATTTAAAAAAAAATAAAATAATTAAAATAAGTTTAACCACTAATAAGTGCCGGGGAATTTAAACAAAATAAAACAAGAAACAAGATCAACACAAGCTTAAACAAATTGCCTTTCTAATTGGATTATCAGGAAGGAATCGGGAACGGCCGTTCGTCCTACAGGGAACTCATCAGTCCGATCTCCACCTTCCCCGATAAAAGACTCCGAAAGGCAAGATCTAATGTGAAGGCCACCGTCACACCTGACAGTGACCCCGAAGAATAAAAAAACAACAATAAATGTTCAATATTTATTGCTGTCGTTTTTTTGTTCTTCGGGAGTCACTGCCGGATGTGACTGTGGCCTTCATATAAGATCTTACCTTTCTGGGTCTTTTATCGGGGAAGGCGGAGATCGGGCTGATGAGTCCCCTGTAGGACGAAGCGGCCCTTCCCGATTCCTTCCCGGTAATCGAATCAGAAAGGGAATTTGTTTAAGCTTATGCTGATATTGTTTCTTGTTTTATTTTGTAAAAATAAAATACATTGAAATATTTCAAAAATATACTTTGAATAAAAACTTGATATGTCAACCCTTATTTCAAACACTAAAAATGCTAAGGGATTTTTGAGATTTTTTTTTTTCTTTTTACATTTTCAAATGCAATTATTGAATCGTTTTCTTACTTTTCTCTTGGTAATTTGAATCGTTTGAAAAGTTATGCCAGCAATAGGAAATCCTCTTTCTGGGTTGAGATATCTCACGTCATCTTCAATATCATGAAGAAAAAGCTGTACAAAAGTAAATTCATTAGATTCATTTAATTCATTTAATTGCAGAAAATAACAATGAAATGGTCCTTTGCAAATACACTCATTAACAAAAAAAACGACGCACCTAGAAGGAGTTGTCCGATGGAGACAAAATTGGTGGAGAGGAAGATTATATACAGAATAGAAAATGATTAAACTTTCAGACAAATTGAATGATTTATTTCAGAGTTACAGAGTTACAAAGTAACGAGCTCAATAAGGTGTTGACCCACCTCTACCCTGAAAGCTGCCACACGACATGGCATAGAGTGATAAAGCTCCCTGATGATCTCCTGCGGTATTTCTTGCCAAATTTGCTCCAATTGTCGGGCTACATCATCCACATTCCCTGGTGGATGCAGTCGCCTTCCCATCATATCCCAGACATGCTCGATTGGAGAGAGATCTGGGGATCTGGCTGGCCAAGGAAGTGTTTCACAAGCTGGAAGACAGGTCACAGCAACACGTGCCGTATGTGGTCTGGCATTATCTAGCTGAAAAATAAGGCCAGGATACTGCAAAAGGAAGGGTAGCGAAACAGGTCTCAGAATGTCGTCGACGTACCGCTCTACTATAAGTATGCCGCTAATGACGACCAAAGGGGTTCGGCTATCAAGGGAAATGGCACCCCAGACCATAACTCCTGGTTGAGGGCCTGTGTGGCGTGCAATAGTGAAAGCAGGATCGGCACGCTGCCCTGGGCGTCTCTTGACACGTCTGCGACGATCGTCAGAACACAAGGAAGCGGGTTTCGTCGCTAAACACTATACGTCCCCAGTCAGCATCATTCCAACCGGATCGAGCCAAGCACCACTATAATGTGTGCAGACGTGAGTGGCAGGTGGCGTAGCGGTCGGTACGAGCGTAGATGTCGCTCTCTCAGCCGTCTGTGAATGGTCATGGGTCGCACGTCTGATGGTTGATAACGATGATTCAGGCGCTGTGACAGCTGATCTGATAATCACTATCCTCCCGCTCTGCTATAGCCCTAGGGCGACCGCTACCTTCATGACGCTGAAATCTGCCACTGTCCACCCATTCCTGCCAGCATCTTCTAATCGCCGCATCACTTCGACCCATATGACGAGCGATTCTCCGATTTGCCCAACCTATCTCTTTCAGTCCAATGATATGATCTCTTTCAAACTCTGACAGTTGCACGTAATGAGCTCGAATCCTGCGGCGAGGCATTTTTACAGTCGTTGAAAGGTATCCTAACTCGCAATGCAACAGAAATTTTGACCATCAGATTGAGAATCGCTTCTTATATACACATGCTGAGGGCGCGATTTCGATGCGCTGTGGCTCTCGCTATTCATTCATTGGACACCAAAGTTTAATCATTTGGAAGGGTGGTGCCAATGTCTTTGAATACGAAATTTCATTATAATCGGACAACTCCTTCTAGGACGTCGTTTTTTTTGGTAATGAGTGTATAAGATAAAAAATTCTTTAATTTAATTCAAGGACCATACACACAAGACAAACCTAAAATAATTTATAAAACTATTCACTAAAGGCAGCAGGATCATTAAAGTACAAAGTTGGGCGGTTAATAGGGCAATTAAGATTTGTAGTAATGGAAAATTGTGGGCCCGGTAGCCGAGTGGGTAAGGGCGCTTGGCTGCGGGTTGGAGGTGGCGGGTTCGGTTCCCGGTCCTCGGCGGAGGGCGGAAATTTTTCCAGGCTTCTTTCTCCTCCGCCGAGGACCGGGAAATTAAATTTTTATTATTGAATAATATAAGTTCGCTACAATATGATAAGCTTTTTTTGCCGAAACGAGATGTAATATCTCTCTTTAATTTGGAACACAATAAAAGCAATAGATGAAGGTTAATAAAATAAGCACGAAACTTTCTTTTAACAGACGAGTTCGTTTTTCAATGATTCATGATTAAAATTAAAAGAAAAATTATATTTTTTTTCCGAGTTTCGTAGGGTCCCTCTTTTTGCTCCTTATAGTGCCACTCTCCAGATAGAAAACAATTCATATAAAGTTATACTTTTTAGGGTTATATTGCTACCGAACTTTTGTATAGGTTTGTTGGTGCTGGGGAACAAAGTGCAACTTGAGCAAGAATAAATAAAAATCAGAGAATTTATTCAATAAAAGAAAGTTCGATAACTACAGATGTCAAATTAACGATTTGATGGCTCCCTCTGGTTCTGGCCAAATAGTAGTTTTTCTTTCGTAGCCTTCCGTAACTGGACGGTCCTCTTCAAACTCTCCCGGTACTTGGATCGACTTGTGTGGACCAGAGTTGTCTTCCTCGGAGCCTTCTTGTCTCGGGACGGTCCTGGTTGTCTTCTCCAGGTGATGGACTGAGTTGTGCGGCCCAGAGTTGTCTTTCTCGTCCTCTTCTTTAACGGGACGGTCCTTGTCGTGTTCTCTCGGTAACAGAATTGACCTGTGCGGCACAGTTCGATCTTCCTCGTACTCTTCCGACTGTCAGCGAGCTTCTCCGATTCTCTTCGGTAAGAAGTGCGTCTAGCTCGGCTTTGCTTCTTTGCTATCTCCGATCTGGAGATCCTCCCGTGGCTTGGCAGCCCTACTCTCTCTCCTAGTGGAGCACTCTCTCTCGGGGCGGTTGCCCAACAAACCTCTCTGCTTCTCTCGGTCTCCGAGGGGAGAACCCTTCGTGGCCGCTCGCCATTGGCTAACTGCCTTTCCAGCTCTCTGCGCTGCTCTATATGCCCGCCGGCTGCCTCCCTTTCACTCCGACAGAGTCCACTACCGCAAGGGAGATTGGGTTGGTTGAACGTATTCTTCTCACAAGGCGTCGGTCGAATCAAACAAAAATAGATAGGGGGGGGGGGGGAATTGGACAGTTCCACAGGTAACACTATTTCTTAATGTATCGAGACAAACTATTTAAAATGAGAGCTTGTTTCTAAACAGAGTTATGTAAAATTAATAGTATAGTAACTACATCTAAACTTAAGAATTAATAATTAACTATTAAATTAATAATCAAGTTATCCTGAAAATAAAATCAATAATTACCCTTAAAATTGGTAGGGCAAATTCATATAGGAAAAGGGTGAAGTATTGCCTGTGTATTATCCTGTGTAACAGATTCCTGTAGATCACAATAAAAATACCATTCAAATCATTTAGGCTATCTGAACAACGATAATTAAAACTTAATTGTTAATCTACTAGAACTAACTTATCTAACAATTGTCCACTGAAATCTGATCTGATGATCGCTAAATGATGATCTGATGATCGCTAGTTAAATCAATATATTTAGTGTAAATTGCTGCCTGAATTTTTGTTCAAAGTTCTTAGTACAATCGTTCAGGAGCTAAGGGGTTCTTGCGACTCGAAAAGCATGGCTTGACACGGCTCTACGGAGGCCACAACCGGATACCAGATCCCCTTTTCGTTTCCGACGTCTGTGATCAGGATCTTCTCTGTGAGACTCTGCGTGAAGGCGGCTTGCCAAGGCCGGGAACAGTCTTCTTCTAGCGCGTCGGGTGCGACTTGCACGAAACAACCCTTTTATTTCACATCGTGGATAGTCGATCATTGCTGGATGATCTTTCAGGTGACGTCCGCTTTCATTGTTTTTCACTGCCGGGGCTTCTTATTCGGACTTTTGTCCAAACATGTACTTCTCCACTGGAAGGCTAACTTTTCGACTTGAGGAACTTCCTTCGTGGCTGACTTCTTACTGCTGACGACTGCTTGCCGTGGAGACTGCTTCACTCTTCTTCTCGGCTGGAGGACACCTTGCGGCTGCTTGCTGCCCAAGACGATCTGTTCTTCACTTCTTCTCCGGCTAGAGAACTCACGGTTGGCGGCTACTTGCCGCGAGGACGATCTTCCCAGACTGCATCTGCATCCCTATTTAAGGCTGCCTAACGCCTCCTTCTCATCTTCGGAACAGTCAATTCTCAATATGGAGGCAGGGTCAGACTAGTCGACTCTAGGAGGGAAGTTGGCCTAATCCACCGGTAACAATATAATAACAAATAATTCAGTAGATTTTTGTGTTTTAGTCAAAACCACATTTAGTTAATTTAAGATTACCCGAATTGATTGTTATTTTAAATTCAAGATTTTTAAAATTTTAGAAACTACTTTGGAAAAAAAAATCTCACTTACTGTTGCTAAAACACGGTCACCAGATATCAATGCAAAAGTTGTCGATGCAGAGGTGGCAGAAGATCTGAACGGAAAACTACATCCTGAGAAATAAAGAAATATTACTTGGATGACATTTATTGAGTTAATCTTACTAACAATGAATAATCACAAATGAATGTAATACTAAATTCAAGAAATATATAAATTCCAGGAAATACAAGGTGTTCATAAATTAAAGTTCACATTTCGAAAGCCTGTAAAACAATGGAGAATCAATCAGCGGAACGACTTCATATTTCACATGAGGACGTTCCTGGCGATTGAAAAACTTCCGAAAGTGGCCACTACGCTGGTATACTGTAGTGGATACGAGTGTTACACAAGGAAATGTTCGATATAGTTTCGATATGTTACTGAAATCGCAACATCGCATGCTCAACTACAGCACATGTATTATCATTGTAATGCTTGTGGCGTGTAATGCTGGTCTTCAGGCCCTCAAAGTTAACTAGGTGTTCATGATAGACAAGGCATAATAGATGCCCCGACAGCCAAAAGTCGCAGGGGCTGAGATCCGGCGAACGTTGTACGAAAACGGAGGTTGATTATTCTGTCATCGGTAAAAATAGCCCGAAGCAACCGCTTGACAGGGATAGCGATGTGAGGAGGGGTACCATACTGCAGGAAACCGTTGTATCCATACATTGACGCCAAGCTTCACATGAAAAGGAATCTGTCTCCAGAATTTCTGGATAATTTTTAAACCACCATTTCCGGTAACAGACCCAGTTTTTAGTTCCTTTACTATCGTAAATGTTGTGAATCTGTTAAGGCAGAGTGCGCGATCCTTTGGTAACACTATCATTATGCAATGAAGTGACACATTCGTGACATGTGTGGTTTTATAGCATTTTCAATCACTTGTCATGGCAGGTGCATTTGTTATTTTGCAGCACTAAAGGTCACCTTTGGAAGTATAGTTTTTTTTTGCGCGCCACATAAAATTCTAGGAAGACAATGAGAAAACAATGCAAAATATCACGAACATGGAGGGGCGTTGGCCCTGAAAATACCCTATTCCTATATTTTTTGGGCTTCTGAACACGATGGTAAAATTCGTCTGTCGATCCGATCTTTGGTTTTGGAGTTTTTAGAGGGAATACACTAACAACAATGCCAAATATCTCGAATATGAGGAGGCCTTTGAAAATACCCCATTCCTACGGTGTGGGCCTCTGAACACGATAGTGAAAGCTATTTGTCAATCCGACCTTCCGGTCGGGAGTTATTAGGGGAGGACAGAACGGAGGGACAGACAGGACAAACGCAATAGCTACCGAATTTGGTCGTTTATCACATTAGCG
>JAFIDM010000001.1:33440150-33459820 GCA_023159025.1 Thereuonema tuberculata
ATATTTATTGAACTTGTGACGTGAATATTTATTGAACTTGTGACGTGGATATTTAGTGAACTTGTGACGTGGATATTTAGTGGATATTGTAAACATTTTAATTTATGTTTTAATTTTCGGAACGAAAGTTTTATTTGGAGGGAGTATTTGTAAAGATAAAATTTCTGATATATGAGTTAATTAAAAATTTCGAAAATATAACAAAAAACATTTTTCGAAACGCTAACTCAAAAACTTATATTAACTTTGTATATTTACTTTTCTGTAAAGCATGTAAAATAATTCAAAAATAAAACACCTTGAATCAAAAGGAAACAGGAACAACAGTATAAAATGTCATTAATTAATAGGAAAAATTTTATATCTAATATATCAGCTCTCCTTTCCAAAACGCAAGATATCCGAATCAAGTTAAATAACTAGAGTACATTTCTAAATAATCTCAGTTGAAAAATTAATTAGATTTGATATACTTGAGTCTTTTAAAATTTTCTTTTAGCAAATTCGGACATACATCAGTTGTTGTGCAATTCACATTTTTCTGCGTGAGATACGTGAAGTAATTACCAGGTTAATTGCCGTAGTTTACTGAATTCTACAGTTTACTTCAATTGTTTCTCTTCTTTTGCTGTGTGCTGGTAAGAATTTTTTAAATAAATTAAATTATCACCTACAAAGAACTTCTATCTATTGTAGTAGTACGTAGTTCTTAATTAGCTACTCATTTTAGCAAATATAAAATAGTATTTACAAAAACGTCACAAGTGGTGGCATAAAAAAAGAGAATTATAATTCAAGTTTTTTAAGAGTACCGGTAATCTAAAACTAGAGGCCAAATCTATACTTTAAAAATTTTGTCACTATCCATACCTCGTTCCTGTTCTTTATGTTATCCTTTACAAAATTTGTAAGATTTGGGTAGTCCGATTTTAATTATTTTTGACACATATGTAGATTATAATGTTTTGAACTAGTTTCCAAAATATCACTCAAAAATATGAAACAGGATCCGAGATATTAGCTGCTAAAAGTTAACAATTTAACAAGGCAAAAAGCACTTTTAATCATAATATTAGAGACTACCGTCTCTAATGATATAAAATAGGCAAAATACATTTACCAAAATGTAATACATAAATACTTTCTGAAGCTAAATTAATTGACTGAAACTTACCAAATCTTTCTCCTGAAAAAATATCACTTCAAATAATTCATAGAAGATCAGCAAATTTACATCCAGGAACAGTCCCAATGTTCCACCGATATCAATAATCAAAATAAGAAAGGAATACCAATTATATTCACGAGTGCACAGAAAGCGATTGGAGTCAAAATTAATTTGAATAACAGCCTTCTTTCGCAAGGGTTGTTGAACGTTAACTTCTGTGATATAAGTAATTTCTTGACATTTTGATGGGCATTTACATTGAAACGCACTTTCTAAAATATTGTGTGTATTATCAACTGATTTAACAAATTCATCCTCAGTTGTGCAATTGGGTAGAATAGAATTGATCAAAAAGGGCAATCTGTAAAGAAAGATAAACCAATGACGTTGATTCAGTATTCTTTGATTCATTATTCAGATACAAATAAGCAGATTAATGAAAATCGACATATATTTCTGTAACAATAAAATCTGAAAAAATGCAGCAATCTTGATATTGAAGTAAAAGTAGCGATTGCAGAATCAATCAGTAATGAAAAAAATTGTTTTGAAATGGCAGGTTTTTAGGAAGAAGCATATACAACAAATTACAACTAAATTTCTGCTTTTGTGACAGCTTTAATAAAAGCTTTTACATGAGATTAGATTTATGACCAGCAAGTCATAATACGTATTTCCATATTGATGAATATTCAAAAAAAATTATTATAATATTTTTATTTTTTTAATTATTTCTGGTCTTTTTATATTTTTATATTTAAAGGAAAATCGTAAAAAACTTTTGACATAAAATTATACTATTTTAATGTTAATACAATAGGTTACCATGTAAGTGATGAGTCAATTTCTTAGATTCTGTTACAAGTTTTTTTGAAATTATCTTCTGTTTCTTTAGTTTATTTCATTTCCTCTGGTGATCGATAGCTATTCGAGAAATTCTTTTTTTTTTTATGGTTGCCCACTGCCAGTGATGTTGAAATCTCCTTTTCCACTGGTTTTCTGAAATAAAACTGAAATCCATCACAGAAATAAAACTCTTCTGTCAAACATTTGCACATGATGAAGCAGTAAATTTTCGTTAATCAAACTCAACACTGATGGTTGACGGTGAATTGCTAATCAAAACCGACTTTTTATTATTGAGTAGTTGTTTTTCGAAATAGTTAAAAGGAAACCAGCACTTCTCTCAGTCACCTTTGCTGGCCATCGTAATGGGATACAATAATTCCATTTGCATTATAATGTATTTCCAAATAAAGAGAACTTGCTCCGAGGAAAGGGCTACTATAACAAAATCAGAGATTTCCTTTATTGTCTTTCTTTTAAAGAGATTAGTTAATTGGTTGTATTGTTATAGTAATTAATGTTTTAGAGGATTTCGTTTCTACAGAGTAAAAAGACTGACCGGCAAGTTATGTTTTTCTCAATGATCTCCCTTAAACAGTTTTCATGACATTCATCTACTACACTTCCTTCATAACAAGGACGTCCAGTGACATTAAGTCTAATAGCCTGCAATTAAAAAATAGAAGTTAGTAAAATTAAACTATTTTCTACAGTTTAAGATTAGACTAAAATTAAGATTAAGATTCGATTAAAATTCGTAAAAAAATAGCATAGTTACCATTTGTCTCCTTATAGTGAAACTATACTCAAAAAAAAATTGTAACACTTGCATATTTCTCAAATTAAAAATAATAGCTTCTTTTTGAGGTTCGTCATTCATGTTCTGTAAAATAGAATGATATATTAACCACATAATATTACAATATTTATTACAGTAAGATATTCTCTTTTTTTAACGAAGGATAATACATCTGTTTTAGATTCTTTTTAAAAGTGATAGTAATTTTATTAAATAAAATTTTTACTAAAACTTAAGATCTTATCCAAAGCGGAATTTAGTGTAATTATGTTATCATTTCCATGATAATATATTTCATTTTTTCAAAATCATCTTTGCGATGCACAAGGTTTAACATGTTTTATTATCAACACGCCGAAGCCCTCTAAAATTTCCAACCCCACGTCCACGTCGTCGAGGGTGGAAACAGATGTAGTAAGAAACTCCCAGTTGGAGGTCCCGAAACATGCTGGCTAACGGGGCTATGGTTTTACCCAAATTAAGGTGGGAGGTATCGTGCTGAGGACTGAATGGTACAAGGGTAGTGAAAAATCTTGTGCCTCAAACGATCCCTTTGGGGCGCCTGGCGAGTACCCATCGTATATAGCCTTCTGCTTGGAATAGGGGGATAGCCAAGCGGTGACTTTTTATTTCCCCCGGTAAATAAAATTGGATGGATAAAAATAAAAACAAAAATCAAGGGTTAAGGTCGCCTTCGGGAAGTACCCAACCATTAAAAGCAGCTACCACGGTAGCTGAATCTAGGGAAGAAAACGGTAATACTGGGATCTCCCAACAAGCAAAACCTAGCTCCATGAGGTTAACAGGCAGTTCCGAGTTATCTTCTGGAGCTAGGGAATTAAAACACACTGCTTCTAACATAAGCAGGCTACACATTGGCGGTTTATCCAAAACAGCCAGAAGAAATATGAGGAGGAAATTGCAAAGACAGAGGCAAGCAGAAAGCCCTGTAGCCAAAGACGAGCAAACACCCTCAAAGCCCTGTAGCCAAAGACGAGCAAACACCCTCAAAGAATCCACCAAGAGACAGCGTTCAGATGCGATGACACCATCACCCCAGAACGCACAGGGCCCACCAAAGAGACCAAAGAAGGGAGCCAAACAACAAACCTATAGAGAGGTCACTTCTTGTGTCAAGATGGCCGTCATTAAGGAAAAATTCCCAGACGAGAAACTGGACGATAGTGAAGTAGGTACCATCCAGATGGACCTTCTTAGGCGGGTGGATGGAACTCCAGAAGGGGAACCTCTACCACTAATGAAGAGTTTCAGCTTGAATAGAGTGGTACTATTTTACCTATGCGAAAATCAGGCTACTGCACTTTGGGTGACAGAAGCCTTTAATGATAATGACAGTAATCTGCAGGCACGAGGCTCAGGGTTCTGAAAGCTAGTGACCTGCCAAAACCTGTCAAAGTAGCTTTCAAGACGAAAGACATATGGACAATCGACTCAGCTGTCCTACTGCGGAGGCTCAATACCTACAACAAGAGGCTTAACACCAATTGTTGGAGAGTGCTGAACCGTATCGCAGACCCTCAGGCTCTGAGATGGATTTTCCAAGTTGACAGAGAATCTGCCACGGCCATCATTGAGGCTAAATGCTTAGCGTATACTGGGGTCGATAAGGGAATATTAAGATCCTACACGACCCAGAGCACGTGAAACCCGAGGTTGATACCTGTGCCCACTACCTCCAAGGAGCCAACAGGCAGTTTCACGCCTTCAGGAGATGTTGATGATCAGGCAGTCGCAGCTATGGATGTGGTGACAGGTGAATTAGACATGGGATCGGCTCCGTCCGAAAACAAACATGGAACTGGTTGAGATGGACGAGGGTGGGAAACTCTCTGATCGGGTGTTGGATTCCGATACCCACAGTGAGGAAAACACCTAATCGTTTCATTCTCAGCCTCTGATTCCCTAATGTCTCCACAGACATGCTGAACTGTATTCAGATCAATCTACATCATAGCCGGTCTGCTTCTGCGGCCTTGTGCCACAGACTGGCTGAGGATAGTATTGATTTAGCCATTATCCAAGAACCTTGTATTTATAAGGGTAACATTTTAGGATTACCAAGATCAGGGTGGTCATGTATATATGACACCAACTGTGATAATATGAGAACCTGTATTTTGGTTAGGAAAGGTATAAATGCCATACCCCTTATAGAATTTCTCTCGAGAGACACAACTATAGTTAAACTCTTATTGGAGGATAGGAAAATTAGCGAACTAGTTGTGGTCTCAGCATATTTCCCCTATGAGGAGAACGATAACTTACCTCCTTTGGAGTTAAGGAATCTAATAAATCACTGCGAAAGCAATGGAACACAATTCATCATTGGATGTGACGCCAATGTTCACCCTATCGCCTGGGGAAGCACTGACTGCAACCAAAGAGGAGAAAACCTCATGGAATATTTGGTAAGTACAAATTTACATGTTTTAAATAAAGGCAATGAACCTACTTTCATTGTTAGTAATAGGAGTGAAGTCATTGATCTTACACTCTGTTCTGTTAATTTACTGTGTTCTATTAATAACTGGTATGTATCTAATGAACTTTCTCTTTCAGATCATGGGTACATTTGCTTCTATGTTGGAAGCAAAAGACAACAAATGGTATTTCCTAGGAACCCCAGAAAGACGAATTGGACGGGCGTTAAGGAGGATCTAGAAATACTAACTGGAGATATGAATTATAACATACACTTGGTGTTAGATATTGAGTTGGCTGTTGACCAGTTGCAACAAGCTATTCTCAATTCCTATCAGCAAAATTGTCCGGTCAAGGTTGCTAGTCTACCAAGGCATGTTCCTTGGTGGAATAATGAACTTAACAGCCTAAGACATAAAACAAGAAGGCTTTTTAACACAGCAAAAAAAGATAGGTGAATGGGAGGAGTTTAAAAACACCCTCACCTGTTACAATAAGGCCATTAGAGAGGCTAAAAAGAAATCTTGGAGAAAGTTCTGTGAATATGTTTCAGACATCTCCAGTACTGCCAAGCTTGTTAAAATCTTAGATAAAGGTAACTATAACCAACTAAGTTCCATAAAACTTGAGAATGGTAGTTACACAAAATCTGGAAAAGAAACACTAAAAGAAATGCTAGGAGTACACTTTCCAGAATCCAAAGAAATCAGTATTGAGGATAACTCAGAGGTAACCGAACAGCCTGGTGTATGTCTAGAAGTATTGTGGATCAATATAAAATAAGATGGGCTATTTCTACATTTAAACCCTTCAAAGCCCCAAGTACGGACGGTATTATCCTAATGCATTTGCAAGAAGGATTGGATATCGTTACACCGATTCTTTGCCGGATTTTTAGGCCAAGTATAGCACTAGGTTATCTCCCGCTACAATGGAGACAAAACAGAGCTATCTTTATTCCTAAACCTGGCAATCCAAGCTACACGCAAGCTAAGTCGTATCGACCAATCAGCCTTACCTCTTTTTTGCTTAAAACTCTAGAGAAGTTTGTTGATAGATACATAAGAGATGAGATTCTTATATCTTATCCTCTCGCCAGTCAACAATTTGCCTATCAGCAAGGTAAATCGACTGAAACGGCTCTTCATCGTATTGTGATACTGTTGGAGAAAGCCCTTGAGCATAAGAAATTTGCTCTAACTGATTTCATGGATATTGAGGGGGCCTTCGATAGAATCTCTTTAGAGGCTATCGATGCAGCCACTCACAAACATGGAATTAACCCTACCTTACGGCGATGGTTGAGATCAATTCTAAGTGAACGTGTGGTTATATCCTCGCTTCTCGGGGACACCTTAGCAGTCGCTACTAGCAGAGGTTGCCCGCAGGGAGGGGTTCTCTCTCCTTTGCTGTGGTGCCTTGTGGTGGATGAACTGCTGGTGTCTCTTGGGAGGTTTGGGTGTGGCTGCATTGGTTATGCGGATGACATCTCAATAGTCGTTAGAGGTAAATTCCCCAAAACCGTATCAGAAATTATGCAGGATGCTCTGGTACTGGTTGAAAAGTGGTGCAAAAAAGTAGGTCTTTCAGTCAATCCTGATAAAACGACCTTGATACCTTTCACAAGGAAAAAGAGCTTGCACGAGCTGCAAGCTCTTACCTTCTTTGATAGGAAGCTTACCATCTCTTCAAAAGTCAAGTATTTGAGTGTTATACTTGGCCAAAGAATGACTTGGAGACAACATTTAGAGCACTCGATTACGAAAGCAGAAAGAATCCTTTGGTCGTGTCGGGGTGCTATTGGTAAAACCTGGGGTATAACCCCAAAGGTTATGCACTGGATCTACACTATGATCATTAGACCCATTCTCATATACGCTAGCTCAATGTGAGCTCAATAAGCTACAAAGAATGGCGTGCATAGGTATCACAGGGGCAATGAGAACCGCACCCACAGCTGCGGTAGAATTGCTGCTGGGATTCTTGCCACTACATTTACATATTGAGGCTGAAGCCACACTGGGAGCTTTAAGGCTTAAAGACTGCTGGTGAGTGGTGCTACTCCCATTCGGCAAGCAGTCATACTAAACTCTACACACAGCATTCAAGTCAGGAGTCAGTCCTGCTAATGATACTGATAAAATGCTTCCCTATTATTTCTTTGAAAGACCATTCAGCATACATTTTCCAAGTAGAGCTGAGTGGGATTCTGGATCAATTCCTGTAATCACAGATGAGTCTGTTTAATATACGGATGGATCCAAGTCTGCCAATGGCTCCGGAGCAGGTGTGTATTACCTAACTGGCAGGTATGGTTTTTCTTATAACCTAGGTAATTTCACAACTGTCTTTCAAGCAGAAATCTTTGCAATTCTCGCTTGTACCGGTATCTGTTTGGACAGAAACATCAAACATAAGAATATTTATATTTTTTCTGATAGCCAGGCAGCACTGAATGCTCTGAATCAGTGTCGCATTACTTCTAAGATAGTTTTTGATTGCCTCAAAGCTCTGACTTTACTGGCACAATTCAATAAGGTTCGTCTTTTTTGGGTGCCCGGACACAGTGGTCATGAAGGCAATGAGAAAGCCGATTCCTTCGCTAAGAAAGGCTCGGAGATGACCTTCATAGGTCCGGAACCTGTTATTGGTTTAACCAATAACATGATTAGGAAGATCTTTCTTAAGAAAATGAGAGCTTTACAGCTTAAGCTATGGCATAAGCTTGAGGGTCAGAGACAAGCCAAGATGCTAATCCATGGACCAAACAATAAACGATCCTCCGAACTTTTAAGATTACGGAAAAAAGAACTTCGTATTGTTGTCGGTCTACTCACTGGACATTGTCGTCTTAACAAACATTTATGGCTTTTAAACTTAAAAGACAACCCAAAGCGACCTCTTCTCTTTCAATGTTAGCGGTCGGCCAGGAAAGGACAATCTATAATCTGCTTTGCATTCTGGGAGGTTCATCTTTCGGCGTGTTGATAGTAGTATACGAATTTTTCTGAGATAATAAATTTTCCAGAAAAAACAGTGTTGATTAAAATTATAATTAAAAACGCAGTAATGTAAATATATAAAGGAGAAGTTTGCTTACTTGATTGTACAATCCTAGGCCCCTTGACTGATCTGGACCAAATTTGCAGAATTATTCGTTAGGACCCTGCGAGAACAACATGCTGCAAATCTGGACACATCTCCCCCTTCCCTGAATTAATCCCTGTGACACTTTTGCATAATTTTGAAGTATTGGGCTATTAACTCACTTCTGTCTCCATTACAGAAGTATTAGTGTGGCGCAGGCTTTTAGAGATTTGGTTACCGTGTTCAAATCTGCTTGAGACAATATTTTTTTTTGTACAGGGTTTCAGAAATTAAAATTCACCTATTCTACGCACTCTACAGCAAAAACTAGTTTTTGGAATCGCACTAAATTTGCATGTCATAATGACGCCTTTAGAAGGACAATCATTGAACAAAAAATTAGTTCCAAAAATCATCTATTGTAGGCGTTTGTAGGCGTGTTTGCTGACCATGACAATGAAGTACAGCACTGATATGGGTAAAGTCACGTCACCACAAGTTCAATATTTTGACAGCATTATCTGCTACAGTTTTTACATTTCAAATTCACCCTTTTACAAATGAAATTCACCCTTTTGCAAATGAAATTCAACCTTTTACAAATCGTCTTTAAACTTAAAGAAAACGAATTAAACAATATGTATAATATGTTTATATTATTGTGTAGTAATTTCAATCATTGTTTCAATCTTTTTATTCTATTTTTTGTACAATACGTATTTATATGTACACTTTAATTCGTTTAATACGATTTGTAAAAACGTTGAATTTCATTTGCAAAAGGGTGAATTTCATTTCAAAATGGTGAATTCTATTTGCAAAAGGGTGAATTTCATTTGCAAAAGGTGAATCCATTTGCAAAAGGGTGAATTTGAAGTGTAAAAACTGTATCATGTGAAATCACAGAATCGCATGTTCAATTGTTGAAACCAAGGTTTCTCTGGAAATGTTGAGCACGTGAAGTGATAATGCTTGCTTTAAAATCTGCCACGGTTGCTAAGTTGTGAAGAAAAAAACAGATTTTTAAGATACCCCACAGTCAAAAATCGATTGGGGTGAGATCCGGTGAGCATGCGGGTCACGCAATACTGAGATACCAGCTGATGACCAGGTCATCAGGGAAATGATTGCAGAGCACATGTTCACAACAATTGGCGATGTATGGAGGGGAATATTATTGAATCAAGACACTGATGTCGCTGGAGTGCTGCAATCACTGAAGTGCTTAATAATGATGCATATCGATTGCCAGTAACGCAACATGGAGTGAGACCTATGAGCCCAAGCTCTTCGAAGAAAAACCGTCCAACAATGAATGCTGCCGTAATCCCACACCAAACTGTCACTTTTGGGAAATGTAAAGAAACTTATTAAGTGCTTACACCATACTCATCCTAATTTCCTCTCTTTTAGAAGTTTTAATATTAAGCATCAGCATAATCAACACAAATAAATGTATTAAATACATAATACATTTATTGAAAAACGCAAATTTTCGAAGAGAAAATCGTCTCTTTTAAAAATTTTAAGAAATTTCTAGACATGCTTTGGGATTTTCCCTCACCCAAATGCAACAATTATGCGAGTTAACAGCACCATGCAAATGGAAATGAGCTAGTCCATGCAGAAAATGTCCCAGGGCCATTCCGGATCAACCTCTGTCAGAGCTAAGAACTGTAGCGCAAAGGTCTCTCATTGTTGCAGAACAGGAGACAGCACTTGTTGAACATCAGCAACTTTAAAAGAAAGTAGCGCGTAATATTCCGACAATTTTGTGGACCGTGGCAACAGGCTGACTCAACGAATATGCAATGCGCCGAACACTGACGCTGACCTTTGACATCTTGTCCTCTTCCACTTTGGTCTCAACATCATCAACCACCTGTGCGGCAACAGGCTTTCGTCCTTTTCCGACTTTCATATTCAATGACCCTGTTCCTTTAAATTTGAGGATGATTTTTCGTAACCCATTCACAGTCATTGGACCTCGTCGAAAACTCCGCAAAGCTTCTGAAGTTATGGATTGATAGGAGTTATGTTAGAAAACATTAGTGAATGAGACCAGTATTTATTAAGTTTTTTTATTAAGTTTTTTTTTTCTCATTATAATTTGGTGTTAATTATTTTAATAAATGAATTTATTGAATGATGTATCAAGATTGCCTATATGAATTTCTTCTTGACTGATTCTATGTTTGCATTTTTTGTCATACAGGTAAGTTACTGCTTTGATTCAGGAAGTTTATTGTCGTGGAATTAAAATAAATAGGTGCACTTACCATTCTCAATCCATCAAACATTTTATCATGATAGATATAGATATTTGTAGTGAACCCATGAGTTTTTAAACTTTCATCTACAATAGAAAATAACATCTTAATTAGCTTTATTTAAATGAAATAAGACAACGGAATTCATGTTATTATTAATAAAATTATTTTCTAAAACTTTAGTAAATTTATCAAAAATCAGTTTTGTTCTTAATGTTCTTATAATTTGTTAAAATATGTTCTAAATTTACTTTTTTATATTAAACCAATTCTAAATGCTTATGCTATCAAATATTGCTTAATAAATTTATTATACAATGATTTTCATTGAGACCTTATGGTTTTAAACTTTAACAAATAAAAAACTAAATTTTAATTAAAAACTAATTAATTTTGAAAATTAAAGTTTATTTTTCCAAAGGTCCATTTTCAAAAGCTGTATAATACTTAATTTTTACAAAAGATCAATGGTTTTTTTTATTAACAGTCAGATAAGGTTTTAATTTAGTTTGTTTAATTAATTTGTCCAATGTAGTTTGACCAATTTTAAATTTCACAAATTAAAATATAAATAACTGTGGTTGTTTTTCATGATGATATTATTGAGTTATATTCCTCGCTGACTATATTCTTACGCTTCATTAATATTTATGTATTTTTAATTACGAAAATTTTAATAAAACTTAAATACTTAAAATATTAATAATAAGTAAAAATTAAACAGAGCATATTCCATAATATTGAGTAGTACTAAATTAATGCATTTAATAAATTGTGTAATTTTACACAATTTACAGATAAAATAGATTGATAGATAGATAGATATCCAATATAATATAAACAACATACAAACTAAGAGACAAAAAACCAAGTATCGTGAATTTTACATTCTACATCAATAGCTTACATAAAACAAACTAACTATGCTTTATATAAAAAGCATATTTGTGTAAAAAAGACCGTTTTAAAATAGTTAAATTTTGAAGATTTGAAAAAGACATTTATAAATTTAATATTGAAGATCAAAAGTCAAATAATAATGAACATTTGTAATTTAATATTGAAGATCAAAAGTTAATTATCAAGGAAGAAGATTATTCATTGGACTTATAATTTGGACAATAAATTTGAATTATATTTAAACTAAAGGAATGAACGGATTCGATGTTCACGTTTTATATTGTTAGAAGTTTCTTGCTTTGTATTATTAATGTGATGTAGTTTTAGTTTTAGGAACAGGGAGAGGTATTCTCCCTTCCTATAGAGTAATTTTAGAAATCATCTCGTTAAAGTCTCTGAAATGGGACGAAATATTGATGTCTGGTGAATTATGGAGTTATAAAATTATAGAAGTTTATAGTATTGATTAAAATAATTTTAACATCAATGTGTTTGAAGAACATATGAAGAAGTTAAAAATAGGAATGTTTAAACGCAAAGAAAACGAATATTCCATATCAAATAGCAACAAACTTTCAGAACTGCATAAAAAATAACATATTTACAACAGACAATCAAAAATGTGAATTTCGCATTATGAATTTCGCATTTTAATGTATACCAATCGATGTTAATTTCCCTGAATCGTTTTCCAAACCTTGTTGAAAAAAATGGAAAGTCTCTCTCTCTATCTCTCTCCCTCTCCTGATTGAAATAGATCTCAGATCTGTGTAGGTCCTTTTTTTGAGTGATTTCCTCACTCTGCGATGAGATATATTATCTCGATATTTCGGCCCGGTGCCTCGGGCCTTCTTCGGGAGATGTATAAGGGCTCGTATGCACATGGAATTTTTTTGTTCCAAAGCAATAAAGTGACCGCAGAAGGAGTTATAAAATTTCACCCTAGCGGACATGTGCCGTGGTTAAAGTAATAATTGTTGTGGTTAGAAACAGAATTTTTTCCTCCTATAGGTAAAAATAGAAGTCTGCTCGATATTTCTTTGGAATTCTGACTCTGGCGCTCGTGGGGGAAGTGGAAAGTCTTCCTTTTTTCAAAGCATTCCGTCCAAACTTAACCAAAACGTTCTTTAGTAAGACAATCAATTGATACTTTATTTTAACTTAATTTTCATTAAAAAAAAATCACTAATTACAATTCTAATGTTTGGAATAATTTTCTTATTTTGTTTTTGTTTTTTTTTGTTTTTTTTTTTATATTCTCTTAAATTAGATTGAAATTTTTACAGTAATATGAAAAGGAAGGAATATTATAGAAGAATACGGAACTTTCAAGACTCCCTTAATAATTTTTAACTGCCGAAAATTGCATATTTTCAATTAAAAAATTAATAACTAACTTAGTTAATATACAGTTAAGTGATTCCATTGAAGTTATGGATTGGAGGAATTTTTATTAGATTAAAAATGTCCCATCGTAACTTATAATAGGCTTTATTAACTTGGAAAAGAAATAACTGGAGATATTTCAAATCAAATTTATATAACATAAATAATCCAATTAAAATGATAAACCTGCTAATGAAATGTATTCATCAATAAAAAAAAAAAATAATAGACATTTGAAAGAAATTAATGAAAAATATATGACAAATAATTTATGCTCATCAAAGATAAATAGAGATATATATAAAAAAGCTTGGATGACTGATGATTTATTTAATCATATTAGAGAAAAAGATAAACTATTTCAAAGACATAAAAACAATAAAACAAATAAAAAATATTTTGAAGAATATAAAATGAAAAGAAATTGGTTAAACAGTTATTTAAGAAAAAAAAAAAAAAAAAAACTACTATTACAATAAACTAAACGAAAACATTAAAAACGGAAGACACTATTGGAATATAATAAATTCTGCAATAAACAAAAATGACATTATAACTGTAAATAACAATCTGGAAAAACTTATACAAAGAAAAGGATTACAAATCTCTCTCACTGAAATGAGAAACTACCGTATTGTCCGACGTATAAGACGACTGGGAGTATAAGACGACCCCCAATTTTTCCAATTAAAATATAGAGTTTGGGATATATTCGCCGTATAAGACTACCCCTCTTCCAATGCACACCAAATAGAAATTAAAAAAAAACATCAGATTTGATATCAATATGGTAATTTTAATTCAAATGCTTATGACAAGCATATACTTAGCAGGAAACTGTCACTTATAAACATAATGATGTTGGTCATCAAACATGTAAACATAAAACAGTGCAAGTGGATTAAACTTTTCCTTTAAAAGCGATGTACCTTACCGGCGATTGGCTGGTTCTTATATACAATGCCTGCTTGGATTGGTCAGCTCTCCCTGTCTCCAAGTAACTGTAGCTTTGTTTATTCTGGTGCATTATTTTAATGCTACATTTTTTTTAGAATTTCACTAAAATCATGGTATTTCTTAACTGCAGCCTTGTTTATTCTGTCCCCGCTCTATCTCTTTTTTCCATACCCCGGGCGTCCCTGATGCCTGCAACTTGCTGCAGGGACCGCGTTAAGTCACTTCTTTCCACGAATCTTGGTGAGTGAATTTTCTTCTACCGTATTTTGTACAACGCCGTCCTTGCTGCTTTCATACGTTTGCCGCATACGGCGGAATGCGGCCGCGGACGTTTTTAAGCTTCCCCCCACCATATGCGGCGACCGCAGATTCTCCAGTTCGGCTCGGAAGTTTCAGAACCCGGTGTATAAGACGACCCCCGGCTTTTGAGAAAATTTTCCTGGTTTAAAAAGTCGTCTTAAACGCCGGACTATATGGTACTTCACAAAAATTGATAATGTTGAAATTTGTAATTGAAATAAAAATCTTCTAAAAACAAATATATCCCAGTCTCCTAATTAAACTAAACATTAAGTTTTCTTTTTTTTTTTAAAAAAAAAAAACCCAAAAAAAACAAATAAACAAAATAAGAAAATTATTCCAAACATTAGAATTGTAATTAGTTATTTTTTTTTTATTGAAAGTTAAGATAAAATAAAGTATCAATTGATTGTCTTACTAAAGAACGTTTCAGTTAAGTTTGGACGGAATGCTTTGAAAAAAGGAAGACGTTCCACTTCCCCCACGAGCGCCAGAGTCACAATTCCAAAGAAATATCAAGCAGACTTCTATTTTACCTATAGGAGGAAAAATTCTGTTTCTAACCACAACAATTATCACTAACCACGGCACGTGTCCGCTGGGGTGAAATTTTATGACTCCTTCTGCGGTCACTTTATTGCTTTGGAACAAAAAATTCCATGAGCGTACGAGCCCTAAATGTCAATCACGTAAAGGTGAGCGCAGAACTAACAACTTCCATCGTTAGTTTCTCTGATAAGTTACTCATGTTGTTTATTCCGAGCAACCGGTGGCGGCAATTGTGAGATGGAGAAGGGGTGGGAGGGGACAGCGAAAAAAAAAGAAGAGTCCTTCGGGACAATTTCTTAATTGCGTGAGGGGGTGCGTGAGCGGTGACGAACTCAATTGGTCCCTTCAAAAACACCCTTAGAGCTTAAACGCACTGGAGAAAACATGTGTCCCCTTTTATTACCTCTTCCTCCTTTTACAACTCCCCTGAGGTATGACCCCTTCCCTTTGAAAATGGATTACACTGGTTAAAACACGGGGGTCTGCACTTAGCCTTTTTTCCGACAAGACACAGCGGAGACTGGTCACAGTTCCAAAAAGAGGGGACACATACAACCCTCGGGCAAAAAAAGTCAATTAACCTGAATTCACAAAAAGCGAAACCAAGTTAGTAAAAATGAGATAGTTCATGTAATTTACTCTGATAGCTAAATATATTTATTTTTAACGTGATTTAGGTTTTCTTTGTGATTTTATTGAAGTTGGAGGAATATTTATTAGATTAATAATCTCCCATCAAATTAAAGATTACGATTTGAAGTCGATAGTTAATTTTTTTTTTTTTAAGATAATGTACTAATATTTTATTAGTTTTTTTTTGTTGTTGTTGTTTTTTTTTGTTTGTTTTTTTTTTTTTTTTTTTTTTTACGTAACGTAAATTCTTTTCTACATTAATACTGTATAAATTACAGTTGTTCCTTTTAAAAAAAGGAATCGTGAATCATAGGACGCATTCTAAATACAGTATTTATAGTTAATCAATATGAATAAATTTGTATTGTTAATTGTTGTTACTTCTGTGTTGTTGTATATTTAATATTTTATATAATTTATATTGAATTTATTGCAGATGTAAGTAATATGCGAATTTTCTTTAAAATTTAATTTAGAACTAAAATCAATCAAATAAAGAGCACAGGTAAATCGATAAACAGTAAATTGAGATAATTCATATACTTTACTTTGATAGTTAAATATATTTATTTTTAACCTGACTTACTTTTTTTTATTGGAGGAATATTTATTAGAGAATAAACAGTAAACACGCACAATTATTAATATATGTTGTACTGAAACATATAAAAAAATTATAAAAAATGATAAATGATTAATTTCGACTACTGCACGTAGTCCTTATTAAATGTGTCTGAAACATAAAAAAGTATTTAAATCGTGGGCATTTTGCTGACAATCTGCCAATGGTGCGGTGCAGATACAATCAGAGAAATAAAATACGATAGAAGCAGAAAAAATTAAAATTATCTTTTAAATATCTATTTAATAAAGGTATAAATTTAGAAATTAAAAATTTTACAGAAATTTTATAGAAGTTATGAATTTATAAATTTAGAAATTTTAAATATAGTTATGCGACCGTGAGATGTTTACGAGAGAGGTTCGCAGAAGGGGACACTGTTCCGTCCAGTGCGGAAAGTACCCTGCACGCGACACTAATAGGTGATTATTATGCTGTCGTAGGCTTTAAGAGGGGAACAGTCGAACAATAGGTGCAATAAAAGGGGACATCTTTTCCTCCAGTGCGTTTCACCCCTTAGGCTCCTTTCGCACTGGACGAAGAAATGTGTCCCCTTTTATTGGACTATTGTTCGGCTGTTTCCCTCTGAAAGCCTACGGGAATATACTAATCACGTATTAGTGTCGCGTGCAGGGTACCTTCCGCACTGGACGAAAAAATGTGTCTCCTTCTGCGAAATAGAAACAGTGCATAGATCTTCCTCTCTTGTAAACATATCACGGTCGAATAACTATATTTATAATTGCTAAATTTCTAAATTTATAAATTCGTAATTTCTATAAAATTTCTGTAAAATTTTTCATTTCTAAATTTATATCTTCATTAAATAGATATTTAATGTATTTTCAATTTTTTCTGCTTCTATCGTATTTTATTTCTCTGATTGTACTTGCACCGCACTATTGGCAGATTGTCAGCGGTCGGTCATTTCCCCACTAACCCCCCCCCCGTCCCCGATGTCAGGTTACAATTAAATATATTTAACTATCAAAGTAAATTATATGAACTATCTGAATTTACTGTTTATCTATTTATCCATTTATCTATGTTCTTTATTTGATTGTTTTGAGTTCTAAATTAAATTTAACGAAAATTCGCATATTACTTACATCTGGAATAAATTCAATGTATAATATATAAAATATATAAAATATTAAATATAAAACAACACAGAAGTAACAACAATTAACAATAGAAGTTTATTTATAGTGATTAACCATAAATACTGTATTTTCAATGCCGTCATCGATTTTGATTTACGATGGAAAAAAAAAGGAAAAAATGATATACAGTGAAACCTCCGTTAACGGACACTCCGAATAGCGGACATCTCTAATTAGCGGATATTATTGCGGGTCCCAGTCCCTTAAAATAGGACATTCCATGTTATCCACTCTGAATAGCGGACAGTTATTTTAGAATTTTTTTTTTTTTTTTTTCGATTAACATTTCGACAAACGCATCATGGTTGTATTTACATCGGTGTCCCATACATTGATACATTGTATCGGTGTCCTATGATTCAATGCATGAATCTGAGGCCCTTTTTTTCACTGCAGTTGCTTTGTAAATATCAATCCCTCGTAAAGCTATCCTATAAACGTGTTGATTAAATTTAGTGCGAATTAAAATGGCGTCAAAAAGGAAGAGATTGGCACTGAAAGAAAAAATTGATGTTCTTGAAGTTGCTGAAAAAGAAAAGCTGAGTGTGCGTTGTCTTGCTGAACGTTTTAAAGTTGAAAAAACTCAGATAAGTGAACTTTTGAAGGACAAAGATGAGATTAGAAAAATGTGGATGGTGATTTCAAACGAAAATTCGAAGAATTTGAAGTTTCGTAAAACTGAAACAAGCAAAATCGACGAAATGGTGATAAAATGGTTCCGTTCTGCTCGTGCAAAGAACATTCCTATAAGCAGTGTTTTCCTTCAAGAAAAAGCCATAGAAGTCGGTCAAACTTTAGGATTGGACACGTTTAAGGCATCGAATGGATGGTTAGAAATTAATTTTCTATATACTGTAATTAATTTTATCATTATTGAAGTAAGACAAACGGATTAGTACTCACTTAAAAAGAAATATAGTAAATAATTTGCAATTGTTCATATTCTCTCATATCGCAATGATAATTCTAGAAATTTAATTAAGATTGTACGTAATTTTTCATTAAATGACATTCCTAAAATGACATTCTGTCATTTCATTAAATGACATATGAGCTAAAAAATAAAAAAAAGACAGTCCTCCCCAATAGGGGACACCTCCCAATAACGGACAAAACTTCCGGTCCCGTGACTGTCCGTTGTTCGGAGGTAACACTGTATTTACAGTATTAATATGGAAAGAAATTTACTTGACGTAAAAAAAAAAAATCGAATAAAATACATTATCTCAAAAAAAAAATTAACTATCGACTTTAAATCGTAACCTTTAATTTGATGGGAGATTATTAATCTAATAAATATTCCTCCAATAACTTCAATAAAATCACACAAAAAAACGTAAGTCACATTAAAAATAAATATATTTAATTATCAAAGTAAATTACATGAACTATCTCATTTTTACTAACTTGGTTTCGCCTTTTGTGAACCTTTTTGCCTTAGGGTCGTCAGTGTCCTCGAATTTTAGAACTTGTTCGATCTCCAAAAGTGTCTTCTGCTGAAAAAGGAGTAATGCGAACCCCCCCCCCCCCCCGTTCAAACAACGCAACCCTTTTTCAGAGGGGAGGAGTGAAACCTCAAGGGGTTAAAAAAGGGGAAGAGGTTGTAAAAGGAGACACATTTCTTTCGTCTAGTGCGAAAGGAGCCTTACGTTGAAAGACAGCAAGAGCATCAGAGGTGAAGAATTTTAAAAATAAAATGAAATGAAATAAAATAAAATAAAATAAAGTAATTAATATGTATATAAATATAAATAAATAAATTAGATAAAATTTATAAATTAAATAAATAGTGGAAATAATTGATTGATAGAAGTGGGAAGATTGATAAGAGAAAATAGTAATAATATTAATAACAGTAACAATAATAATAATCCACCTGAATTATGTATATAAGAATAAAAAAAAGCTGTATTAAAATTTGTTCTTGGATTGGAGGTGAAATCAGAGGGGGATAGATTGAAATGTGACATGAGAGAAAAAAGGCAAAAGGAACAACTAAAAATAACTGATATTCATAGAATGGTGGTGAAGTCATAGGGAAAAAAGATTCAAGCTAAAATTCAAAGACATACTTCAAAAACCGTTATCTTCTTTAATCCAACAATAAGATATTTAAATACATTCCAACATCTTCACAGTAGATACCGATATTTCGTTTTAATTCTAAATTGTTTTCAAGGTTTAGCTTGTGAAGCAAAATAAATTAAAAATAAAATAACATAACTCTAAAAAAATGGAAAGAGAAATCTTCCTCTCATCCATAACAATATAAATATAACAAATAAACTATATAATATGTGAAAGTGATAAGAAAAAGAAAACAGCACATGAACAAAATAGGAAATTGCCTTTTTGATTTTAGATTATGGGAAGGAAATTGGGAACGGCCGTTTCGTCCTTCTGCGGACTCATCAGCCCAATTCCCGCCTTCCCTTAACCGAATCAGAAAGGCAAGACCTGGTTAGTGTAAGCCACCGTCGGCTTGACAGTGACCCCACAAACCGCAGAAGGACGAAACGGCCGTTCCCAATTTCCTTCCCATAATCTA
>JAFIDM010000001.1:33460744-33472029 GCA_023159025.1 Thereuonema tuberculata
AATGTTCTTGTTAATAATGTTCACAAGCTAATTTGTTAAATCCGTAGGCGGAATTTAGGGGGCGGCAACTCCACCAATATTTTGAGGGAAAAAAAAAAACTAAATATAAGTCGTCAAGCATTATTGATTTTTGACCCCCCAATCAAATGTTTGCCCTCCCCCCCTCTTCCCCCAATCAAAATGCTGCAATTCCGCTCATGATTAAAGCTATATTAATAGTGACTTAACTAGGCTATTTGGCGTCAAAGGACAATAGAATTTTAGGTTTACTACTGATATCCAATTCTTTTCTGATAAATAAAATAAATAAAATATATTTATTGGTATAGTATTCATTCCCAGAAAACAAGTTTTAAATACGTCATGATTTCAACAAAAAAAATAATAAAATAATAGAAAATATATTTCGCACAGTTTGAGCCTATAATCGAGGGTAAATCCGGCTGATGATTCCTCATAACAGTTGTCCCGGATTCCCATCGATGATGGTTCGGTGTGCGAAAGCCTAGCTATGTAAACTAGATGGTTTATTTTTTTGTATAAAAAAAAAAATATCGTATAAAACAATGGTTCGGCAATTATTCATTGAATTTTGTTAGTGCCAGATACATACAGTAATCTACATCTTTATGACTAAAGTACAACACTTCTAGTGGTTCATATGTAACTTTCGGAGAATTTCATCCATCACTAACAGTGTGATGTACTGTATAAGTGGCTTAAAATGCATACATCAGGTATTTTTATTTATATAAACAAAAAACAAAACAAAAAAAAGACTGCCTATTTAAATTTGATCGAAATGAAATGGAGGATGTATTGATAATGAAGTCAGGACTGATAAAAATCTTAACAGCAATGTAAAATACAGAAGCCTTATTCATGATATTCCATTCTTCACTATTGTCAAAACATTGCAATTCGTAATAGCAAAGGTTGGAAGCCATTACACACTACCCCCAAGAAAAAAAGATGACCACTGAAAATACGATTGTCATTACGGAAACGCAGTTACCCGCCAGGCCTAAAAGTTTTAGGAATTCCATTACAGTACACGATGGCTCACGTTTAATCCATCATATTCGTCTCCCAAAATTCGAGTTTTTTTTTTTTTTTTAGAAGGCATATTAGACAGGAATGTTTGTGAATCGCCAAGTGATTCTCAAAGTGATACCAAATGATAAGGATTTGAAGGATATCTAGTTTTGATAAATGCAATTGATTTATTCTTGCCAACCTGACGAAACTGTGCTATTATTAACTTTCCGAATTCCATATCTACGATGATATCAAACAAATCAGTAATCCATCAAAAAATGATACAAAGTAATTCAGATAAAACAGATCAATGGTTACGATTTCAGAGTTTGAAGTTTGGAATCCAGACCTAAAAATTTTGTTAAATGTAAAAATAAGTAAATGATGGCAAAATAACCAAAATGATGGCCAAATAAACAAAATGATGGCAAAATTGATTTCTAAACAATTAATTAATTCTTTTTTTAATTCAATTTTTAATAAAACGAATGACAGAAGCGTCATTAGTGAAATATAGTGGCAGACATATTTCAGTCTCCTAGGTAGTAATCTGTTATACAATTCAAGATAATCTGTCTTGTAACCATTTGATTACCTTACATATCTTCAACAGTTAAGTTTATTACTATCAAACTGTATTAATCAATCTTATGAAGCAAATCCTTCATTATTTATAAACTGAAAAGGACATCTTTATAAACAGGAAAATCAGAGTACGACTGAGCTTATATTTTTTTTTTGTAATATTAGAAAACCTTTCCAGAATTAATATAATTCTTAATTAGGTTAAAAAGGCGTCAATCTAAGTTAGGTCGTTTTAGCTAAAGTATCAGGTTATTTATTTATTTTCTGTTATCCAGGTTAAGAGTGGGAAATTAACGAAATAATTTCTTTGAAACAGTTTCAGAATAGAAGTTTTAAAAACGATCAAAAAGGACATCTAAGGAAATAGCTTTTTAATGTCAGAATACACAGAGTCACAATTTCAATATACTGAATATAGTTTTATTTTCGAAATAAAGGTAAGCTGACACGAAAACTCTTAAGCAATAGAAGTTATCGATATCAATACTCGCTTATAGCTTGTATCTTTAACGAATTGTTAAAATTCACTGCTTACCAGACTGCTATTCATAACAGTGTAATTCATGAAAAAGACTTTAGAAAATAAAAGCAAACTTACTGAAACTAAATAAATATTACAATAAAATAAAGCAAAATATTGTTTGCATGTGAATTTGAAACTCAAATATTAAATGAGAGATTTCATGTACTGTGTTACCCCAAATCAGTAAAAATGATTCTGAAGAAAAATTAAAGAATCGTATTCATCCGGGTGTGATTCTATTGTTATTTATATTTGAATTTATTCTTATTTAGTTTTCGTATAATATTTTTGGAAATTTATATTCCTTCGGAGAGAATTAGATAAATTTTTCTTCGAAGGACTCTTGATCGCCAATCGTGAATTCTTTAGCCTTACCACAGTTTTAAGCTTAATATTAAATTCATTGCTTAACAGAATCCTATGACTTTTTTTTAATCCTGTTATGCAAATATCCAAGAAATACAGTTAGCCATTCCAAAAAGAGTTTCCTTGTAAATTGTTATAGATAAATTCATATAGTTATAAGGACTTTGCCGTGCTTTTTTTAATTAGCCTCTTGAAATTAAGAGTTTTGGTTTCGGAAAAACAAATTTGATTGTTATTATTTAATAAAGAATACATTTTTTACAAACAAAAAAAGTAAATTTTAGAAATTTTTAGCAACTCTTTCATTTGCCACGAAGTTGGATCTATTTTCTTTGTCTGCAGAAAACAAAGCTGTGATTTACCGTAGAAAGAAATTGCGACAGAGACTAGAAACTGGGATTATTTTACATTACCTTGAGTCTTATTTGGTTAATATTCATAAATTTCACAAATTTCTGAGAAGTAACTAACTATTGACCCACGTACTGTATCTTTTTTATAAACTTTAGCATTTTTCATCTGCTTCTTTCTTTCGTGTAGTAAATATGTATTAAAGCACGAAAACTCTTGTTACTCAAGAATTTGTTGCAAACATCTTTGGAACTAGTTTAGGCTATTAAAAAACAAAAAAAAGCTTAATATTTTAAAATTTTAAACATTCAAGAATATTTGAAAAAATATTAAAAAAAATCTCATTCTTATCAAATGTTAAAGTATTCATGTAACATATGCTGTCAGCAGGAAATTCTAGGGTTGTTAAAGAGTTGTCTCAGTCTGTCTCTATGGTTCTGCAGATGTTTCAGATATTCATTCTTTTTGTAGATGTACTTTTATGTATTACATCTGCTTCCTTCAAACACTGAAATCTTTGAATATTTAATATTTTTATTATAGAGTTTAATGTTCCTAAGCTTCTTAGACAAGCTTACATTAAAATCGGGAGACATTATACAGATTTTCAATATGGCCGGGACGCCATCTGGTGATGTAGATTCCAAATAGTTTATATATTTTGTTCAATGAAGCATTAATATTAATATGAATGTTGTAAGTTACAGGTGTAGGGAAATGACATCTGTTATTTCAAATAGACAGAACACACGCCTACCATTACGTTGTAAGTATTATTGTTCTTTCTAAGATTAAATGATGCTTAGATTTATTTTAAGTAAAAAGATGACGAACAACGATAATAAGACAATACAATAAAGGAAAATGAAGTTCTGACTGAAGATTGAAATAGAACAACTAAACTACACATCTGCCTATTTTGGAGACAAATGAACACAAAGAAAGCGAAATGAGTTGATGAAGCTGACTCTGTTAGCGAACATTCAGATAATTGCATTCAATCAGATTTATTAACATTGCTATCAAAACGAGATCTCTATCACATTAATGTTATCAGTAGGTTACTTTAGAAGACAGTAGAAAAACTAATGATTTCTGCAAGGTCATTTATATTTCTGACGACCGAAGGTTATAGATTAAATTCTAAGGAAATTTATTAATAAAAGTTAATAATTTAGACTAGTTTAGTTATTGTTTTGATTATTTAAATCCAGTATAAAAATTGCCCGTCCGATTTCTGCTGTAGCTTGATGACATCAGCCTTGCTGAAATCGTCGCTCTGATTCATTGTTTGGAAATAGTAACTGTTTTTGCAAGCACAAAAAAGATCGTATACGAGCTTTGTTTTTACGTCAAATACATTTTAAACTATCATGGAATACTTGATCATCCTATTCAACTAACATGAAGCTGCATTTTAATGTTGGAAAGTAACGTTTCCAAAAGGTAGCTGCAAAGACTGAAACGAAAGAAACCTCTGTTCCACTAGGAACGAGAAACGAACAAAGAAAGATGGAACAGTGAAATCACATGGTGAAAGGTTGGCCTATTTGATGGTAGTTTCTGGCACGGAAAAGATGATCCTTGTGTAACTAAAGGAAATTAAAAAAATAAAGAAAGAAAGATAGCGTGCCTCTATTAATAAACATATTTATGTTATTTATCTCAAGTTGATTTCCGTAGATGGCAAATTTTTGCTGATTCAATTAAAAAAAAAAGTGTTTTATGTCTGATATTTTTTTTTTGCTTATCTGGATTTAAAGTTCGGTTTCTATCCAGATATAAAATAGCTTGATATTGATTCTTTGATGCTGAGTTGCATTTAGCACCATGAAGAAAGCTGTTCTGTCTTTGTTCCTCGTTGCTCTGGTGTGTGCAGATGCATCACCTGCACAGGTGAGTTCTTATCAAACAAAAAATCTTTGTATGTTAATAAGTAAGATTTATGCTTTATATACTCTAGTGTTAGTTAGCAAAAGTAATTAATGCATATTGAAGAAAAGTTAATTGATGTATTTCTGTTCCACAAAGTCGCCTGGAGTGAACAATACTCAAAATTAAACTGTTACTTGCTGTTTATCTAGATAAAAGAAATATTCCAATTTTCTTTATAAGTCATACAGCACAACATATCCCAAATAGAGAGAGTTAAATGAAGTGAACAAACTTCATCTTACTCTTATGTTTAAAATAAATTCATAAGCATCTTCTTTAATATCTACAATATTTCGTTCTTTTTACCGAAGAACATCTTCAGATTACATCAAATGAGGAAAAGAAAACCTTTCCGTAATTTTCTAATTATTGAAAGTTCATATCGATTGGATTCGTTATTTAATGTAAAATGTGATGCTTAAGAAATTGAATTGTTATAATATTTTGTTATAATATGCTTTAATGATTTGTTGTAACATGATTTGAGTGACGACATGCATTGAAGGAATGGAAGTTTAATTTTATTATAACAAATTTTAGTTGAGGAAAAGGAATGTTTTCTTTTCCTCATTTTATGTAACCTGAAGAAGTTCTTCGGTAAGAAGAACAAAATATTGTAGATATTAAAGATGTTTAGTTTAAATGAAGATTTCTGAGGTGGTTTTCAATGAAATGAATGAGGAAAAAATAAGTGATCATTTTATGTAGAAAATGAATTAAATTTGAAATATATACGAAGTTAAAGAATTAAGAATAATTCTGCGTAAGAATTAAATGTAAAGTCGTTCTATAGCAATAAGTAAAAAATTGAAAGTTGATTCCTTGTCAAAAATGTATGTGTTTGTGCTGCATGGTTTTATCTTTTTCAAAGGCTATTAATACTTAAATTAATTTTCGAGGTTTTTTTTTGAAAAATACGGAAAGATATTTTCTGTCAATATTTACATTTTACACTAGTTTTATCTAAAATTTATTTTAATCATTAAAATTATATAACTGATGAAGGATAAGTTGTGGGAGAGTTTGTGTCTTACCATCCTCGTATTAATCTTACCCTACCTTGGATTCCACTGAACTGTAGAAGTAAATTGTGTCAATTAAGTTACTATCTCCCCAAAAAGGTCATTCGGGAGGACGATTTATATGTAAATCACTCTAAAATACATACTTAACATAAAGAAAGGCGGATTTCAATATTTTTTGGGATATGATGAAACTTTAGCTTCCATCTTGAAGCTATAATAAATACTTCGCATTTTTTGGAGAGTGAAATGCACTAGAGCAGAAACATACAATAAGCTAAAAGGTGTCAATAAAATACATAGGAAGTCTGCGGAAGATCTATTAAAGTAAAATCTGTAATCGTCTATGCTTTAATCTTTCTTTGCTTTAAATTTCTTTTTTCTTTTTTGTTTCAGGTTTCATCAAAGAAATTACACAATGGTTAGTCTCACTTTTTTAAATATTTTAATGTCATGCAAATAAATAATTTTTTTAAAAAGTAGAATTCTAATGATTTTTAAAATATAGGACAGGAATAAAAGCTTGAAATGATGAAATATCCACACTGCAGTACATAATAGCTGAATAATCTATTCTGATAATAAGTAAGAGGCTGCCTCATTATAGAAGACTTATCACAAGAGTTTTAAGCTGTTTTATAAAACATTAAAAAAGATCTGATCCTCGTTATGGCTATCTAAACTATTTATTCAATATTCTTATGATTATTATTATTATTATAACAGAGGATAACAAATAAAGAATTTTTTAATGCTCTTTAAAAAATAAATACTCTTTAAAACGTATTTTATTTTTAAATAATTTAATTTAATCATGCGCCGACCCTTCAAAATACCCTATTCCTTTGTTGTTTGGGCATCTGAACACGATGGTGAATCCGTTTGTCGATTCGACCTTTTGTTCGGGAGTTTTTAGGTGGGGGGGGGGGTACAATGACAACAACACCAAATATCTCGAACATGGGGGATGTTGGCTTCTGAAAATATTCCATTCCTACAGTGTTTGGGCCTCTGAAGACGATGGTGAAATCCGTTTGACGATCCGATCTTCCGTTCGGGAGTTGTTAGGGGTGGACAAAAAATAGGGAAAAATGAATATTTTTATTGTCTTAATAAAGACACATAAATATGATTGCAAATATAACCATCATGTAATAGATGTGAGGTATGATATTTTGTTTTGTAAAGAAAGAAAATTGCAAATTAAACTGTAAACTGACTCAACCTAATTTATTTATTAAATTAATGTTACATATTGTTTATGGTTACAGTACATTTGTAATGCAAATAATTACAGAATTGCATCTTCTGAATTCCAAAATAAAACTCAACACAATATGCAAACTTATATGAGTTGTCAGGGGTGGATAATTACAGAATTGCATCTTCTGAATTCCAAAATAAAACACAACACAATATGCAAACTTATATGAGTTGTCAGGGGTGGACAATTACAGAATTGCATCTTCTGAATTCAAAAATAAAACTCAACACAATATGCAAACTTATATGAGTTGTAAGGGGTGGACAGACACGGACGGAGGTGACAAGACAAACGCAATAGCTACCAATTTTGGTCGCTAAAAATCACACTAGACAAACAATACAACAGCCAAAGTACAGATGACTATGAACCTCGGAAATTCAAAGAAATTCGCAAATATCGATTTAATCATTTAAGTAAAGTTAAAAATTTTAAACGTGGCACTTTGCATTTGTTATATAAGTAGACCTTAAGTATTAAAAAGACTTTTTTGAGCTTCAAAAATCAAATTAGCCGTCGGCCAAACGATATCTACATTAAATATCTCGTTATCAAAAAATCTATAATTATTACGCTGGCCAAAAACAATTTTTTATTAACTAGCAGATCGTTCTTCGCCAGGGTTACAAAAAACAAATGTTCTGATGTGGATGATAAAGAAATCACTTCGAAACTTTCCCGATTGGTACAAAACAATAAACAAAAACTGAAAAGGTCTGATCTCATTACAAATCTATATCTTTATCTATCCCGAAAATCCCGCAGAAGTAGCTTTCAACACTGTTTCCCATCCACTCACCGCCCTCCTGTGTACATCCATAGTTCCACATTATTCGCAATTACTAACTTGAGATTCCTAGATATGAAATTTATATTAAGATCGTAGAATCTTCCCACCCTTTCTCCCCTTCTCCCTCCCGTTTACATTCCTAGTTCCAGGTTATTCCAATTTTGTAACTCGAATTTGTATAAGGTCATCACTTGAAAGTTCGTAAATAATCATGAGACCATTAGAAATCTATATCTATCCCTCGCTATTATGCACAACAATATTTTAGTTCCAGTTGTTGCACCATAATATTTGTGTAGTTCCCATTATCGCCATCACGTACATATGTGTCGCTATTATGCACAACAATAGTTTAGTTCCAATTGTTGCAAAACAATTGTGTTACTTTTACGTCCAACAGATGGCGCTGTTTTTCACAAAAAGCATATTTTTACCTGTCCCAGGTGCGACAGGTGAACAGGTGTGACATCTATATAAAAGGTATATAAAAACACGTGCATATTCGAATGCAACGTTGTCAAAATTTCAAAACAATCGGTAAAGAACTTTTGGTGATTTTCGATTTTGAACAAACGAAAATTTACATTTTTATTTATATAGATTAAAAAAAAAATTAAAAAGTCTCCTACTATAGGCTCATGGATCCTTGGGTAAGTTAATGTTAGATGGTCAGTCCGCCTACGTTTAAAGCCCGTGAAAGAAACCCAGTGCTTATTTAACAGAGGCCTGTATAGAGGAAAAACACAGGTCGAAAAATTCCCGATATCCTCCAGAAATAAAAGTACAGATTCTAGTTCAGTAGACCAGTGGACCAACGAGCCCACATTAAAAACTGTAAAAACTGTTATAAAAGGGCAAGTGACCCCTCCGAAACTAATGTAAAGAAAAATAAAAACAAGAACAAAATGGGGAAGTCAAATCCTTGGGCAGCTAACAGCTCATCACAAAAGAAATTTAACCACAAAGCAAGGACTAAACTAAAATAAAATAAAATAGAAAACTCTAATGGGTAAAAGAAAAAGGAAAAAAATAATCATAAAATGATAAGGGGAAGTTTTCCTGAGTCAATCTGAGACCCTGGAACAGCTGTTTCGAGCTTATTAGGCTGACTTCAGCCAGGGCTACCCAGCAAGTAAAATCTCAAAAGGCACACGAGGAGAAAAGTAAGATTTTGTTAAAATGGCAAGTGACCCTTCAATAACTACAGTAAACCTAGTAGAAATCTGGAAAAAAAAAAACGAACAACCAAAACTACTTCTAATTTACTTTCTCTTTATTCAGTGAAGTAAACTTTTATTCAGTGCCAACTTATGTCTTATTTACAGATTTTTATATGCATTATAAATAAAAGCAAATAATGCTTTCTTGTCATTTAAAATAACAAGAAAATGGAGTAGCCAAAATATTGGAAGTAGCCACCAGCTTTGAACATCTTCACAGCAAAATTCAATAACTCATACAGACAGCAAATCTGACCAATAAACCTTGAGTTTTGTAAAAAAAAAATTAGTTTTACTTTGAAGTTAGTAGAATTCAAATAGCAATTAAGTACAAATCTTTTAAGTTTATTTCTAAAAGCTACTTGTAAAAAATCGTATACAAAATTTAGAGGAAATTTAGTTTTAGTAAACTTTTTTATGAATTGTTATCGTCGTAAATTATGATTATCTCTGGATTAAAAAAGTTACTCATTATTTATTTATTTATTTATTTATTTATTCATTTAGGTTTGAAACACCAAATCAAACCAAGAATTGGTTTTGGTCAAACTGCGAAACCTGGAGAATTCCCTTATATGGTAAGATCCTACTTAGGATTATATCCTATTTTAATTAAATAATAGTCAAGGCTTAATTGTTCGTAGTTATGTTAATATCAAGAATACATTTTTAGAATTATATATTTTGTATGATTCTGGAATGCTAGGTGTACCAGAATTTCTCTTTTGTACTTTTTTTTTACAATTTCAAAAGTAAACAACGATTTTAAGCTAAAAGAAAATTAAATAAATAAAAATAAACACCATTCTAACCATATTTCTCTCATTTTAAACCATCTCCGAAAATAATGATTAAATGTAAATTCTGTATGGTCACTGAATTTACACTTTCCGAAAGCTTTTTCCAGATCTAGACAATGAAGTAAATAAGTACAAACATAACCGATAGTACGAGATGTTAAGCAGGGCGAACACCATACAACTAGTTGTCGAATTGTGTGGCCAACTTGACGTTAGAGCGCTTTTTGAGCACAGTTGGTGTGGCATTCTGGCCGATTAAAGTTGGCCAACTTAATACAAACAACCCATACTTCTTCCTTAAATCTTCTCTTATATAATAAATATTATTAAACATCATCCACCTTACCAGAAATAAATGTCACAAAAACTATATTTATTATCAGAAAAAAACGAATTTTCAAGGAGATAATTCACCGTCTCCTCTTTTTCAAGCCTTTTACATTATAATAATAAATAAGCGAGATTCTTTTTATGACAATGACCTTAAAATATGATACTAACAATTAAAGAACGTTAATACAATATTTAGAAGGGATCATATTCTACAATATAATAATCACACATTCTTAACAATCACAAATTCTTAACGAAAAACCATAACTATTGTTATATATAAAGACTATTAACACTTTAATTTTTCGATTATTACCTTTTTGTTAGAGGTTACAAATTTTTTGTTAATCATGTCTCTAGCCAATTTTACTAAATTTTCACATACTTTAACTCCTTCATATCTATTAAGACTTTTTTCTTTCTAATTTTTGTATTTGTTTCATTATATAAAATTTTTACTTCACTATTAATACAATGTTGTTTGTCTCTACAATTTCCGATTCCTTTTACTAATTTTTGTCTAATATAATATTCGTGTTCCCCCATACGTTCCTGAACCGTTCTTTTCGTCTCTCCAAGATAGAAAGAATCGCAATTCAGGCAGTCTAATTTATACACAACACCCATTTCAAACTTTTTGTCATAACTGCTTACTTTTTTGCACAAAATATTTTTTAATTTATTCCTATATTCAAAATTTAAAGTTACTCATATCTTTTGCCAATTGCTTTTAAATTCCAGCTGTTCTTATTCAAATACGGAATGAAAAATCTATTTTCATTATATTTTTCCAATTCCTTTATCTTAAATTTATTATAATTTCTTATCGAATTATCTATGAATCTGTCGGTATAACCATTCTTTTTTAATTCTGATTTCATATCATTTACTCCTATATTAAAGTCTTCTTCATTCCTTGTATTATTATCAATTTTAATTAAATAATTCTCAATTATATTCCTTTTTATTTTCATATTGTGTCCAGAATCAAATTTTAAAATATGATCACTTTTATAATCTTTAATGTAATGCTTCATTGTTATTTTGTTATCCTTTTT
>JAFIDM010000001.1:33472129-33488776 GCA_023159025.1 Thereuonema tuberculata
TACTGAATATCTTGTTACACTAGTGCAATTTATAAAACGTTAAGATAACGCTCAAGATTTTAGAGCATTGTTTCATGGATATAATAATTTCATGTTCATAATACTTCCAAATGTTTAGAAAAACCCATTACTTATGTCACGAATCGCAGTAAAAGAAATAGAAAAAGAAAGGTCATTATGAATTAATTAGAAATAAAGCCTGGAGCCCACGATTCGTAGTAGGTTAAATATCGTCTATATTTCCATTAGTATCGTCAAATCAAGGCCGCGCGGTTGGCGATGTCGCTAAGACACTGGCCTCTCACCTCTGAGTCCCGGGTTCGGTTCTCATGTGGGTTTCGTTGATGGTGGCAATCCGTGCTGGGCAGGTTTTCCCGGGGTTCTCCCGTTTCCCCTGCATTTCTCACACCATCCTTTCTCTTTCTCTCCGTCTGTCCTTCTTTCCGTGGGATAGTACAAAAGATCTTTCAGGTCGACGTGCTCGGCAGTCATGCCACCCACTTTCAATTAATCTAATCTAATCGTCAAATCAATTTATTCCATTATGATTAACTTTCCCAAAAGGAAGTTAAGAAAGCATAAAGAACGAAAGTAAATAAATATCTAAGTAAATCTAACAGGCATTTATCTAAAGAGCCCAACTTCTGTTATCTTTAAATGAGTGAAACTTCAATGACATTAAAATTTACAGATTTAGACAATCTAATTTAGACGTAAATACATTTTGATTACTATGTAATTTTAAGAACAGCCTCATGTGGAATCTTAACAATGTTTCTGGAATCACGAGACATTCCTGTTTTTTTTTTTTTTGAATATTTTGACAACTATCCCAGTAATGACTTTTGCTCTGCTTTGCAAGAATTATGATACCAATTGTAACATCACAGCATTTGTATATAGCGTAATTGATAACAGTACGAGAAGACACCGCTAAGAGTGAGACAGAGAAAATCGGCTGTTAGAGAATAAAATACGTCAGATAAGTCCCATAAGAAATGTGAAGTTATTTGTTATTTAGCCAATATAACAAACAAAGCAAACATATCATGACACGAATAAAACCATAACAGAAAGAAGCGAATCTTGAGTCAGTTTCTTTTCAAAAACGAAACAATGTTATAATTCTCATTTCTTAAGAAAACATCAAAACTTTCACTGAGATGTGATTGGTTTGCCTTTGACTATCTAGAAGTGTTTTTTTTTTTTTTAAACTTTAAATTGTCTGATTCCAAACTTTATCCAATTGTTCTATTTAGGTTTTCTTATCGGACGATGAAGGATTTCTTCATGGAGGTGGAGTTCTGATTTCCAATGAGTACATTTTAACAACGGCGGATTGTATGGAAAGGTATTTATCTCAACTAGTTGCAACCCGTGAAATATTCACGGAAGTAAAAGAAATACCACATTTTTGAAATACCGTGAAAGACCATCGTTATACGATTCTTGATTTTTTAATATCAACATGCTTTCCTGGCACTTTCGGCAACAAAAATTAACCTCCTGCCCTAAAATAATAGGCTCCTCCAAATTGAGCCTATGAGAGAGTTTGAATAATGCCTTACAGGGGCGTAGGAATTACTTCGCCAACATTAATTAAATCAACTAATTTTTCTTTTCAAAATGACATTTGTTAGTTTATTTTTAAAATTAAAAATACACTTTAAAATAGTCTCTCTCCGACTCTCCCCGCTCTCTCCACTTTGACGACAAACATACATCCGTTTTTTTGCCTATTAATAGGCAACTTCGTAACTTCGTAACTTCTTGTTTGTAACTCACTTTCCTTAAAATTTTACTTCCTAAATTTTTTTTAGTATTTTATTCAACAACATTTGTACTCAAATTATAATATCTAATGAAAACTATCAGTATACATTTCCCTGTGAAAAAAAAACAAAAAACAACAACAACTATATCAAGACCAGCCAAAGATTGACTTTGACCTTCATAGAGGACAATGATCTCTTAATCATTCCAGGACTTAAGAGAATTATTGACAAAGGTTTGCCTCGCTTGAGAGTCGCCAATCAGAAGCCATAAACTTTCCCGCCATAAACACTGACATTAACAATCGATTCAAATTCTACCATCGCGCCATCTGGTGCCCACGGTCGTTCTCTGATTTGCTCCACTTTAAATGCTATTAACATTATTTACTAAAATTATTTAAATCGGATTCATTTTAATAGATTAGCTGAAATGGTTTAATATTGATTGTTTAAGACGATTAGATACTAACAATAATAGGATAGAAATCCACTGTTTAGATTCCAATGCTTTTCTATGGAAACGTTTGTCTCATTCTCGAGAAGGACCCATTTGGAAAGATTTCAAATGTAAAAGTTAATCGTCCCTTATTCCTCGAATAACCATCCCAAGTTTTAAGAAGATTCATTCAATCGTTTGAAAATTATTAGAGGGGATACACACATATAAATGCACTGATGTGATAAGCTTTATTTTCTTATTCAGCCTTAATCTATCTGTAGGCCTATACAGTATATAGAAGTTGATTTGTTTCTGGCCTATATCCTCCGGAAACCCCAAAAACACAGAAATACAAATAAGGTGGCAAATGTTAGGCGTAGTATTGAGGATGCTCACATTTTCATTTTTATCTATGTGGGTCAACCGGAAGTCACGTGCGTTACGATCAACCATGAGGTTTCCGAGACGCTCTGGAGGGTTGTGAGAAAGCGGTCGCGGTCACTAGACGGTGAGAAAATTATCTCAAAATCTAAGATTACGTGATCACAGGTTTGCTAGTAGACTAACAAAAAGAAATGCTGTATTGCTACAGATTGACTGAAAAATAGTAAGGTGTAGGAGACTGGATAAAACAACGATCAAAACTCTTATTTACTTATCAGAAACTCAAACTTTTATTTCCACTTTCCTAATCAAAAGATCTAAAAAATTACATCACAAAAATAGACCTAGGCTAATCACAGACATGCTTCTTTTATAAAACGTCTTAGTCTAGCTTTTTTGCAATTTTCTTGAAAGCATTTGATCAATGTTGAAAGTCTTTTCACTTATATGTCTTCCCCGTCTTAAAGATGAGAAATAATATAGTTGATAGTAAAGCAAAATGCTTAGCAAAAATTTGGTCTCGACGACTACTGACAATGTGAAAATGTAAATGTTCAACAAACAAATTAGACATTCACTTTTGTAAAGCTGTGTAAAGTTCTATAATTATTTATAATTTTTTTTAAGATATTGTCGAACTATTTATCATGTATTGGATTTGGAATTATAACTTTCAATTAATGTTAGAATCATGCCATGGTGCGCAGTACAAATCTGAAAAATGCGCCATTATTGTGAAAAGTTTGAGTTAGCCCTAATAAGTCTCCTTTCTACTAAATATTCTAAGAAATGGCGTAATATGTAAGTGGAATTACCGACCTATTTATGTTTCAAACGATTTGTTTCTCTATATTTCTTCGTTAGTAACTATTACATTTTATTCTCCTCTTTCATTGCTTTTAAAGTTTAACATATTAAATTCGACGTAGAATCTTCTAATTGATGCTTGTATAACTTTCCATTGCATTAATTTGTAATGATTACTTGGTTTCTTTTAGCTATGATGGTGTCCATGATATTGTGGTTCGATTGGGAGAATACAATTGGGAAAACGACGATGAGAACGTGGTCAAGAAATCTATTCACCACTCGGTTAAACACCCTGACTTTGAGTCGTCCTCATTGAAGAATAATATAGGGTTGCTTCACATGCATCCACCCGTGAATTTCACGAATAATGTGAAGGCGGCTTGTGTTAATAAGCAGGAATCAAAGCAGTTGATTGGTCAAAAGGCAGTGATGACAGGATGGGGCTTAAACGAAGGTAAGCTGTTTTTAGGCTTCTGAAAGACGCTTTATATCCACGGTTTGTCTGTCTGTGGACACATATCCCACAATGCTTCGCAACGGCTTCTGTTAGCTCAGTTGTCGGTGGCCTGAATGTTGAATGTTGTAGGTGGCCTGTTAGCTCAGTTGGTTAGAGCATCGTGCTAATAACGCGAAGGTCGTGGCTTCGTTCCACTCATCAACTTAAGTTGTTTTTTTTTTTTAAATCATTATTAGGAATTCAGTATATTAACAAGGTTTGAGTTCAGAATGACGATTATTCCATATAAATAGGGGTGAGTAAGATAGCATGGGATCGTAAACAGACTCGTGCGAGCATTTTCTCGATCACCCCGGCGTAGTCTATTATAAAGTAAAGGTGACTCAGAAGCCGTTGCGAAGCACTTGGTTTAATAATCACTATCCCTACCCTGGTTTTTTTTTTAACAATTTTGAATTAAAAATCACAAAAAAACTTACAACTTCATTACACGATAACGAACCTACAAAGTTTATTTATCTGGGGGCACGGCAGTGCCCCCGCCAAGACGAGCCGAAGGCAGGAAGGGCACTACGTACCTTTTCTGGAAGTGTTTCGTCGTATTTTCGAACCCTCATAGCTTCGGCCTAGATAATACTAGAGAGCTCAAATTTTCAGGATATGATGCAGTTACCAGACTAATGAAATACGCTAAGTTTCATTTATTTAGCTTTTATACTTTGGATTTTATTAATACCTAAAATACGTCGATTCCGTCACTCACTCACTGACTGATTGACTGACTGACTGACTCATGATCATCAAAACCTCTAGGGTACTTCCTGAAGTCCTAGAAAGCTGAAATTTGGTATGCAGGCTAGGATTAGCACACAAACAACAAAAAAAATTAAGAAATCCGTAACTTTCACATTCCAACCTCTCATAAAGGGGGGGGGGGTCTGGTTATGTATTATCCAACCCTCATAGCTTCGGCCTGGATAATACTAGAGAGCTCAAATTTTCATGATAAGATGCAGTTACCATACTAATGAAATACGCTAAGTTTCATTTATCTAGCTTTTATACTTTGGATTTTATTAAGATCTGAAATACGTCGTACCCTCAATGCTTCGGCCTAAATAATACTGTGTAATAATGTGATTTCTTCCAAAGTGCAAACAGCTTGTATATACAAGTTGACCAATAGAAAAACAGAAAAGTAGGGTATTGAAAAAAAATCCATTTTCTAAATAATCTTAAAACTAAATTTAGTTGTAATAGATAATCCCACCCAAAACATTTCATGTAAAATAAGTTGCCAAGATTCACATGCTCATAACGCTTTCACTGTTAAAAAGTTATCAGATCTCATCTTACAAAAAGAAATGAAATCCCACCCAAAACATTTCATGTAAAATAAGGGGTTGCCAAGACTCGCATGCTCATAACGCTTTCACTGTTAAAAAGTTATCAGATCTCATCCTACAAAAAGAAATGAAATCCCACCCAAAACACTTCGTATAAAATAAGTTGCCAAGACTCACATGTCATAATGCTTTCACTGTTAAAAAGATATGAGATCTCATGTAGAGCCAAGCCCCTAACTCAACGAGGCCTAACTCTACAAGCCCCAACTCTAAAAACCCTGTATCTTGGTCAAAAAGTATGGCTTGGCCGTTTCATGGAACTATTTCATCTCACCCAAAACATTTCATGTAAAATACGTTGCCAAGATGCTCATAACGCTTTCACTGTTAAAAAGTTATCAGATCTCATGTAGAGCCAAGCCCCTCACTCTACAAGGGGGCCTAACTCTAAAAACCCTACTATCTTGGTCAAAAAGTGTGCCTTGGCATACTCCATATCCTTTACATAACTCCATGGGATTGTCTGTGTGACAGCCACGAAACGGCCAAGGCATACTTTTTGACCAAGATATAGGGTTTTTAGAGTTGGGGCTTGTAGAGTTAGGCCTCGTTGAGTTAGGGGCTTGGCTCTACATGAGATCTCATATCTGTTTAACAGTGAAAGCATTATGACATGTGAGTCTTGGCAACTTATTTTACACGAAGTGTTTTGGGTGGGATCATTATTACTTATTAAACAATGAAATGAACCATTTCCTGAGTTTTACTCCGAAACTGTTACTTTTATGTCATTTCCGAGTTACTTTATTTCCTCCTTAAGAGAGGAGGAAATAAGTTTATAGGTTAAAAAATTAATTTTTTTAAAAAAATCATTTCAGCTCTTTTTATGTTTTGTTTCAGATTTTGAGATGAATAAAGCTCTGCAGAAACACGAAGCTGAGGTGATATCCTTAGATGATTGTAAACTGATATACATTGAGGCAGATAATGATGGACTTATTAAGGATACTGATTTGTGTGCAAAGGCTGATAAAGGGGGGTTCTGTTCAGTAAGTTTGTTCCGTTTTCTTTCTTTTCTTTTTTGCTACGATTTAACAATTACTTTCAATTTTGTTTCACAGTATCCCAGAGCCTCCATCTGAACATTTACAATGCTGCAATTTTTAATAACATATTGTCCATTTAATGCAGTAACAGAGGAGACAGATTTGGTCTAACATCTTTAATCATTATCACAAAATTCTTACATTGATAATTAACCAGAAGTAGTATCACAATTATTTACAGAAACAAATGTAAAATTAATGTTTGGAAAGAAATAACATCATTGTAAGTTTTCGTTTTCGTTTATCAGGAAAAATAAGTATAAGTAAAACAAAAATGTATTGCTGTATAAATCTAGATATATTACCTATCTACATAAAAGTAAGAAAGACAGTCGTGGATCGATCTAGTGCTGTTTCATTGTAATTTTCTACCAGACATATTAGCTCAATGTCAATTCATTTTCGTTCATTTTGACTGTTGATTAATCCTTTTCCTTTCAACGAAATTTGGGGCTTTAGATATCTAGTAAAGCCTGTCAGTTTAAATACCTGCTTTGGGAATATCCTAGTACATCAATACTGTTTCTACATAAACTATGTAGTACCCATAAGATTGCTTGTTCAATAAAATTATAATTTGAATAATTAATGTATTAATTTTAATATATACAAAAGTAAGAAAAAGTAAACCTAATCTTAATTTTAGTAAATATTAAGATAAAGATAAATTTTCGATTACCTTTTAAGTTAAAGTTAAAAATAAGCTAATATGAATATTTGTATACACTATTAGCTTAAAGTAACCAGTGTTGCCCGGAGAGGGGATTGGAGTGGTGAGGTTGTGAGGAGTCCTGGTTCTCCCCTTCTCCACAACCCTATCACGTTAACCTTCCACAATTGTTCCAATTGTTGCAGAACATTATTTCTGTAGTTCCCATTGTCGCCACCAGGTCCATATATGCCGCTATTTTAGAGATTTTACCCCTTTTCACCCCTTGGGGGTGGTTAACCGGGTTCCAAGGTAGCTTATTTTTTTCCGCAGGGTAATAGAGAGTATCTATGCAAAATTGGTTCCAATCAGTCAAATGGTGTAAAATTGTATAGAGAACATACAAACTTTGATTTTTATATATGTGTATATATATATAGATATGTGGACAGTGTAAACGCTGTGTAATTTAGCCATTCCTTTATGAGAAACGTATCCATCGGGCTGAGAGATTTTCCTGTACATAATTTTGACTGATAGTATGGTTAAATTTTTATTAAATGAAATACAATTTTCTGCATCTATTTGTAGCAATTGATAATAAATAACTAGATTAAAATAGTGTGAATTTATGATTTTCTTTTACCTCGGCAATGTAGCATAGGAAAAGTGGATAAGCTATCTAAATTTTGTTGTAATCTGTTGTTGTATTTATCTTTTTAGGGTGACCAAGGTGGTCCATTAGTTATTCAACAAAATGGTACCAATCGTTTAATTGGCTTGATGAGCTGGATTCTGAGCTGTGATGAGCATAACTTGCCAGGGATTTATGTTGATGTCGCGAAATATGAAGGGTGGCTGCGTGAAGCCACCAATGATGCAATTCCATTCTGCAGCTAAGACGATGATTGCTAATAACTTCATATGTTATTACCGTTGTTAATAAATCTTCTATAACTTATTATTTACTCAGTTCTGTATCAAATGTTTTGTATGTTAAGGAACTAAATAAAAAAAAAAAAAAATAGCAAGTATTTTGTTATTACTGTTTCTTTGGATTAAATCTAAAAAGAACCACAATATCAGTGTGGATCTTAAAACATGTAAATGAAATGTAAAACAATGAGTGCATCTTAAAAATCATATAATTAGGATGAATTGAGACATGTAGTTTTATCTTTTAACAGTTCTCAGCATTTGTTTTTACATATATTATTAAAACTGACAAGCAAACGCACAAACTTATTCCTAAACAAAACTTCTGTAATAGTCCAAAACTTATAAGTAAAGATATTTTCTAAATTAATTAATTGTGTTAAATTTCTCAATACAAGAAGAATTTCTCAATATATATTTTTCAATGTATGTCTTTCTTATAGTTTAATCCTTCATAAGCCAACTGTTGACTGGCAGGGATTAGCCAATTGCCCTTTTTAATTTTTAATTTATTTTTTGATATTTTTTATATGAAGGGCCATTCTTATGTTTACTTATCTTTTGTTTATATTCTCAATATACGAATTCATTCTTCTTTCATGATAGTTAGGGATCAGAGATTATTATAGATTGATCTAACATTTGTAAAGCATCGAAGAGACAAAAAAAAAAAAAAGGGTTCGAAAGAAAAGAAAGTTTTAAAAATGCGATTTTAAGCTGCCCTCCACCTGTGAATCCCAATGATTTTAACAAGAAGTTCTGGTTAAGATCTTAAAGCATACTTTCCTCAAAATATTGTTCAAAATTTCTTTATTCTATTTTTTTTATGTCGTGAAAACGACAAAAAAATGAAGAGCCTATTGAAAATATGAAAATATAATTTATTTTTTAAATTGTAACATCTATCTAAAATCCTTAAATATGCATACCAAGGCTCAAGAAGATCTATCCAGCGGGCTCAAAGTAATTTAGGGGGAGACGCATACAGAGTGACTAATTTGTTAAACATCACTTTCGTAGGAAACTAACTGAAAACTGAACATTCTAGAAGCCGAAGCGTTTTAAAGGTAGCTCTAGGTTGTTAGAAGAAAGACACATATTGCTTTTGATTAATATTAGACCCATTTATAGGAGTTAAAAAATATCTGTTGCTAGAATGCAATAATTGTGATAAAACAAAAACTATATGTTCAACTTAGTACAAATTTCAGAGATAGAGAATGGTTTTACGATGAAAATTTCTATTGAAATTATTATAAACCTGACTATAGATAGGAACCTGAGAGCCATAGCCATTCGTTCATTACCCTTCTGTCTGTGACTAAGATAAGTAAAAAAAAAGCAAAAAACTATTTTATGACGCTGAAACTTTCACAGAACTCTTGGTGGTTATAGGGAAGATTCTTACTGGTTTTGATAAATGCAACAATATTATGCAAGGAGCTACGACCCTCCCCCTTTCTTTTAAAAAACAGCATAAATGAAATAACTATTGTGACTGAACAATTTTTTCTTTTCTTTTTTTTTTATACTTTTCAAAACCTTTTTATGAATTTTTACCTTTAAAATTCGGTACGCCAACTACATTTAGTTTTGATATTACATTTAAAAAATAAAAACAGTAGATTAGATTAGAATGGGGTGAATGTGGGCGGCAGGAAGCCAAGCACTACGACCAGTAGATCTATTGTGCGAACCCACGGAAATGAGGACAGATGGAGAGAAAGACCGAGGAAGTATGATGGGGGACTCGCAGGGAAACGGGAGAACCCCGAGAAAACCTGCCCAGCGCGAATCGTCCACCATCACCAAACCCACATGAGAACCGAACCCGGGACTCAGAGGTAAGAGGCCAGTTTCTTAGCGAAAACCCCAACCCCGCGGCCAAAATAAAAATATAGTATCCTATAAGAACTTATATTCTGCAAGCTTATTTTGTGAATTATTAAAAATATAAACTAAATTTAAATAAGGTTTAACGTGTCAAAAGTTAACATAAAGGAATAAAGAAATGACACCAAAATTAAAAATATCTCTGCTTTCATCGGTAAGAATCTGGCGTAGCCGTTTCATTCTTTTTTGTTGACTCGTCATCCAGACCCATTCACCCGACGAAACGCTCAGATAGTGCAAATAGATCAGATAGATAAGAAAAACCACTCTTGCACCTGAAAGCGAGAAGAAACACAATTAAAAAACCAAAAACCCCAAAAAACAAAGCTTCAAATCTTTTTGGAGGGAGGCCGCTTTCGGGTGCTAGAGTAGATTCACTTATCACTTTTGCACTATCTGAGCGTTTCATCTGGTGAGTGGGTGTGGCTGACGAGTCCATAAAAAGAACAAAACGGCCGTCCCAAATCCTCACCAATGAAAGCTCAGCTATTTTTAATTTCGGTGTCATTTCTTTATTTCTTTACATATAAACTAAATTATTTAGGCTTAAAATTAATATGAATTAAAAAAATAGAAAAGAAAGTGAAAATGAAGCAAAATTATTTTTGAAAAAATAAAAATAGAATATAAAAATAAATTAGAAAAATATAGTTAAAGTTTTGACTATTCTTAAGTAATAGTTTTATATTAATTCAGTAAAAATTAGAATAAGTTAAGTAAAGTTTTGTAATTTGAGAAGTAAATAAAGAGTTAAATTACCATTATTTATTATAATTATATTATAAAATATAATGTAAAATTTATAGAAATAAGAAAGAAAAAAAAACTGAAGTGAAAAAGTTCATCCTTGTCATACTATAACTTAAATTTGCTGTTTTTTCGTTTCAAGAGATATCGTCTGATAACAAATGATTCATTTTTTTTTTCATGAATGCTGCTTTATTCGTTAAGAAACTGTGACATTTTTCTGTAATATTTCATCCCTTTCCTGACATTGCGTGGAGTTAAAAACTTCTGTTCATTGAAGCTATTAATAATATTGGTCATTTTTTTTTTCATCAACTATTATTATTTAAGCGATTCGAACGAAAATAAAATCCTTTATCAAAATGATTCTCTTCCTACTCTTTGCCTGTCTCGTGCTAACGACTGCTCGTCAGGTAGAAAAGATTATTATTAATGTTTTTAGTAATTTATAGTAGTCCCTTTAGGTCCTGACTCATTCAATTCAAGTGACTGCAAACCTTTTCATATATTTCTTTTACCAATGCATCTAAAATTATGAAAATTTCAATATGAACTTGTGAAGCATATGGGATTTATGTTTTTAATTTTCAAAATATTGTATAATTAATTAAATTAAAATTCAAAATTGTTAATTCTATTTAAATCCGTTTCTATAAAAAGAAAGCTTCAAGCAAATTTATTTTTGGAAACGAACAGCATCAAATGAATTTGCATGATATTTAGAAAGCCTTTAATGAAAACGTTTTTTATTATGATAATCTGATAGCACGTAAAAAAAAAAATAATTTAATCTCAAACAATTGTAAAAGACACAATGTTTATTTTGTTTTAAAATTAACTATTGCACTAATAATAAATATTTTAATAAATATTTTAATATAAAGTAGAACCTAAAAAAATAGAAATATACATTCATTTTTACTTTTCTGCAACACATCTTTATGAAAATTTAAAAAAAAAAAAAAGCGCAATTAATAACATTAAGATTTTAGATTTTATCCTAAGGTAAATTCTCCTTAAGGTTTTGACTCAGTCAATTCAGGCGACTGCAAACCTGTCATTATTTTACAAGTCATTATTTTAAAAATTTTTTTTATCATCTCAGGTCTTCGTCAAGTTTTTTTGAGTTGAAAATACCGAGTAATACCTCAACCCCCCCACCCAAAAAAAAACAAAACAAAAAAAAAAACAAAACAAAACTGACTGTTTTTGAATTTTAATTTAATTAATTACAGAATATTTCGAAAATTAAAAACAAGAAAATATAAATCCCATATGCCTCACAAGTTCATATTTAAATTTTCAGATTTTCGATGCATTTGTAAATGAAAGAAATAAAAGGCTTGCATTTATTCCTTGACTGAGTCAGGACCTTAATGTGAATTTACCTTGGGATTCTAAAATCTTAATATTATTAATTGCGCTTTTTCTTTTAAATTTTCATAAAGATTTGTTACAGGAAAGTAAAAATGAATGTATATTTCTATTTTTTAGGTTTTACTTTGTTCTTTTAATTTCCGAAAGCTGCGAATCGTTGGGAGTCTACATTTTTAGAGCCTATATGCTTGATGCCCAGCTATGAGACTCTTCATTTTTTTTTAATATTAAACAAATAGAATAATGTAATAGCACTCTCCCAAAATGAAAGCGAAGCGATGATTCTTTCGTATATTCATACCTAAAGATTTGTAGGTTTAATATAAAAAATTTCGGAATTAATGAAAATGAAACTTCAAAAAAGAAAAAAAACTTACTTTTGCCTTTTACGCTCAAAGATTTTTACGAAAATATTTTTTTTTTTAAACGTCGATTTCAATAATTTCGAAATATCGTAGGTGAGAAATATTATAAATATTGTGGGCAGCGGTCGTAGAATATTGACATCGCTCTTTTCAGCCTTATCTTTTTCTTTGGTCTCAGGGCTTTGTGTAGAAAATATCGCTTGTCTGTAGTCGATTAATAAAATTCATTCAAAATTCAGCAATTTTTTATACATCCATTTATCTTGTTGCTAACTTCTTCAATAAAATATATGTTTTGTTCTGGGAAGTCTACTATTTTATGTGTAAAATTTTTAGTTACCTAAAAATCATAGATAATTTTCACATTTTAACATTGGAACAGATAATAAAAATCAAGTTTCCGAAATAACATTTTTAGCTTCTTTATATTTTTAGGAAGTGAAACGTCCCGTATATCGAGGATGGGACAATATTCAGATGCCTTCGGGTGAGTTCATAGAAGTAACAAGAGTGAAACCATAGTTAGTTATTAAAATAATTATCGTGTTTTATAATAGATAATTATAATAATGATATACAGTTAATAAAAACTATTCTCAGTCTCAATATTAACAATGTTACTGAAATGTACAAATAAAATAACGTTTAATGAAAGAAAATGAAATACATAATCAGAAGAAACGATAAATTGGATCTTCTTTGTGCTTACATTAAATATAGAATACGAATACAATTTTAGTCGAAATAATATGTATTAAATTGCATATTTATTACTTTTTAGTATTTAATGAAATTACAATTAATAAATATAGATTTTTTTTTCTTAAAGGCGATCTACGTGTGATTAATGGCACCGAGGCAATTATGCATGAATTTCCATTTATGGTAAGGTTTTTGCTTTGAATAGTGCTTTTATGTTTTTGTCTTGAACAAAAGTAATAAATACTTTTATAATCCGAAGAATTGCTCTTAATCATTAAATCAGAGTAAATCTCAATATGCTCATATATTAAGATTTGAAGTAATCCAGCTTCTAATAGTCATTAAAAATTTTAACTGTAAATTAATGTTAAATTATGTATTTAATATACATAAAGCTTCTATGTTTGTTAATGCTAGACAGAAGAGCAGTTCAAAATTTTTTCCAATCCCCTGATATTTGTAAGACCTTAGTGAGTTTTTTGCATTCATGCTTCTATTACAGGGAGTCTCGATATATATTGCATTTTGTTCATAAAAAAGCGCAACTTATAAAAAAAAACACTTGAACTAATTTATTTTGTGGGAGATATGTTGCAGACAAATAAAAAATTCGAATTATATGAAAATGTGCAAGCATATGCATAGAAAATATTTATATTATTGTACACTAAACTGTTATATAGTATAATTTATGGTAATTGCTAAATACTAAGAAGGTGGGTCCGGTAGTTTGTTAACAACTTGATTGCGGGCTGAAGGGCCTGGGTTCGATTCCAGCAGATACTAGGGAATTTTTCCCTTACTTCTTTATCCTTCAGCGAGATCACGCTATGGAATTACTAAATGTATTAAAACTATATAGATTTTATACATTTTAAAACAGCATGTAATTATGAATTTAAATAAAGCAGCAGAAAGAAGGTTTGAGAGAGATATACATGTATTTATATACATTTCTGTTCAAATGACGTTAAGTTCGTTTCAATAACTTATACATCGAGTCTACTGTCACTAGTTAATCAAACACGTGCAACCAAAACGACTTAATGTATATCGGCTTGATGTATATCGGCTTGATGTATATCGGGTACACTCTGGTCTTGATGCAAACAGAATATACACTTTCCAAGCCAAAATTTTTAGCACTGATAAATCAACCGTACAGCCATCTTGCTAATAGGAAGCTATTATTTACGAATTTTATTTTAATGATTATTCTCGTTGTAGTATTTTTTTTAGAAAGGTATTTACATCTTTTAAAAATGTGTTCAATGATGTTTATTTTTCACAATAACAAGTCATTAAAGTTCAAACATTCTGTTCACAGGCGATGCTAACCACTTCTGATGGATGGCAATTTTGCGGAGGATCACTTATTGATAAGGATTGGGTTTTGACTGCGGCTCATTGTGTGGAGTCAGTTAGGTAAGGTCGATATTAGCTTAAATATACGCAGTCTTTACACGCATTGTACCCAACTAAGGGTTTAAGCGGCTGAGAACTTAAGGCTCTACTAAAAACGGGGACGAAAGCCACCAACCCAGAAAAGAGGGCCCGCAGAGAGAGGAGGAGGGACAGCAGGGAGGGACTGTTCACAAGGGGGCTAGAGTTACCCATCGACGACAAAACTACTCACCAGACATACATATAAGGACAGACACGAAACACTGATTCCCTCGCGATGGCCGCTGCGGGGCCATAGAGGATCGGGAGAGCCTCTGAAAACTTACCATGCCGGAACTTGGAGAGACGAGTGGCCAGGAAAGCTGGGCGCTTCCCTGAATAGAGAAGCTGGGCACTTCCCTTCAAGATAAAACCAGGGAGGCTGGGCACCTCCCTGCAGGACAATAAGGCCGCACAGCGCCCGACTTATGTTCCCACGTGCAAATGGCGAAGGTCGGGCAGGTAGGACAGTTGAGCCAAACCGTCTTATGATTATAGAAGTGGCATCGAGATAGTTCGCGAGGTAAGAAATCCGCTCTGTGACGCCTTCGGCTGGGTGCCGAACTAGCCGCACTCATATGCAAAAGCCTCTCGGGCTGCGGGAAAAAGATGACAACTGGGCAATCTCTTTTCGAGTGAGGCATCTAATTCCCTTGTTACCGAGCCTCTTGGGCTCTGTACCGTCATTTCCGTGTCCGAGAAAAGTCAATCATCATCGTGAAACCGCTAAAAGTAAGGGGAGAAGTTTCGGTAACCTGTTGGCCAGGAACCGGGGCTCTCTAACCCACGCAAATTTTCGTGTTTCGGCCGGAGCACGTCCTTATGAACGTACTCCGTTGCCCGCCCAGCGCCAAACGTGGAGGCAACACGGAACGGCTTGCGTTTACCGTAGGATCACAGGTTCGTCCTGTGTCCCTACCGGGCAGCTTAAATATACAGCAGAACCTCAGTTTACAAAGAATATTTACGAATAAAAGCATTCACCGATTTAAGACGTTTCTCATACAACGACACTTTTCTATTGCCACCGTGTCCAGACTTCAGATATTTAAGCAGGGCGACCACGATAAAGCAAAAGCCGTGTTCGATGGCCAACAAGTCACATGCGACCTTGTCTGACGGGTTTTCCACGGACCGTTGCTTGCCAAACAAGTTGGTCGCCCAGTTCTATTTGGCTCAATCAATACATTTGGTCGGGCGAAAAAATACCCAACTAGAGTGAAGCTTTGGAACACGTCAGTCGTGACGTCACGCCACGAGAAATGGCCATTCGTAGAAATGACGTTCCTTCGATTGTCTGCACTTCAGCTGGACGGAGCTATTGTAAAATTATTATCACAATATTGAGATTATCTTTCAAAAATAAATAAAGTTTATATTTAAACGCATTAATTTTATGCGTCAGAATTTATCAGAGAGTTTTTAAAAACTAGATTTCTTTATAATTTCACAGCATCGGCTTTGTTCGCATGGAATTCTGTGATAGCCGATCGCTCGCTAGTTAAAGAATTGAAGAATTCATCCCAATAAATCTAAGAAATTCAAAAAGAAGATATCCCAGGATGGATTTGCTAAATTTATGTTAATATCTGAATGTGAATTTCGCCATATTAAAGGCTCCAATAATTATCAAATTCAAAACTTTAAAAATGACTTTCATTGTTTGATTCACAGATGAGAAACAATAAAAGCTATTCTATATTTAAAATCGAATAATATCGTAAAAATTATATTTTTATTAATTATGCGGTGATTTTAACGATTATTGTATTGGAATTGACTTTGTTGTCCACTGTAAAGCGTTTTATTTGAGCACCAGCGTTCAGTTTCGTTTTAGGCGTTCGAGTGATTGTCGGAAGATGACAGCACTGTCAACACAGCCGCAACCGAAGATTTTCTATGTTAATACTATAATTTTGAAATTTTTCATTAAATTCTGCAGTATTTCCTCAATAAATCGATCGAAACGTTTACTACCATGTTATTCTATATTTAAAATCGTGTAATATCGTAACAAATTATATTTTATTAATTGAACAGTGATTTTAACGATCATTGTATTGCAATTGACTTTGTCGTCCGTTGTATAAAGCGTTTTATTTGAGCACCAGCTCTCAGTTTCGTTTTAGGCATAGTTATAACACAGCGTCGGCTATGTTCGCATGGTATTATGGGATAGCCGATCGCTCGCTAGTTAAAGAATTGAGGAATTAATTCC
>JAFIDM010000001.1:33488876-33500108 GCA_023159025.1 Thereuonema tuberculata
AAGAAATTATCATACTGAAACTGATATATACAAAAACGATTCATTTAAACATAAATTTGTAATATCCTTATATATTATTTCTCAAAGGTGTTTTTGTGTCGGAACGCCATAACTTCCTTAATATTTCATCAAAATCAATGATTGAGACATCATTTTGAAGATTACGTTTACCGCTAATGACGAAAAATAAACAAATTGTTTAAAATTAATGTTTTCGTTAAAAAACTTAATTTTAAAAAACTTTTTTATAAAAATGTAGACACGCTTTAACAGAAGCGACTTATCTTTCGAAAGCGAAATTAACATTAACATTTCAAATAAATCTGTAGCGTCGTAAACTTCAAATATACTGTTTTTTGAATAAAAATGCACTTTAAAATGATATTTCATCGTTTATTTCATAAGAACAGATAAAAAAAAATAAATATTTATATTTTAATAAAAATAAACGATTTATTACAATAAAAAACATAAAAATTTGTAAACTTTTCATTATTTCCCAAAAGTGTTTTTTTTTATTTCCCTTAATACTTCATCAAAATCAATGATTGAGATATTATTTTGAAGATTAAACAAATTGTTTAAAATTAATGTTTTCGTTAAAAAACTTTATTTTAAAAATCTTTTTATAAAAATGTAGAAGGCGCCATCTATTGACAATCTGTTCATTTATTTACTTCACATTACCATTCGGTGACTGGTCAAGATACCATGCGAATTATTCTCACGAGTCAACTTTTTTATAAAAATGGAGAAGGCGCCATCTATTGACAATGTTGGATGTGTTTATTATTTCTCAAAGGTGGTTTTTTTGTTGCGAATTATTCGCACGGGTCAACTAGTCTAAATTACAAGTAATAGCCTTTCTCTTCACATGATAGAAATAATCATTATTTTATATCATAAGAAATAAATAATCAATTTTAAACATTAAATTATAATAATTAAATTACAGATACTATTTAAAAGTAAAAATTATTAAGTTTGCACAATTAAATTTAAATTAGTTTCCTTAGATCAAAATTACAAAATAAAAGTTTAGAGATTAGACTTTTTTTCGAAGCGTGGTTGGTTCCGGTCTTTAATCTTAATTACATGGTTTAGCAAATAGTGGCAGTGTTATTTGAGACCTCCATAATCCATTTCGAATAGGCAGCAACACTCACGTAGATACCTGGATGAGGATCTTTACAATCATACACCCAAGAAGCTAATCCTACGAGTTGAGATTGACCATTTCTCTGAATTACCAAAGGTCCTCCTTGGTCTCCCTACAAAATACAAAGTACTATTTGTAGATCTCAAATAAAGAAATAAACAAAATAATATAACTTTTCTTATTACTGGATCACATCGTTCAAGAGATGTTTTATAATTTAAATAGCAGATTTAATTATACTCAGTTGGTTTTATAATATAAAAATTTATTTATTTTCAAAAAAATGTCTGGATGATGTACAAAATCTTTCTCAACCAGGTGTGTAAAACTTGTGAACTGATATTTCAATATAGTATTTTTAAATACGTAATTTAAAATGTGCAATATTCAACAAATTTCAAAGTTGCTTTCCTGCAATATGACAGATCATCAATCCTCTGGATTATCATAAAATCCAACTCAGAACTGCTGAAAATTAATTACAGACATTATGTATAAATATAAAAGAACATCATTCTATTCAAATATATATTTTTACCCCCGCACTTCTTCAAATGCACTTGAATTATCAACTTAGAAGATGATCAGAAGACAATCGAAGAAGACATATTGGATTCACAAATCTAGGTCTTGAAGATCTAAGTGTTTGAACTTTAAGAAGGAGATTGTTTTGTTGTTATATTATTTGTTTTGTTTTGTTTTATTTCAATATTGAAGTTATGTGTAATTATTTCATCCACTTACCTCGCAGTAGTTTCCTTCTGAGCTTCCTGCACATATATCCTCTTTATAAATCAAATCGGAATGGATATCACTGAAGTTAGCTTTGCATTGTTCGTTGGAAATGAGTCTAACATCGAGCTTTCGAAGAACATTACTTGTAAAGAAATCTGGAAAAAAAATCAGCAGTGAAATGTAATGTTATTGGGTTTTTTCCTTGATTATTGAATTCCCATTTGATAGGAAACTTAGGAAGTTAAGCAGGATTTCGCCTTTGATAACTCCGAACTCGCAAGGAGTTCAGAATTCGCCAGGGCGCTAGAGAAAAAACTTGTGAATTTTTTTATATTTTTACTTTGGTTTTGGTTGGTTAGTAAGATTCTGTCTTTATTTTGATTTGAATTATTGAGAGACTGCGCTAAAAAAAAAAAAATAATAATGTCGAAACAAATCAAAACAACTTTAGACTGAAACTTAGAGAAATAGGATGGGGATTTGGATTTTCCATTAGGCTTTTCCAAATAAGTTAAGTCGTGATATATATTATTTGAGGAATTTTTAACAGTTCCATTAAAATTAGCTAACTCTATAACAGTCAGTTAAGGAGTAAAAACACATTTGATTAACTTTATTTTCTTTCATTTTTAGTTTCTTTAAAAATATGCGAAAAATTACTATGCAACAGAATTCCATTTCTTTTTTAAATATTTTTAATCCATTTCAAATTAATTAATATTCCTAAAAAAAGAATGTTCTGGTACTATATAAACATTTAGATTAATACAAAGAAAATAATAATAATAATAATAATATATTTTTTTTTTAATACACTTGGCAATATGTGCTTTGGTCCTTGACCCGCCGTATTGTCTTAGCTGGGGAATCCCATGGTTTGAAACTTTTTCGATATAATAATAATAATAATAATAATAATAATAATTCAGCAAGGTTTTAATGAGGCTTTACATCACCCAGAGAGCATCCAAAATTTTTCACCACTGGGGTAACTTTCTTGCTTTATCAATCTGGTGATCCAAAGAATGCTAAAATTTATAGACCTATCACATGTTTACGAACCATCTAGAAACTACTCACTGCTATTTTTGCACATTCAATAATAAACATATTTATTCACACTGCCGCGAAAATGACCTCCTACCTTGAGACAGGCAGGGTGTGAAAAAAAACTCCTTTGGTTGTAAGGACCTATTAACTATTGATGCCATTTTGTTAAAGCAACTGCAAGATAAACACCGCAATCTCTCAATTTGTTACATTGATTATAGAAAGGCTTTTGATTCGGTTCCGCACGATTGGTTAATTAAGGTTTCGGAAATTTACAAATGTGACCCATGTCTAGTTAATTTCTTACGCTTATGTATGTTCAATTGGTCTACGACTGTTAAATTAGGTAACACGACTGTTCCTCATGTAAAAAGAGCCAAGAGTATTTTCCAAGGGGACTCTTTCAGTCCGCTTTGGTTCTGCTTGGCCCTTGCTTCTCTCTCTAATCTTCTAAATAGAACAACTGCTGGTTACAAGATGGATGTGAAGAACAAAGAGTGTCAAATTACCACTCTCTTGTATTTGGACGATATTAAGCTTTTTGGTGGAAACTCTTTCAAATTAAATTGCTTAATTGAAAAGACAAAAATTTTTAGCATGGACATTAAAATGGAGTTTGGGTTTGACAAATGTGGAGATCTTACGATTAAAAGAGGGAAGCAGGATAATTCGGGGAATTCTGCCACTGACACTCTAATCAGGGTTTTAACATCATAAGATACTTATAAATACCTCGGTTTTGAACAAAATTTAAAATTCTGTCACACTAAATTGAAGGAGCATTTTAAGAAAAAGTATATTGAACGACTCACCAAATTACTCAACACTGAGCTAAATTCTATAAATTTAATAAGGGCGATTAATAGTTGGGCTGTGCCTCCGTTAACCTACAGTTTTGGAATCCTGAAATGGAGCAACTCTGATCTTGAAGCCTTGGACAGAAGACTAGGACATTACTTACCAAATTCCGAATGCATCATCCTAAATCCTCAGTTGATCGTCTGTACATACCACGAAGAGAGGGAGGTAGAGGATTATTAAACATTTCTAGATTATGCCAAACACAAGTAAAAAAACTTAGAGACTATTTCTTAAAATCTACAAAGATTTATTTCAATTGCATAGCATCCATTGACAATAACTACACTCCTCTAAATTTATGTCAGATAAGAACGCCATATACTCCAGTTTCTCTTGGGGATACAATACATACCTGGAAAGGAAAAGGTTTACATGGGAAATACCCTACAATGTTAAACGAAGATCAGGCGACTAAGTGTCTTTCGATACAATACCTAACGAGAGGCTAACTTCGCCTAGAAACGGAAGGATTTATTAATGCCATTCAAGATCAGGCGATAAACACAAAAAACTATCAGAAGTTTATTACCAAAACATAGGACGACGACTCTAGCCGAAAATGCCGTTCAGCTTCGGAAACTATAGATCACATAATTGGAGGCTGCCCTAAGTTGGAAAATTCATATTATTTGAATGTGCACAACCAATTTGCTAAAATTATTCATCAGCAATTAGCTCTCAAATTTGGAATTTTAACTTCTGCCCCGCCGTACTGTAAGTACCAGCTAGATCCAGTTCTTGAAACGAAGCGGTATCTCCTTTAGTGGGATAAACCGATTGTTACTGACAATATTGTTGACTTCAATCGTCCGGATATTGTTTTGGTTGATAAAGTGGAGAAACAAACTTCAATATTTGACATTTCTGTCCCACTGTCCCAAAACATTTCCAAAACTGAAATTGAAAAATGTACAAAATATGAAAATCTGGCGATTGAAATACTGCTAATATGGAAGCAGCGATAAATTCAAATAGAACCATTGGTTATATCGGCGACCGGAATTGTTTCAAAGAATTTCATTGATAATTTAGAAAAAAATTGGACTGCAACAAAATCTTATCAAAAATATACAGAAAAGTATATTATTACAAATATGTCATATCACCCGCTGGTTTCTACAACAGACGGCTTGAGATGAATTTCTCCGCCTACAAGGCTTCCGGACTTTGAGATAAACACATGTATCATAATAATAATAATAATAATAATAATAATAATAAGGAGGGAGGCCGAGGACACATCAATCTCATCACCCTACACGAGAAACAAGTACACACATTTAGGGAACACTTCCACCAAAGAGCACAACACTCCTCACTCCACTCAGCCATTGTCAAGGCTGACACACACCTCACACCCCTGGACCTCGCAAATCCTTCTCTAACACTCACCACCCCCGACATCCACACACAGCAGCTGCATGAATCATAGGCTGTAAGGAACTCCATGGCTGACATCGCCACAAACTCAGCCAGCCTCATGTCGACATGAAGCGTCGAACAGATGGCTGACGAGTGGTGAGCTGTTTGGGGAGAACGAAGGGTTCATGATCGCGATACAGAACCGAGTCATCCCCACACGCAGCTACAAGAAACACATTCTACACGACGCAAACACACGCGACGACAGATGCAGGAAATGCAACAATACGCATAAGACGATCGACCACATAATATCAGCCTATCGCCTTTTCTCCCAAACAGACTACCTCCACCTACACAATCAGGTAGCGTCGATCGTTCATCAACAGCTAGCACACAAACACTCACTTATTAAGAACACGGTCTACAAGTACACACCACAAAGCGTACTAGAGTCACCCTCACATAAGAGACAGCCCCATTCACACAGACAAAACTATACATCACAACAGACCTGACATCACACTTTTTGATAAGGTCAATAAACAGACCTAACTCATTGTTATTGCAGTGCCTATCAGCAAGAACTTGCAGAAAACTCACGAAGATAAGATACGTATATAAACAGACCTAGCACACGAGCTCCAGAAGCAGTGGAGGCAGGACCGAGTACGTGTTGTACCCATCGTCCTGTCCGCCACTGGTCTGGTGCCTCACACATTGCACCACAGCCTCAGCACACTAGGACTTCATAAAAACACTTATGCACAACTCCAGAAGGCTGTGGTACTCAACTCAACACGCATAATTAAGAAATTTATGGACGCAACCACACATCCCTAACTATTCGTCCAAATTTTTTTTTTTTTTTACACTTGGCAATACGTGCTTTGGTCCTTGACCCGCCATATTATCTTAGATGGGGAAACCAATGGTTTGAAACTTTTTCGATATAATAATAATAATAATAATAATAATAATAATAATAATTTTTTTATTTATTTTTTTTTTATTATTATTATGATTCTAAATACAAAAGTTACAGTCCCGTTAGGAATGACAAATTCCTATCAACAGGTTCTGAATATAGGTATACTACAAATATTTAATTAATTTTGAATACATTGTTAAAAAATATGAAATTACTTACATAGTATTGTTTTTACAAGTGATTTTTGTCAGGTAGACCGCTAGGTGATAATTTTCAAAAAATTTTAAATTAGGCAGTAACATGATTTAAAAGTTAAAATAATTTTCTGATTTAACTCTATATATAATTATTACATATGCATATTAAAGTTACCTATGTTTAGCTTAATAATAATAATAATAATAATAATAATTAAAAAATAATAATAATAATCAAGCAATCTCATTGATATTGCAGGGCCTATCAGCAAGAACATACAGAAAACTCATGCAGACAAGATCAGTAAATACACCGATCTAGCACACGAGCTCCAGAAGCAGTGGAGGCAGGACCGAGTACGTGTTGACCGCCACTGGCCTGGCACCTCATACATCGCAGCACAGTCTCAGCATACTAGACACAACTCCAGAAGGCTGTGGTACTTAACACAGCACCCATAGTTAGGAAATTTATGGACACAACCACACATCCCAAACTATTCTTGCATATTTTTTACACTTGACAGTATGTGCTTTGGTCCTCGACCCGCCGTGTTGTCTTTGCTGGGGAAACCCAAGTTTTGAAACTGTTACATAACAATAATACATTAAAAATAATTGAAATTGCTTGATTTTAATGATAGTATTAGCAATTAAAATTTATATTGGAAATTCGTTGAAGAGAAATGAAAACTAAGCATCAATGTGAATAAATGTGGCCACTTAAGAATGAAAGAGGAATGAAGAAAGAACGATACCTTCTATTTCTCCCCATCCGGTGATGGTTGCTGCTTCACCATGAAGGGCATCCGTAGATTCATTATAAATACATATGGTGTTGACCAGACTTGTATTGCTGAGATCAGCTGGTTTATCTAGTTTTACTACTGCAATGTTGTTCCGTAGATTGTAACTGTTGTATTCAGGATGATCGTAAAAATCATCCCAAATAAAAGACTGATGCTTAGTCTCATGATAAACGTCGATATCATGTTCACCCAAATGAATCATAGCGTCTTCGCCGAAATCATAACTACGAAAAACAAGAATAAAATTAATAAAGGACAATATAAAAATTATAGTTTTGAAGTACCATGGAAAATATTCAAGTAGTTTCAACTAGTTGTTATTTATTCCCATTGTATAACAAAATATGTTATTAAAATTTCAGCTCACAAGAATAAATCGTTTTAGTTATTTTTTTTAATTTTATTTTTACAGCACTGCATCGGAAATGGCATTATAAGTATCATGTAATTACATTAAATTAAAATTATTTATTTATTAATATCTCTTTCAACTTTTCAAAGTTCCTTCATTTGGTCCCAACTGAATCAAAATCATTCGGAAGTTTCTTATTGGGTAATTTATAACACCATGAAAGTTTTATCTGCTTATTCGTTATCGCTGACAGACTTAATATTCACATTTTACCATTATGAGTCCTACTAAGTTCCATTGCCCTTTGATGTTAAGGGCTAAACTCTGTCTTCCGTTATGTGACCGCAACGTAATTTGGGTCACAAGGATGGGGATCAATTACGTGAAATAAAAATCAATTTAGGCCATATATTTCTATTAATCTGTATTGAAAAATTTATCATCCTAAAAATTCCAGGTAATTGTTCCCCATTCTTGTAATTCTGAAGACATAACTACGTCACTTAAGCAATTATGTTATGGAAACATAACGGAATTCGGAGTAGTGCGTTTAGCCAATCACAAATCACAAATATATACAGATTTTGTTAATTACCTAATAATTTAGAAACACATTTGAGGAATATTTCTAAATTATCAGGTTACCTTAAAATCAGCTATAGAATCAAAAACAAAGATTATGGAGTTAAATAGAATTGCAGAAAACAATTTTATAATTATAATAAAGTCTTCTTACCTTCTATTCCATCATGAAAACTAATTAGTTGTATATAAACAAATGAAAAACATCGTTTCTTACAGTATTAAACATCTTTATGGTTTCTCAATATTTCTACACCCTGAACGGGTATTTTCTTCAGGAGAAAAAATAAAATATACATCTTTCTTCCATTTTAACGAACAGAAGTGAAGTCTAATAATTCAAATTAATGAAATATATTACAACAAAGTTACAATATACATAAATAAACAAAGAAATAAAAACACTACAGCATCTCCTCGTATCAATCAACTGTAGATATCTATGAAGGAAACAATTGCGATATAATTGTTTTAAAATAATACTTTCAATTTTTTTGAACTACAATCATATATTATTTAAGATTAATATAAATCCTTATTACACTCATATATTATTAAATTAAGTTAAATTTAATACAGATTTAATGTGTTTGTTTCTTTTTACAATTTTCTTAAATAAACCGAATGAAATTGTATTCATTCTTAATGATTTATCTTTATTGAAACAATTTGCTATATTGATTAGTCCCGATTCTATCATATATCTTTCATTTTTTTCTTTTGCATTACAAATAATTTCCACTATCGGATCTGGATTATGTGATAAATTTATAACATGATTAGCCCAATCTGATAACCCTGGCTGATTATTTTGGAACGCTCTAATATGTTTCGTAAATTGTAAAAAGAAACAAATACATTAAATCTGTATTAAATTTAACTTAATTTAATAATATATGAGTGTAATAAGGATCTATATTAATCATAAATAATATATGATTGTAGTTCAAAAAAAGAGGAATGTATTATTTTAAAGCAATTATATTGCAATTGTTTCCTTCATAGATATCTACAGTTGATTGATACGAGGAGATGCTGTAGTGTTTTTATTTCTTTGTTTATTTATGTATATTGTAACTTTGTTGTAATATATTTCTTTAATTTTAATTATTATACTTCACTTCTGTTCGTTAAAATGGAAGAAAGATGTGTATTTTATTTTTTCTCCTAATGAAAATACCCGTTCAGGGTGTAGAAATATTGAGAAACCATAAAGATGTTTAATACTGTAAGAAACGATTTTTTTCATTTGTTTATATATTAGAAGAAGTAAGTTGTTACGAATTAATTAGTTGTAATTATGAATAGCTTGAAAATTTGCATATATTTATTTATAATAGCTTCCGAAAATTTGCGTATACTATATTTATTTATTTAATTTTAATAAAATTTAGAAATAGAAGGTAAGATGACTATTACAAGAAATATGAACAATAGAGAAAGACTAAGAGAAGAATGTGGAATTTTGTAATTATGTTGGACAACGAACCGTATTAATATTCAAACAAACTGTTTGGAAACAATTTGTTAATAGCACTTTAATGGGAAGCCGTGTTCTTTTAAAAAATTTACTTTTAAGAAATTTACAAATTTAGGTGGAAAAGGATTATTGACATTGTGGGTTGTTAAGAACTATCTGTAATTCCCACCCTGGGACCAATAGAAACTAACTCTCTCGTAACAATTAAATCCCTCCCACAACAGTAAAGGGTGATAGTAAACTGAGACAGTGAAATTACTACAGACGACTATAGATTCATATTTAAGACTCGTCTTGTTTTTATAGTGAAGCTTATAACTCCGCCATGTTTATTTACTGTCTGGCGAAAGCGTGCCCATTTTTTTAAAACTTAGAAAAAAAAAATAATAACACATTCTCTGTGAATTCTCTGTGACTAACTAAGAGTTTTCGAATCATTTGCTTGCAAAATGCTGAATCCTACAACTTAATTCAAAGATCAGTGATTAAAAATACTGAAATATTATAGACTTATCTTACTTTTCCAAACAGTCTGCAGTGGTCAACACGTATTCATCCGAAATCAAAGCACCTCCGCAAAACACTCGTATTTCATATTCTTCATCTGTAAAAAGGGCCTATAAAGAAAACGAATGTTATATATATTACATAAAAATATGTATAACTTAAAGATATATGAAATTTGTCTGCCTTTTTGTCTTTTTTTTTTATCCATATCTGTTTGGTGTACATATATCAATAAAAACAGTCTTTAAAAAAAAAAAATATTGTATACATTGTGTAAAAAGATATATAACTAAAGATATGCAAATTTTGTCTGACGTGACACAACAATTTTGCTGTTTTTTCCAAACTATTCTGAAAGGCGAATTTACAACATCTGTGCTGCTCATAGGTCATTATTAGCTTATTATTGACAATAAGTCGTAGCTACGACTAGTTAAAGGAAACAACTGTGAACAACTGTATTATAATATAAGGTGTCTCAAGTAGCTTGCCAGGATTTCGTTAGCAATACCAGTCATCATGAACAAATGGAAACATTTCTCAAGCAGTTATTATAAGAAATCAATACGGCGGCAAAAAAAAATTATACGAGTATTCATGCACAGAAATGTTTAGCATAAAATCAAGAAAATAAAGACCAGTAGTAATAACTTTTAAAATATGGAAGGAGTGAAATCCTAATCAGATGTGGGAAATACGATGTTATAAAATTGGATTTTTTCTTACCTGCATTTTTTTTTTCTTTGGTCAAAATGAATCAGAAAACTTTAAAAGCAAATGTAGATTCTGTACTTTCTTTAACATTCAACTACCCAATTTCCAAACTTAAATAATACAGTTTTTAAATTCAATTGCATTCGTCCCGCCACAGTTTATATACCACTGCCTTTACGTATGTCGAAGTCATGTTGTTTGATTTTCAACATTTATTCCACTGTGTTTTTGATGAGATTATTGACAGCGATCACTTACAACCAACAGCTGTTCACTTTATCTTTTGCTTCATTCGTCATCTTTATTAGGATCTCCATCTTTAACTGTAACTAAACTGTAGTTTTAGGCTTCTGATGTAAAGCCTTATATCCCCGGTTTGTCTGTCTGTCTGTGGGCAAGTATCAACTCAGCAACAACGAGATGTAGAGACTTGATTAGGGTGTCGTTGAAAAGTCTTGCCAAGAGTAGTTCAGAGCCATAGAGTTTGTGTCTC
>JAFIDM010000001.1:33518704-33528937 GCA_023159025.1 Thereuonema tuberculata
ACAGAATAAGAAATAAGCGAAGATTATTATGGCATGCAGCATAGATAACACACAGATACCAACAGAAAATTGGTAAAAACCTACGAATATAAATTTGCCGGAACACGATATATATATTGAGTAAGAAAGAAGTACCTTAATATCGGATTTCAGTTTTAAGATCTGAGAAACTATTTATAATGGATTTTTTTTTAAGAAATATTAAATTTAAATTTTTGTAATTTTGTAAGAAAACTTCAAAAGCAAAAATATTGTTTAGAATGAGCATTTGCTCTTGATACATTGTATTATGTAATAAAATAAAATTCTGTTATTTTGAAGAAAATAGATTTGTAAGCCTAAACTTTTCTGAATAGGCTAGAAAGGAAATCACAGTTATAGATAAGATTTCTTCTGAAGTGATATTCTTAGCTTCTAGAAGGAACCAGTAGACTATATGCTCATCACTTATTTTCATAATTCGACTTCAGGCTAATCAAAAGTCGGAGAATAGAGAAAAGATAACTATTCAAAATAACACTAGTATTCCTAAAAGTATTATATTTTTATTAATTCACGATGGAGACAGTGACCCCTCAATAACTAAAAGTAAGAAAATAAAAAAAATAAGAACAAAATGTGGAATCCAAATCCTTGGATAGCACTCAGGCTACCGCAAAAGGTATTTGACCACAAAAGGAATAAGAAAAATAAATAAATAAAGGACAAACCCTCGGATGGTTTCTGAAATTCTTTTTCTATTATATGTTTACTGTTAAATATTATTTAACTTGTTCTGTTTTCAATCTTTTCCGTTAAGCTGGTATATAATAACTATTTTTTCCTATTATGTTTATTGCAAATAATTTCAATATTAATTTATCTTGCATTGTCAGTATTTTTCTAATTTAAACCTTAAGGTTCTGAAAGCTTCTTTATCATAAAATAATAAACAAAAACATATTCCATTGCTTTGGAACTTACATAAGGCATCGCTGGTCAATCACAGCAGAGCCAATTTGCTGATTGAAAACCACAGAGTTTCGCATTGCCCTAAGGAATTTGCTCTGCTGCTAAATGAAATGAATTGTCCGGGAAATAGATATTGTCTTTCTTTAGTGATTTCGGAAATTAGGATCAAAAGACAGCCATTAATCAGAAAGACATTCAGTTCAGAGTAATGTTTAATCAATGATTACCAACATAAAAAAAAACTTGAATTGTTGTTGGGGTATTAAAAAACAAAAACGTAAGATAGCTTCTGATTGAAAATATACACACAACACACAACAAAAGAGGAAGGTGCATAACAGAATATATCAGAACAGTAAAATCGTTTCTATTTAAAATCGAAGATATTTAATCTCTTTATCAAATTTAGAAAATGGGGGATTCTAAACGGGAGATTTTTTTATTTCTCCAAGAGTATTATTATGTAAACTTTCCTTCGGAACTTGAATTTGAAGCTTTTGTTTTTGTATATTTCGTTTGCTGTAGAAATGAATTTTTTTAAAGAAAAATTATTTTCTGTACAGCAATTGTACAGCTGTGTAAAATGGGCATAGCTTTGTGGTTAAGGTTGCGGCTTACCACGAGGCTGATGTGTCTGAACCTGTGTTCGAATCCCAGTACAGATTTGGTTGTTTACTTCCTTTCCTGTTTTTTGCCTGGTTCTTTTTCGCTTCAGGTTTGAAGCTATTCTACAATGATTATCTCAGGAAGACACGTGGAAAACCATCTCAGTCTCTACTCCAGAACTTGACAGAAGGTATAAAATACGTTTCTCAAGTCAGGGGTAGCCAGTTGGGGTAGGTCTTTACCAGCAATTTTTAAAAAAAAATGTAAAATGGGAAAATAAAATCATAGATAATATTGAAAAACGGAGTTGAATTGTTTCCAGTGGTTGGATTTATTTCGTTTTTAAAGAATTCACTGAAAAAAAAATCAAATATTATTTGAAATGGTTACTTGTTATTTGATGCTGTTAGACTTAAATTAAATCTAAATTTGATTGCGTTTCCGCAGTTTATTAGTTAAAGCTTTTTCATTTTTTTACAATATAAATTTTACATTTGATTTAAATTGGAAAGCAAATTTACATTTTGAAATTTAGTTTTTTAGAATTTTTCTTAACTTGATCGATTGCAATACTAAAGAAAGAATTTACAAGAAGTGGAAACCCAAAATAGAAATATAAGAAAAAGGCGGAAAAAGAAAACGAAACTAAAATCTCCTAGGAAGACTGCGGGGGAAATGGATCCGAAAAGTGATGTCTTGTTCATATTAAAAACTGAAATTTGCATTTTTTAGAAACTGTTAAATAAGTATTTATTCCCTTTTTAACCTCGCCAAATAGATTTTCTCCCTTTCTCCCTCTCTCTCTCTCTCTTCCATCCTTAATGATTTCTTAAGCTATGGTTAAACCTTATTGAAACATAGTATGCTTAGAGAGAGAGAGAGAGAGACAATGTAGATTGTTTATTTGAAAACTACTGTCTGGGTTCTTGTTGTGTGAAAATTAACATAGAAAGCTTAGAACTGAAACAATCATCATTAACAGCGATTACGAATCGCCGTTCCGGCATGGCCAGCGATTTAGACGGTGGTTTGCCATGAGGCTGATGTGTCAACCTGGCTTCGAATCTCGCGATAACATAGATGTTACTTTCTCCTTCTGTGTTTCGTCCCTTCCTGCGTGCGTAGTGTGAGCTGCCTCCAATGGCGTGCACTGGGCAGCGTTTCGTTGGCTAAACGTTCACATTTCTTGCCCCTTGTTGAGACCAATAGTGTACATACTAAGAGCCCGGGCGATGGCAAATAAAATATTACGAATCCGATTAGTTTAGAATCCACTAATTTGCGTTCTTTTTCAAATTGAATTTGAGTTATCACTTTTTTCAAAATAAAAGGCTTCTATGGAATATATCATAAGGTATAATACTTTAAAAGAAAACGTAGGCTTTCGGTTGTCATCATGATTTATAAAAAAATTAAAATTGAAGGAAGAACATTTTAAGGAAATTAGACATAAAAACAATTCTTTAATAAATGTTAATAATATTTATTAGTAAATTCTTACGTAGTTAATGAATAATATAACATGAATCCCTCAATATAATACCCGTACCTAATCGTTAGTTCTTTTCTTTTGAGAGTCACTATACTACAAATAACATCTTCTTCACACCTTAACTAGATGAAATATTTAATAACACAAATTTTCAGAAAGCTTCTACTACTTTCCTTTATCAAGCTTTACATAATGATTTCGAAACAAAAAAGAAAAATAACATGGATTTAATAACATGTAACAGATCAAGCATCAATCTCGGGAGATAGCTATTCCATAAATTATTGGCTGTTAGCAAATATAATAATAATAATTTTATTGCCAATAAAAAATATTTACAACAGTATGTATTGATTACAGTTTTGACATCCCAGTTGTCTTAAGGGTGATACCGTCGAGAAGACAAAAGGGTGTCGGCATCGAGGCAATTATATATGACAATAAAACATTAAAGCATTACAGGGAAAAAATAAAAGATGAAGAAATTGGATTATTTTCCTTTTTTTTTACAAATATTTTACAATGTAAATTATGAGGGCGAAAAAAATTCAGTTCATCACATTTTGAGGAAACTATATGCTGCGGAAATTATATAATATACAATTAGACTGATGGCGTTTACCCAGATAGAAGAAGGAGAAAATGAAAAAGGAGAGACTGAGAAGAAAGAGAGGAGAGTGGAGATTACAATCGATTATTGGGTTCATTTAAAGAGAGGAATTGTATATTTATGAGGATTTATTAGGATTGAGTTGAGTGGAAAAGTGTTGTTTAAGTTTTCTTTTAAATTGTGTCAGAGAAGAGCAATCACGAATTTCCTTTGGAATTTTATTCCAATTTAGAGGAGCTGAATAACTGACTGCTCTTCTTTGATAGTTGGATCTTGTTTTTGTTAGTAGAAGAACAGGATTGAGTCTAGTTTTATAAAAATTGGAATTGTGTTTAATGTTGAAAGTAATTGAAGGACATAGTTTTTTGTTAATCGTTTTGTAGGTGAAAAGAGCCAACTGAAGCTTGTAGATATGTTCGAAAGGAATTATTTTATATTTTGACTCAGAAGTATTTGCCTAGGAAGAAAATAAAGTTACCTAATAATGCCAAAATTTTTTTGAGACTTTATGAGCGATTTGTTGTGCATGGAGATTCCATGATAGATCGTGCGAAAGATTAACATCTAAGTATGTGAAGGATTGAACTTCTTGCAATAAGGAGTTGTTATAAGTGATAGAGAAATTGTCAGTGTTGAGTATTTTATTTCTTTGATAGAAAAACATATAAACCGTTTTGGTTGTATTTAAAGTAAGGTCGTTTGAAGATAGCCAAGATTCAAGATAGAAACGTGAGCACTGGACGTTCTCCAACGTTTTTTTTTTTGTTTGAACAAATAGGTTCCCTTGGGTGTTTTTTTAAAATTACTTAACTTAACCTTACATTAATCTTGCCCCCCCCCCCGAAAATATATTCTATATATGCCACTGTAAGTTGGTATTGTCTTTGTGATAGATCTGAAGAGATCCATGTAAGAGGTGGGCCTCTAATGCCCATATGTTCTAATTTTTGAAGTAAAATATTGATATTAATTGAGTCAAAAGCCTTTTTCAAGTCCAAGAAGAGACCTAAGACGATCTTATTAGCCGCCATATTTTCCGTGATAAACTCTGTGAGATCAATTAGCGCAGTTTCAGTATTTTTCCCTGTGATGAAACCGTGTTGTTGTTGAGCAATAATTTTATTTTTGATATATATGTAGAGAGTTTACTACGATATAATTTTTCAAATATTTTTGAAAAAGAGTTTACCACGGATATAGGACGGTAATTGGTCAGAGTGTTCACATCTCCTGCTTTCCATAATGGAACAACTTTCGCTTGTTTGAAGGAAGAAGGAAAGACGCCTTCAGATATTGAAATATTAAAAATAAGAGAAAGAGGGAGTGCAATGTCATCCTCGATCTGTTTGAGAAAGTATGGGGAGATCTCATCAGGACCAGAAGAAGTTTTGTTGGATAGTGATTGGATAGCTTGTTTAACTTCAGAAGGGGAAGTAGGAGATAGAAAGAAGGAGGAAGAACTTGGATTGTTCAATATGGGATGTATATTTTTATAGATGTGCTGAAGGGAATATTTGGTAGAAGGATGTTAAGAAATTTACTTAGGTTTTGCTCGGTTGTTTTTAAGTTATTTTCTACGATAAGAGTAGATGGACATTTTGGTTTTCTGTGATCAGATATTAATTTGTTGATATTAATCCACTTTTCTTTTATGGAGAGATTATCATTAAATAGATTTTCGTAATAAGTTTCCTTGGAAGCTCTAATTCGTGACTTTAATTCATTCCGTATGACTTTAAGGTGTTCTAATTTTGCTGGTGTAGGATTATTCTTATACGATTTATCAAGTTTATTTTTGTGATGGATATGTTTCAAAAGTTCAAAGGATATCCATGGCTTCTTATTAATAGTGGAATTATTTTGGGAGATAAGAGAAAAATATTTGTTGAATCCTGAGAAAAGAATTCGTTGAAGATTGAAACGGAGTGTTCCGTTGAGGTTACGTTCAATTGATTCCAATTGAGGTAGAGGATACAATCAATTGAATGTAAATATTCTTTAAATTTATTTATGTTATTTAGGGAGAATTTGCGATTCTTCATTTTCGTCGCTCTTGATTAATAGTATATTAATACTATAAATTGATTGATAGTAATTTAAGTCGTCGAAATGCATAATTTTACGTGATTTCAGATTACTTAAATCCCCTGCGAAATTTACAAATTTTTCATCTACATCTACTCCTTCGTTTCGGTTCATATTAAGTCCTCTTGTAATTCCTAATAAGAATTTTACTATTGTTTTTCTTGTGAAAGTAAAAGCTTTTCTCCATAAATAAAGCTTTTACTTCATTCTTCATCCGTATCCAAAACGTTGTTCAGCAACATCTGTTAAGTCTGTCTGTTTTCTTTTTATATATTTCATTTGGTCTACTATACCTTCCCTTACTGTCCGCTTGCTTTCCCCCAAATAGAATTTTCCGCAATTATCACATTCAACCATAAATACTATCCCCATTTAATTTTTTTTAGATTTTCAACTGGTCTTTTATGTTGAAAAGCTGAACTGCTATTTATCTTTGTACGTAGAATATGCTTTTAATTTGTTTTTATATTCAAAAGTAAGCTGAATGTCAGTGTTTAATGTTTTCACCAACACTGGATTGCCTATTTTAAGAGGTTTTGGAATCCTTCTAATAGGCACGAAATCCTCCCACCTTGCTACCTTCGAATAATTCTTTTAAAAATGTAATATTCAAACTTACTACTCATTTCTTTGAGAGTCATTATACTAAAAATAACATCTTCTTTCTTGAATATATAAAATATTTAATAATATTAATTTTTAGAATATCTTTAATATTTTCCTTTATCAAGCTTTACATAATAAATTCGAAACAAAACAAAAATTAACATGGATTTCATTTGTAACATATCAAGTATAAACCTCTCGAGATAACAATTAATCAACAAATTGGCTATTAACAAATATAAGTTGATTGTTAGTAATTTAATTTCTAAAAATGCATAATTTTACATTTATTTCAGATTAATTAAAATCCTCAGTTATATTCACAAATTCTTCATCTACATCTACTCTTCGTTTCGCTTCTTATTAAGTCCTCTTGTATTTCTAATAAAAATGCTTTCTATTATTTTCCCTGTGGTTGCGTTTTTCTCGATATATGAAGTTTTTACTTCATTCTATCCACATCCAAAACAGTATTCAGGAACCTCTGATAAGTCTGGGTTTTTTTTTATATTATATACTATGTTCTAATATACATTCTCGAAACCCTGAAATTGAAATTGGAAAAATTTCAGACTTGTATGCTTAAGAAATGTACTAACAAAATCCTAGAATTGCCCCATGGAACTATTAGACATTTCTTAGTTACGTAAAATGTCCACTGGCGAAATGACTTAAGATTTTTGAAAAAGTCTTATAGAAAATAGATACTATCTTGGGAAACACATGCTTGTATTAAACGGTTAGCCCTAGTGATTTGAAGGATTTATAACCCATACCTTCTCGATGATATGTATGTCCTGGGACTTAACTAGTCGATCAACTCTGAAACATCAATGAAATCTTCTTTTCTGAAAAGGGGTTTTGACTTTTATATAGTTTGAAAAGACATTGTAGAACATCTTATAATCTCAAAACTGTACTCGGGAAAATTGACTCTGTCATTGTGCCTTCAACAACTATCTAACAAGATGCAATCTCCTATTCATTGCTGTCAAATATTTGGTGTTATGAAGATAAATTTTAGCTGTTGCCTTCAATTGATTTGATATTCGAATGCTTTCAAATCTGCAACCTAAGTAGTGTGAAACTTAGAATCTAGTAATACTTGTACCATCATAATTCTAGTCAGTGTTCGATTACCGAAAGGCATCAGCTGGACACTGTACTGCTCAAACTAGGATACATCAAATGTTTTAGAAATGGTTTTACTGTGACAAGTAAATCTAAAGAAGAGTGGATATTAGCAGTTGTTTCTGAAAGATCGCTAACAGCAGGCTGATATATGTACCGATCTTCCCATTTTCGTCTTCCTATGAGCTCCAGTATCTTCATTATAAACTGCCACATAATTTCGCCCAATTTACCGCATGATGAGATATAAAGGTTTCGTGTACCAGTCATCTTCTGTCTCTCGAACTAGGTTTTGTTGCTTATTCTATTCAAAATCCGATTTCTTCGTATAAAATCATCTTTTGAAGGAGTTGGTTGCTTTCAATACAGTTTTATACAAAACTGAGGCAAACTGAGCCTCATAGTTGTGCGACATGTTAGTGTGACTCATCATATAGCATGATAATTTGTGGTCTGACTAAAAAAATTTCTTCAGTTGTTGAGATCTTCTAGTACGGTCCTCTATACACAAGAAAAAAATTCGGCACTTTCTTATCATGTTCCAATTTCATTTTCTGCTACTGTAAATTAGGTAAAAAATACTGTAGGTTAAGAAAAAAAAGTTCCAAAATGTATGAGCATCACTATTGTAATGTCTTTTAATGCTGACCCAGAAAACGTATTAATATAATCAGAACATTGATAACCTTTGTAGTTTTATAAGATAATTATTGCAAATATTCTGGAAAGTAACTAAGTAAATTGAATGCAGAGGACTGAAAACGAAGCGATCTCACTATGATTGACTGGCTGATTCAGAGCTCGAATTGGTAAAAGGATTATTGAATTTCTACGACACCCAGTTATAATCCCGCCATCACCAATGTTTCCAGACGAGCAGCTTATCTTTGTATTAAATTCATATCTAGCAACTAATTTTCCATCCAGCTTCCTACACTGCGTTCCCAGCAGTGCCATCAGTCGTAATGATGGAAGGTCTCAATGGTCACCATATCAATGTTGGACTAGTTCCAGTCAAATATGATTAATGCAATTTACAATGTCCGGTCATCATCCAATTTCGAAAGTTATAGATTTTTCATATTTATGTAATTGAATTTGTTTCTGTTTTAAGTCTTCCAAAGTAAAGACACTTTGATAGCAGAATTCGAAGCACGATCTGCACTTCTCACAGAAGGAACTTAATCTGATTTTTTCGAGGGTAAAATTGTCTCTCGTTAGGGATTTGGTCTCCCTGGGCATCGTTTTGCCTTCCATTCACAGCATCTTCGGTGATTTGTAAGGAACAGACTTCTTCATTTCTTTTCTTTATTCAAGTGATTCAATTTTCACCAGTCGCGTTTGCAGCGATGAGAACAAGAGACTCGTTAAAAGTCTCGAGTACTGGAGATTCTATTGTTAAAGTATATTGTACCATATACTTTCCTATTATTTGATCCCATTTTTTGTGGTGTGTTTTTTGGAGTATGTATGGATCGACCTCTCCAAACTGGATCTTGGAGAAACTAATTTTCTGGAATTACTACAGTTTAGATAGTAATTCCAGAAAATTACTTTAACTTGGAAAGCTTTTAAAGTTTAATTTTTTAGAATTAGAGTTTGATTCAACAACATTCCTAACTTATCATATTTTTTTTTGTAATGTAACCATTCTGTACAGGCATGCCCCGCACTTATGTCACCTTTGATTTCTAAGACTTGATGTAAGTGGAAGCACTGCCTTATTTTTCACTTAGCGATCTCTGTATTCCAATCATCTTATACGTGCGTATCTGAAGTAAATAACGCATTTATAACGAAATACTGTAATTATAAGTCAAATAAAACTGTATAGTAATAAATAAACATACAAAAATACATGTAACTCATATGGGAATAACTAATTTTACTAAAGTTATTCCAGTACAGCATTTCCTTGTCCTTCCAAGGGAATAACTCTAGGACTATTTACAGAATGTTTCAGATTTCAAAAGATCCTATTGAGATGCTTAACAATGAGTGCTTTCCATTTTTAGCTAAGGAATTTTAATTGTCACTATTCATTGTTTTGGCGACCTAACGGAGAGGAAACAAAAGCCAGTGTGTTTCCAAATAGAGATGTACAGAAATCTACGATACACTGCCGGATTCAACATAAAGCATCGTTAGAAAACTTCCACAGATAGAAGTGCTTTAGTGAAAAAAAGCACTTCAGTACCTGTTTCGCAAAGTTGTTATTTCGTTTTTCGTTTTTGATAATATTCTGCTTGGTATTAACATTTATTTTTCATTTTTTCAGGAAGTAGGGGAGACCAAATTTATGGTTAGTTCATAAAATAAGAATCATAAAGTAATAGGAAAAATTATTTAAATTGTTTACAGTAAGAGATAAGAAACTTCGCTGATAACTTACCAATATACGTTTGTTAATCTCGGCCACTTGCATGTGGTTCATCTCTTGCCAGATTTTATAAGTAACGGTAGTTTGGATAGTGGCATTATGATTATTTTGACACTGTAAGTGTTTTTTAATTCATATAAAGTATTTAAGTAATTACATCCATTGTATTAGTGTTAAAAGAGCATCGTTCAATGTATAAAATATATTGATATATCATTTCTTTTCATGATTATTCAATGTTGTTTACATCATATTACTAGTTAGCTTTATAATTTTTAGACGCACCTTACTTCAGAGCATTTTATTGTTTTTTGTATAATTGATAGCTTTATTTAATTTTTTTTGCTTTCAAAGTTTTTTGTATTTTCATGC
>JAFIDM010000001.1:33541803-33553069 GCA_023159025.1 Thereuonema tuberculata
TTTTTTTTTTTTTTTTTTTTTTTTGATTGAACAGATAGGTTTGGAGGTTTTTTGTTTGTTTGTAGGGGGAGTGGCGCGATGAGAATTGTGATTGAAAGTTAGGTCGCAAGTACTAAAAGGTTGAGAAACACTGGTATAATCACAATGAAGTTTATTTTTGTTTCTAAATCATAAATCTTAAATATTCTAATATAGACGTGAAGTTGGTGACTTTGATAAACCTGGTTACATTCAAACACATGATTTTTTATTACTTCTATTTTCATTAATTTCCTATTATATGTCATGATATTTTTAGTGGCTGTAATACTAGTGTAGTAAATAAAAGTATATTTCTGTAAGTTTCAAGGATTGTTTATATTTTGTTCTGAAATGGAAAATGATTTTTTGAAATTCATTGTTAAAGTTGTGTGCAACAGTGGTCTAACCCATTCTGTGATGTTTCAAGTACCAGAATTTAATTAATTTCAGCCTTTTCAATTCATCTTAAGACATTTTGTTTTATATGACTAAGATTAATAAGGTTCAGAGTAAGTGCTGATACAAATAAAATGAATGTAACAGAAACACATGAAAAACAGGCTTATGTCAACTTTGCAATACAATATCTCAGTTCTTTAAAAAAGAGGGTTAGACCACTGTTGCGCTCAACCTTTCAATTAGACTTTCAGATAACAAGGATAATTAATTTCTTGCGATTTGTGGCCCTTTTTTCTTGATCTAAATGTCAATTTTTACCAAGTCAGAAATGATTGCGAAAGTAAAATACACCTTATACATTCCTTACACATTCATTTATCCATTCATTAAGATTTTTTTTTTTTTTTTTGATGTGCACTAAAAGTTATCATTAAAATTTCAGCTCTGTAAGATACGTAAATTTCGAATGATCCTTATCGAAACATTTATTTCAAAATAAAATTAACATTGAAAACTGTATTGCTCTGCAATAGATGTTAAGGACGAAAAAAAATAGAATAAAAATGTATTTACTGTGGAGTATAAAGAGATTAATAGAACGGTATAAACAGATCGGAATGTTATGATTTACGCTAGAATTAAGCGGATTGCAGGACAAGGAATATTTGTATTTTGTATTTTTGTTAATTTTGGGTTAAGGTTTCTTCGGATAGAGGTCCCGCTCTCGGGAGCGAGACCCGGGATCCTTCATCTTTCGCACCTTCTGAGTCTGTCATCGCTGGAGTTTGGCTGGCTGATGAGTCCTAAAAAGGACGAAACGGTCCGTCCCAGTCTCTTCCCAGATCATGGTGCAAATTCCTTCTTTTAGCTTTGTGCCTTCATTTGTTGCCTTTTATTGAATTATTCAGACACGTTAAATCTCTTTTCACAATAATTTTCTATATAAAAATATGTTAAAAGACAACGTATTTTTTGATTTCTAAATTAATTACATAAAAAATGTATTTAATTTATTAATACATTTTTATTATTACATTATTTATATAGATTTCTTTCTTCAAAGGTTTTTCTTCAGTAATACAATAATTTGAAATTGAAATTCTACCCTTTCCGTGACGTTATCCCTGTATTGAGTAACACCGGAAAAGAGTAATTCGATATAGGAACGCTGCTGCGGTCATTGGACATTAATATTATTGTTTATGTATTGCATCTCCTCTAGAAAGTTCACACTGTAAGCAAAATTTAATAATATAAATGAATAATAATTTTTATTTGGAATTTAAGCAGTATTTTTTTTATAAATCATATTCCATATTGAAATTTGCAATTTTTATTCAATTATTTACTTATTTATGGCCGCGCGGTTGGCGTTGTCGATATGACATTGGCCTCTCACCTCTGAGTGTCGGATTCGGTTCTCATGTGTGTTTCGTGATGGTGGACGATCCGCGCTGGGCAGGTTTTCTCGGAGTTCTCCCATTTTCCTGCACTTGTCTCACCATACTTTCTCAGTCTTTGTCTCCACTTCTGTGGGTTAGTACAATAGACCTCCGGTCGCAGCGCTTGTCTTCCCTGCCACCCACATTCACCCCAAACATAAACATACTTATTTATTATTATTATTATTAATATTATTAAATATAGACCTGGATCACTTAAAAAACATACAAATCAAAGTGCTTAAATTAATTTTTTCAAAAAATGTTTGGAAAAATTCATACAAAAGAAATTATAATCTAAATAAGTACGAAATTTTATTCCCAAAACAAAAATGTATATATAACATAATAATGCAAAACTACTATAACATATTACAAATAAAGAATACCAATAATCAAAATTATCATCTTAGACAAAACCATAAAATAAAACTAACATACCCTCCAATTTTTAATAGTTACGGGCACAGAAATATAAACTTCAATATAGAAAGAATTATAAATGATATGAATATAAATATATTCTCAGAACATCAAAAAATATCTGTTGTCAAAAAAAAAACCTTAAAAAATGGCTTATTGAAAATACATGAAAAAAAAAAAAGTAGGGCAATTATATTATTAATTATTTTATTTGTTTTTCTTTTTCTCTAAATATCTCTCTTTAGAAGAAATTAAACATCAAAATGGAGAAATAAAAAGAAAAAAAAAATAAGCACCAAAGTAAAACAAAAAACTTAAATTTCAGATGCTTTAATAAATTGTACTATTATATAAACACTGGAGCCTACCCTCCGGCGGCCTCCTCGGCCTACACGGACTGGTTTCAGTTTCGTGCGGTCCTCAGGGCCTGATCGAGTCATTAACTTAACTATTAATAAAACTAATAAGTATCAAGACATTTCAAGTATGATAAATTAATTCGAAGAATACCTTCAATACTAATAATTAATCATTTATTTATATATGTCAACCCATCTATACTTAATTATTGTTATTTTGTACTATTAATAACTATTGACTTGAGTAAAGCTTTTGATCTGATAGATCATAATTTGCTTTTGATTAAATTGAAAAAATATGGAATAAGAGGTAAAATATTTAATATTATGAAAAATTATCTTGAAAATAGAAAGATTTATGTGCAAATAAATAAAATATTAAGTAAAAGGAAAACAATTAATATTGGAGTGCCACAAGGATCCAATTTAGGGCCAATTTTATTTATAATTTTTTTAAATGATCTTTTTTATGTTTTAAAAGATTGTTATATATATGTATATGCTGATGATATAATAATATATACATCAGGTTTAAATTTGGAGAATTTGAATAAAACTTTACAGGATAATTTTAATATTTTACAAAAATGGCTTCATGATAATAAACTTGTTCTTAATAATGAAAAAACAAAAGGAATATTAATAAAACCCAAAAAGAAAATAGTAGATAAAAAAAATTACATTCATAATACATTCACATGACTGTTTACATGGAAATAGTATAAAATGTATTTCTTGTACTGAAGTTGATATAATAAATAATTTTAAATATTTAGGTATAATTATAAATGATTTTTTTACATGGGATAACTACTTAAATATTTTATATAAAAAACTAAATGTAACCATATATATATTTTATTATATAAAAAATATTCTTCCACTTAATATAAAAATTTTAATTTATTTTGCAATTTTTGATTCTTTAATAAATTATGGAGTTAATATATGGGCAAATGTAGGAAATATACATTTGGAAAATTTAAAAAATCTACAAACCAAAGTTTTAAAGTTGATATTTCCTAAAAACATTTGGAATAATATTAATAAAAGGAAACAAATATTACTAAAATACAATATATTATATCCTAAGCAAAAATTTATATATAATATAATAATAAAGAATTTTTATAGTGTTGTTAAATTAAAAGATGAAAGTATAAAAGAAAATTATAATTTGAGAAATAAAAATAGAATAAAACTTGATTATCCTTATATCTATAATGAATATGGTATAAGAAATTTAAATTATATAATTGAGAAAACCTTTAATGATGTAAATTGGAATGTTTTTAAAGATTGTAAAAGAATTTCCATTGTAAAAAATAATGTAAAAAGTTGGATATTAGATAATATTAATTAATAATTTGTTAATTTTATGTTGTGCTAATTTGTTTTTCGTTGATATTTTTGTTTCAAATTGTTTGAGGAAGTTGATTTTGTAATTTTTATAAATTTTATTTAAATGTAATTTTTTTAATATAATTATTATGTATTAAAATAAATACAGCACCTGTTGATAGGAATTTATATTCCTAACGGGACTGAAATGTAATTTAAAATAACGAAGAAATAAAAAAAATAAAATAATAAATAATAATAATAATATAATATAATATAATTTTGATACATTGGCGTTTTAATAAAATTTGACACAAAAATTCCTGAGTCACTCGCAAAAAAAAAATAAAAAAAAAGGAAAAAGTTTACTTTAATAAGGAAAATATATAATTTTTTTCCATTAATTAAACATTAAAATATAAAATATAAACATTATAGAACATTAAGACTAGAAATAAAAGAAAAAATGCACTACTGTGTTTGATATATCTTGGCTACAATTTTGATAAAATAATAAAATAAAGACATTTATGTTATACATAAGATAAGATAAAACAAATTGTTAATGTTTGAGATATTCTTATTTCTAAGATTAAAAGTTATATTATGCTAAATCACCATGAATTGGCTTTTACTTTCCAATTTCGTCACTAGGTGACGCTAAATGTGCTGATTCATATAACGTTATCTTATCTTCGATTAGAATTTGTTTTCGATCTTTTGGTGGAGATAGGATGATGTCATTCTTTTTGCACACGTTCCTAATATTCCAAATCGTATAAATAGATATTTTTAATTCAGATTTTTATTACAATTTTCGGAAGAAATCCAGAATTCGAAGATTTCATCTCAACGTTTTAGCTACGCTTTCACTCTTGTTTTGAAGAGTCTGGTAAGATTTCTATTAAGTTTTTTTTATATTCTTTTTTTATATGAGACAGTTCAACTGGTAAAGTCTGCAGGTTGGCAGGTGTTTGTTTCCCCCCAGATAATCAGTTTTCAGTTTGTTTATCGTTCAAAGGCTTACCCACTCCTTTTAAATGATGATCAGATTCTTTCTCTGGTTCAGGCTGGAGAGTTTCGAGGTGGTCTCCCGAACTCTTATTTCAAGCCCGTTGGAGCCTATACTTCCCTCACCTCTTTTCTTTTTTTTTAATCTTTCGCCTACTTTCCTAGAAGCCATCAAATCAGTCTGTCTGTCTGTCTGTTCCCTCTCACCTTAAAGGTACAGGTATATGTATTAGGTGTATCTCTTGGGGCCGATGATGGACCAAGGAGATGCTAGGAGGAAAGGCTTCGAAAGTTTCAATGACGCGGAATAGAAATGAGGTTGGGTCGCCAGCCCAACTCTCGTCCGCCTGTAAAGAAACCCAGTACCCATTCTACAGAGGGTCGGGTGGACCCTAAAACCCATCTGAAAGATAATTCAGCAAGGAAAAATTGCAGACTTCCGTCGGGGTCATGAGTCGAAACCAAATCCTTCAACTCGAGCTCAAGCGCTTTTACCACTTGTCTACAAGACCCACCCCACCTAAATAATATTGAAATCGCTAGAGAAAACTTCTTGAAACTTGGTAGGCATATTTAAGGATTTCAGATGATAGAATTTTTATGACTAATGAATAATTTGGAAATGCAAGTGATTTAAAAGGAGAAGGTACAATTTTTTAAATTAATTAAAAAAAATAAAAATAAGAATAGAAAAAAATTACTACCTAAATTTTAATTCGTAAAATTTGTTAATATTCTTATTTTTAATGATTTTTTATTACTTGACGGATGTGCAATTTGTAAATACCTTTTCCCGATAGTTTTTTTTTTATTTGAAATTTATTTGTAAATATGTCCTGATCGATAAATTAGAAGTAGACGGTGACAGAAATTCCCACACAAAGCGTTGGAATTTAAACAATGGATTTGTCGGTGTCTGAAACAGATGAAGTCTTAATCCTTTTGCTGATCTTCTAATTGGCGCGTGGTTTTGATTTTCCTACTTTAAACACGATAACGATTGACTTTAAACAATTTTCGGATTTAATTAATTTCTTCACAAATAGGAAAATTTGTACTGTTTATGAAGATTCCTAATTCCATTATGTTAATGTGAAATACAGACAAAAACAGAGCAAATTCTTGATAATTAAATCAGGAATAATTTACTGCTGGTATATTATAGATAAGTTTACAATCACTGATAAATAATAATATTGTTGTAACTGGAATGCAAAATAGCCCTTCACAAACGTTGATTCTTAAAACTTATCTTCATTAATATTAATCTCATGTCCGCAAACGCTTGATATCTGTTAAGTTAAACTGCTCCCTTTTACAGGCCAATACAGGCCTGTGGGACCGCGGGAGGTCAGGCTCTCGCAGCTCGACCAACGGGAATCAGCCCGACGCCCGCCCGCCTTTAGTTCCTGGGTAGAAACCAGGTACCCATTCTACATATGGCAGGGTAGTCCCTATGACCCGTTTGGAGGAGAAAGGAGCGTGGAAAAATCCCCGCTCTCCTCCGAGGCTGGTAATCGAACCCGCTTTCTCCAACCCGCAGCCAAGCGATCTGGCCTCTCGGCCACCGGGCCCACTTGATATCTATTATTCTAAATTAGATAAGTGTACTTATCGGATAATATCCTATACGTTACCTTTCAAATACTTGAAGAATTCTCCATGGATATCTTGAATATTTCCAGTTGTAATTGTATCGTATTTCAGTTCAGTTCAATATTTGGATTTGATATTTGCCGTTCATCACTCCTATTCATCTACAAATATTATCATAGGTCTAAAAAACTTTACTTCATACTTTAGCTGCTTATTCCCCAGATTCCACTTTTTGAGGAAAAAAATTCTCATCATTCCTCAACAACAAACATTTCATGTCCAAAACCTTTTTTTGCACTTTTTCCTTATTTGTTAAATTCATGACTTTAAGTAATTGTCGATCTTCGTTGTTTACTTACGTGAATGAATATCTGTTGCTAGCATAAACAACAATGACGGGATAACAATGCAACGGCTTTTATTTTAGAAAGAGTATTTGCCCATCATGTATATGACCGATAGAAAATTAAAATGAATGCATTGCTAGGAACAGAAATGAATTCGTTTATTGAAGGCCTGATTTGAAAGTCATAGGCTAAAAAAAATAAACATTGAAATCTTCTAAATTTTAATCTTTATGAGTAATTTCTTCTTTTTTTTTCCTCTGGCTCTTCTTTCATTCTTATTTTTTTCTCTGGTATTACACACAGATGAATACACACATGTAACACAGAATTGCTATAGATTCTTCCGTTACACAGATTTATATTACACACACTCCTAAACACAGAGGGATACATACATAGAATTGGAAAACTATTTTCAAAGATTAAACAATAGTGATTAGTAAACCAAACACAGTGCTTCGCAACGGCTTCTGAGTCCCCTTTACTTTAGAATAGACTGCGCCGGGGTGGTCTAGAAAATGCTCGCGCGAGTCTATTTGCGACCCCATGCTATCTTACCCACCCCTATTTATATGGAATAATCGTCATTCTTAACTCAAACCTTGTTAATACACTGAATTCCTAATAATGATTTAAAAAAAAACAAAAAAAAAAAACCCTTAAGTTGAGAAACTGTGAAAAGATTTAAAATGGGAGGAAAAAAATGAAGAAAAAAAATGAAAAAAAAAAATTCCCCTGAGAGGATCGAACCCACGACTTTCGCGATATTAGTACGACGCGCTAACCAACTGAGCTAGCAGGCCACCTATAACATTAAACATTCAGGCCACCTACAACTGAGCTAACAGAAACCGTTGTGAAGCATTGTGGGATGTGTCCACAGACAGACAAACCAGGGATATAAGGCGTCTTTCAGAAGCCTAAAATGATGTATTGCTAGGAACATAAATGAATTTGTTTATTGGAAGGCTTGATTATAAACCACATTGCGAGTGAAAATTGGAACATCATTTAGCAAATGACCTTGACTGTCATTTACTCATCAATTTGCCTTTTGATGAGTACTTTGATGTTGTCTCTGTTTCTTGAACGCGACAATGCAATATAAAGTTGAACATGTGAAAATACCGTCTCGTTCAAAAACCTTCCCAGGATTGAGAATGCAGACATAGATCTGCCGTGTAGTACATGTGAGATTTACAGGACAGCTCTCCTCCGTTAAACACGGCGGGAGGGCTTTACCGTACACACAGACAGACAGACAGGAAAACTATATAAGAGAAGACAATTTTCTTACTTAATAAATAAATTCTGAAATAACTTATAATTCTTACTTCAGTTTATATTCAGGAGATTTATTTTAAAATAAACGGAGATTTTAATTATGTTATTTTCATGATTTAAAAACAAAAACAAAAGAAACATCAAAAGAACCAAAAATTTAAAGGAAATAGGCTTCCGTTAAACAAGTTCTTTTACTGCCTGCTTTTATTTTATTATAATTCTGTACTCTAACTTTTCTTAATATATATTTCAGCATTGAACAATGTTCTTTGCCTTTGTTCCTTTCCGTGCGTTTCAGACATGAAAATAAATCGAGTTCACACACCAAAAAGGAATGCTTCGTGTGATTGGTGTTCTTTTTAAAATCTAAGAACCAATCAGAGGCGAGATTGAACATTTTGGCTTCATCTCTTCCTCCAAATATATATAAAGATATCAAATATTGCAAAATTGTTTGAATTAAATAACTAAATGTCGAAACAATTAGAACTTCAGTTGCTACTTAAGAAACAAATATTTTTGGTTGGCATATTTTTTTTTCTACAATAGATATTTATAACCTATATTTCAACTATTTGTCTTAAATAGGATATCAATCGTAGATTTTACATGAAGTGGGCTTATAAAATACTAATAAATGTATTTCGACTCTGCCTGACTTAACCAAAAAAATAATAGATGCTTTGTCTTCTATTGAACCTATTCTATTACAATGTTATTAAAACTTAAGCTAGATCCTGGACTGACCTCCACTGACTCCTGTTTCACCAAGATTGGGTTCACCGAAAGGCATAAAAAATGGCGCTCATGTTCTATCTGTGAGAGAATTTGGAAAAGTATTAACGGATTATAATAATCTTTATATATAAAAAGCAAAACCGACTTACTTGAACCTAGCAACTTGAAATCTGAGGGGTGTGTTCCCCTTCCCCACTAAGAACTGATTTTCGGAAGTACAACATCCAAACAGGTGAAAAAGGTGTTTTTTTTTAAAACATAGGAGTTTTCCGAAACTGTTATACAGCAATATACAGGTATTTTGCTAGTTTAGTAATAATGCCCGCCATCAGTATTATTAAAATAAACGCTCTCGTTATCTGATACGCGCTCCAGAGCCTGAAGACGATTCCTAAACAGTAGGACGCGAAAGGCCTCGCCTATCTCCCTTTCAACGATTTGGGAAATACCGCAGTCTCGTATGCAGTAACTTCGCGCACAGTAGGACTACATGGATAGAATCTATATTTCTGTCTTCTTTTTTCTAAGTTGGATGGATAGGCTATATCGAATCCAGGCCGAAATTAAATCCTATATACTCTAAGGTACTATCGACAATCAGTACTATAAACACACAATTAGATTATTAGAAACTGCATCTTTCTTTCAGTTCTGCATCAGCTTTTCGTTAAAGTCAAATATATTTTTTTTGGGAATAGAAAATAGCTCAGCCCTATTTTAGGAACATTGTTTTTTTTCTAGGATTACTTTAATGTTTTCATCTCCTCTTAATTCTGAAATATCTAAAAATATTGACTTTTAACTAAAAATTACTTCCATTCTTTAGATTATGTTAATTGTTAACAGTTGAGTAAATAATATCTCTGTACTTGCAATTATTTGACTATAGGATCGTTACCTCATACCTCAGAGATAGTGAAGTAAAAAGACATTTATTGTCCTACTGGAAATAATTGATTGATTAAATTCGATTTGTTTTGTTTTAGACAGCTTTTAAACTCTTGTAATAAGTCGTAAGGAGATTTCATTCAAGGTTTTAGTAATTGCATTTTGCATTGCAAGCGTTTTCTTTGTTTTAGACTAGTAAGAACCAGAAACCCTGTAAAAAAGATTTGTGCTGAAATAAAAATAACCAAGCATTTTAATAAATAATAAATTATTAAAATAAAATTTAAGATTGAAAAATTAATATTTATATTATTTCTGGCTATTTGTTTCCTTTCTTAAATTTTACGATTGGACGGGACAATTGTGTCATAAAAAAAGTTCATACAATTTTGGTAGTAGAAATTAGATAAGTGGTAATCCTCATGTAGTTATATGTTCATTTTCTTTCTATACTATTTTTGTAAAGCATAAAAACACTTAACAGGTACTGTAAGAGTTACATATATATATATGTTCTGTTACATATACTAATAGTTAAGAAATTTGCTTACTTCATAACTTTATTCTAAATAATATTCTAATATCAATATATTTTCTTTTGCTTTAGTTACTAAAGGAGACCAAACAATCTGATTAGTGAACAGAATTCGGAAGAAAATGACAGATCAATTTATGAACACCAAGTGCCAAGAAATAGTGATGGAGACTCAAGACAACCATATCTTCATCATAAAATGCGATGGGAATTTGAAAGGATCATTAATTAAGATTGGCATTTGCTTTTGCTTTCAATCACAAAATCAGTGTCAAAACAAACTCAGCTATAAGAACGGGAACTTAGTCTCCGAATGTGAAGGAAACTGTCAATATACGGTTCAAAAGGAGAAGACCAAATTTAGCTGGAAATGCGACGAAAACAGTAAATGCACACTTGTCAGCAACGAAGATAACTTCAGTCTTAATTCTGCAGATAATTGTCAGGAAATTGAAACTGGAAAGTGTTTGAGTTGTTCAGATTCGGAAATTGCGGAGAATAAGAACGAAAATGATTTTACTTTCCAATGTGAAGGAGCAGGAAAATGTGCAATATTTCATGATAATAAATCGGTCGTCTGCTTTTGCAAAGACAATTCAAAATGCAAAATAATTCAAAAGAATAATAATTTGATCTGTGATTGTGAAGATGGTACTGCCTGCTTCCTGAGCAATGATCAAACAGGAGACTGCTGCACGTGTGAGGGAAATTCCCAATGTAGTCTATCACCTAACAAGAAGGTCAGCTGTGTATGCAGACAAGATGGGAAATGCAAAATAACAGAGGGTACAAAGAATAATTCCTGCAAATGCGAAGGTAGTTCCTGCAAATGCAGTACAACAGAAGACAACAAAGTCAAATGCCAATGCGATGAAGATGGAA
>JAFIDM010000001.1:33553079-33571531 GCA_023159025.1 Thereuonema tuberculata
AATGCAAAGGTGCCTCCGAATGCTGTACAACAGAAGACAACAAAGTCAAATGCCAATGCGATGAAGATGGAAAATGCACAGTAGCTGATAGTGAGGGCAATAGTTTTTGTGAATGTCATAACAACTCTGAATGCTGTTCAGCTGAAGATAACACTTGTATCGGATGTGCTTGTGATGATGGTGGAAAATGTATTGTAAGTGGAAAGAAAACTTGCGAATGTGGAGGAGAATCTGTATGTTATATCTGTGATAATCAAGGAACATAGATTTTCTTTAGATTATTGGAATATTTTGTATTTTAGACAAATTAAAATGAATGTATAATCAAGGAAGTTTTGAATAAGAAATAAGCATTAGGGAAATAAAGTAAGAGTCAAAATAAAATAACAAGTTCATAGGTTTTTGAAATTTAATTTTGAAATATTTTGAAACACTGTTTAAATGTTGAATATATTTTTTTTTCAATAAAGAATCGTATTTGATTAGTAGTCTATTAGCATAGCAAGTTTTTGGATAAAAATGACAAGAGAATCAAACATATTGATAAAATTGAATGAAATTATCAATGCATTATGTGTTTTTGTAAAAGCACTAATTGTCGTTATTTTACAAGATTTGATATTCTAAGTTGTTATGATTCGAAATTTTTATTTGGATTTCTAGTTTTACTTCTTTTGTGACTTATCTTAGTCTATAAACAAGAAATAAGAAAAAAAAAATATTCCAGTTCAGTTCCTTTGAAGATGTATTGACAATAAGAGATGTTAATTTTATATTGAATCATTTGTTTCTTCTATTCTTTTCCAAGCAATAAAATTTGTCATGGCGAAAAAATCGTATTGGTGTTTAAAAGATTTATGAATTAATTTTTTAGTACCTTTAAGATTGTTTAAAGACAAAAAGTATTTCAGAAGATGTTTCAGTTCGAAACTAAAAGAAAGATAAAAACACACACTGTTTTTAAGTATTAAAAAACAAAAAACAAATAAAATAATAGAGTAGCTTTTACTTTTTAAAAAAATATATACTTAAAAAAAGCTTTATTTATTTTTTAAAAAATATATAAAATTCAATAAAAAAATAACTTTTTTTATAGTAAAAGCTGTCAAACAATTAAATCTTCGTATTGAATCTGATTAAAAGTTAATCCACAGTTTAAGTTTCTTTAAACCTGCGATAGAGATTGTTGTTGACTTTGCAGAATATCATGTGACTTCTTTTGCGGATCTCGTCTTCATTTCGCCGATTGTCTTCTTTGATTTGTCCTACTATAAAATATCTATACAAATCCCACCTAATTATCTAAGCACGACTGTTTTATTTAATTTATCGAAACTTATTATAAATTCCAATTAAAATATTTTTTGCATATCACTAACATAAATAAACAACTAGTGCAATACTTCCACAAGTGAACAATTACACGGAGTTCTGGAAAATGAGCAATAATTTTTTCCTAACACTGAATTGGAATTTTGGGTTGAGTGTTCACGAAATCACAAAGTTCCAAACGTAGATATTTCAAAGTGTTCTTACAGTTGTTTGCTAAAGTAGATAACAACGTCTCTCCGAATTCTCTCCAGTTCAAGCATAAATTAGTCAAATTCGATTAGGTCTTTACATTTCTATATATTGTCTTCACTTCACTAAATATATAGAACAGTTATTCGAAACTTAGTTATATGCTCATCAATATTCAAAATAACTACATAAATAACTCTAACGTGAAGAAATAAACATATCTTCTTAAACTCTCGGTTTATGAACATTCGCTATAACCAACGTCATAAATCATATAAAGTTAATGTCACTTCTGTGGAAAATATGAAACCTGATAAAGATATTGATGATTAAATTTGAATACATAATTATGAATGTACACAATGTGCATCAGAATGTTTTTTTATTGAGGGAGGGAAGGGACTCATTTTGTTTTGGCTCCCCCAAATTACCGTATGCCTGCTGACATTGAAATACATAGATACAATAGCACTTCAATTCAATTGAAAGACTTATATTATTACTTTTATCGTAGCACATACTTAAACACTTTATGAAATAATTAAGAATAGAGACAAAAACTTAGAATAGTCTACCCGTATTAAATATCATAAAAAATTATAAAAATTTTACAAAATAGGTGTAGAGCAGTGTTTCCCAACCTTTTTTGTGCTATGCCCCACCTAAGCCTTTCTAAAATTCTTATGCCCTCTATGTATTACTAATATACATAATTTTGGCCACCCCTACGTCACATGGCGACTATTCTATGAACCTATTTGAGCGGTCAGTGTCGTTTTTCCGTTTTCAGTGCAAATGCAGATTTCGTCTCTTGTTTATAACAGGAATTGATGATAAAATACCACATTATATATCAATTTTTCTTATTTATAATAATAATTATGTTATATTTTAAGAACTGTTATATTTATACTGTTATTTATTTAAATTATGAAAAATCTAACTAATATAATTTATATATAATTACAAGTAAGTAACAAATATATACAATTCATGGTAATAATGTTTTATTTAACAATTAATTTTTGAATTGCCTCTTTAACAATCAAATTGCCCCCCCCCCCTGTGGGGCGTGGGCCCGACGTTGGGAAACACTGGTCTAGAGCTACATCAATGTTTATCTCATTAAATAAAACCAAAACCAAAAAGAATTCATTAATGTTTGTTGTTAAAATACCCTTCATTCTATTCTTAAAATTTTTGGTTTGTAATATTCTAACTTTTAAGTGAAATACATTAAATAAAATCTTTGACATAATTATAAAGCATCTAAAAAATTAATAAGGTTTTCCAGACTTAGAAACTCGATATAAATTCTTAGATATGAATTCATTTAATAAAAAGGTCATAACCAGTTCATCGATTCTTTTTTATATAAAGAGTGATGTATGAGATATTCAGTCGCTCTTATGTCATGGTGGATGGAGATAAGTTTTTACCGTATTTTTTTTGTCTTCCTTTGACAATCATTCATTCTATAACAACTTAAATCAGTCACTCGATAACAAACATTCATAATTCCCAATAGATAAAACTTTGATTAATATATGCACAATTGCAAATAGTGAACGACCTCAGTACTAAAGAGACTGATAGACTTATCAACACTTGAGCTTTATGGTTTGCTACCGTATATGATACGTATTGTAAAAGAACATAAACGCAAGATACACATAGCTAACAAAACGTATAATGAACAACCTAACTCGTTTGCAAACCAAGAATTGCCTACAAATAAATAAAACTATGTATTATTTTGTGATGGAAAGCTTTTTCCTTAAAAAATGTACATTTTTCTTTCAAATTGTTCAGTGATGTTTGCTTTTTTTAACTTTTGTAATAAGTAATAGAGATTTTGCCAATGCCGTGTACTTACTTCCAGCATTAACACATCATTAGGACGTGGTATCTCCAAAATGAACAAGAAGTTCGTAACTGCTAACTTTTCTTAAAATTTTGGATTTTTAACATTTTTTCTTTGGTTTTAAAGACTAGCACAGTACTAACGAAAAATCTTTATTTTTAAATTATAATAACTGCCTAAAACAATTTTTGTGTTTCACACAAATTTTTCTGAAAGGACCCATATAGGTAAAGTTTAGAAATGTAATATAACAAATACAGACTATTTCTATTTAGAAATGCAATAGTTAGATAATCTCTGGTCTGTGAATACGCATGGATGAATATACCGTATGTCTAATCCCAAGCAATTTACCAAAGAAATCACTTTAGACGGTTAAGAAATTATCCATTAAATGACTGTAACAATTTATGAACATTTGTTTTACATTTCTTAGATTCATTTATCCTTAAAGATGTCCTAACTATGCCTCTCGGCGATTCTTCAAGTTCGCAGTTCGTTTTAATCCTCTAAGATCCATCTACAGTTTCTACTGGCCTGTAAATGTCCAGTAAAATCTTAAATTCGAAACCCCAAACATTTTTATCATTATTTGTTCAGGTTTCTTATCCATAAGTTTTAGATCGATATTAGCTAAAATGATATAAATGCTTATGAAATACCTTTCTTCTATTGGAAAGAAAGACTGCTTATATCGAGTATCTGGCAGCATCTAATAACAAACATCCACTGATACTATTTATTCATACATCTGCATAGAATGATGTTGACTGCTTCTGTCTCCTCAGAAACACTGCAATATTAAGAGAGGCTTCTTGAGATTGTCTTAAATTGGGGAAGATTATCACCATCCAAGAGTCTAACAAAGGAAACTGAAATCCAAATTTATCAGCTCAAAAAGGTTTTCCTCAAATATTTGCCATCTCCTGAAAATGAGGAGATCACTTCATACTAGAATACTTCTAAAGAAGTTTAGAATTACATAACATGGTTAAATAATTATAGTAGCCTCTCTCTCTCTCTCTCCTCAGCTCGATGAACCTCAAAGGCTCTTGGCTGCAAACACCGTCTTCCTCCATTCCAATCTGTCTCCAACTCTTTCACTCCAGTCCGTCACTCCCAGAACTTGTAGGTGATTGTCTCATCAACGTTGTCTCTCCATCGCTGTCTAGGCCGTCCTCTCAGTCTCTTTCCTGGTGGGATGTAGGTGTAAGCTTTCTTTACGTTTCTTTCCTGTTCCATCCTTTCAACATGCCCGAATTATAGTAGCCTACCTTTTGCAAATTATATAACTAAGATTTGGTGCCTGAAGGTAAACAGAATATTGCGCAACAAGAAACAGTGTAGATATCTGTTGGTGATATTATGGTAGTTTTACTTTTTTAGCCAACATATCTCAAATTCACTTCAATGTCTTTAGATCTGTAGTAACCAACTTATCGAAATTCAGTGATCAACTATGACTAACGGACTTACCATCACCAAAAAGTCTTAAAGAAGATCTGACAAGTTAAGATTTCTTTGCCTAGAAATCTTAGCAGTACTCCGTCAAAATTAGGGATGACAATGTACAATTTTATATCATTTTAAAAAGCTGTTACTTCAAAAATTGTCTTGAATTATAGCTCTGGTTTTAATTACAATTTTTGGAAGCATGTTTTTGAATTAGATCAAGGAATTTCATAAAACCAACCTAAGAAATAAGACTGCAGGTTACCAATAAAGGATAAACAACGAATCGCTGTTGCTTGAATGAGTTTTTATGTTATCTTTTATGTTATTTGATGCTTTTACGAGTTTTTATGTTTAGACATTGTTATATTAAAGTTATTTTATTATTATTATAAATTCTACTTGCTAGTAATAAGAATTCTCAATATTCTTGTATGCTTTATACCCTTGATAACTCTTTTTTCAAATTAATACGTGAACTTACATATTGAAAAGATTTCTGAAATATTCAAATATTACATCGTCATCTTCACCCATAGATCAATATTCAGATGCCTCAGGAAGCGTCCAAACTTGGAAAGTAACATTATTATAGTTGTCGATTTCGGATATTGGATAAAAGTCATCAGAATTCAAGATTGTGCATTTCGATTGATGACATAGAACAGGAGAATGAAATGCGTCTTTCCAGGACTTACAAATAGAAGCATTTTTACGGTCGTTGAAAGGAAAATAATAGAAAACCTCTACTAAGATTAATAAAGAGTGGCTATTTCCCGAAGAATTTTGAAGGAATTCAGAAGTCATTAAGAAAACCAGAAACGAAATAAACTGTAATGAACTGTAATTACAGTTTATTTCGTTTCTAATTTTCGTAATGCTCAGATAAAATGCTCAGATCGTGCAAAAATGATACGGAAACTGATGAGTGGGTTTGTCTGATGAGTCCCTAAAAAGGACGAAACCGTTCCAAACTCTCACCTGTGATAGTTCAGATATTTTTTTTACTTATGCGTCATTTTTCTAAACTTTATATTAATTTCTGGCATTAAATCTATTATTTATATTAAACCAGAGTTGGATTCAGCCTTGGTATTTTATATTCAAATTCCTTTGTGCCTCACAGTTTCGCAGGGTTTGAAGTTTTTTTTTTTAAATATGTTTTTTTTGGAGGGAAGCCACAGCCGGTGTGGTATTCCTTATTACTTTTGCACTATCTGAGCATTTCATCTGGTAAGTGGATTTGGCTGATGAGTCCCTATAAAGGACGAAACGGGCCGTTCCAAACTCTCACCGATGAATGCTCAGATATTTTTTTATTTCTGTGTCATTTTTCTATACTTTATATTAATTTCTGGCATTAAATCTTTTGTCTATGAAATATCTTGCTAGATGCCGTTGGTCTCCGGAAGTTCAATGAAGACCAAACCTGGAGTTAGTTTTCGTTTTCGTTAGCGAGATGGGAAGATGTAAAAAGGTGAGCTGCAATTGGAATAAACTTAGTCAGAGAGTAAAGTTACTAAAGTATAAAATAGTTGGCTGAGCTTGCGAAATCTAATTATTCCACTCTAACATTTTATTCGCTTTTTATCCACTTTGTCTTATTTGTCTTATTTGCTCATCGCTCTAGATGGATTTCTTAAACTTCCAGCAATTTGGTTCGTTTTGGTTTGTCCAGCATTTATTTTGGTTTCCATCCTTATTATCCCCCAAGAAACACCTCTAAATCCTTCTCTAAAAAAGCTGAATTGATTTCTTTAAAATTTACTACATTGATTATTTGCATTAGAATTTAAAATATGAGGAAGGTTACTTTGATCTTCATCAACCGTATTATTTAATACTGACTCCCCCCCCCAAAAAAAAAACAAAAAACAAACTAAAACCAAAACTAAAAACAAAAAGAAAAAACAAACTCCAGAGTCCCATACACATTGCATTCATTTATACAATTTACTAATACAGGGAGCATTTAATCTATTATTTTTCCAGATTTAAAAACAAACAAAATTAGAAAGCCTCAACACTTTTAGGAAGTTGGCTTCAGTTTCTTTCAGGAACTTATTCTTGATATTTAATTTCAATTCAGGAAAGAAATTAGCTGCAGAAATAAATGGATTTGTTCATCAATCTCTTAAAACACTACGATTGCCTCCATCATCCAAAATACCGCCCATCTAACGAAGATGCATGTCTGAAACAAGTCATCAAATTGCTACGACTTCTACTTGAACACTATTCAACCTAGATGAAGTAATTGCCGATCGAAGTGATTACCTGCTACAATAGATACTATTATCTTTAGTTCCATACTTTCCCTTTACAATTCCATCCGATCATCTGCTTTTCCGATCATTACATGTCATCTGCTTCCCACATGGTTTACTTATATGTTAGCATTCAAATGAAATTGTTTTCAATTTATGCGATCATCTTTACTAGACAATGTAGACATTACTTACTGAAATAATAATAATTAAACTGAGGCTTCAAATGTAATTTAATAAATTATAATTATTGCATCGAAATAAAACTGAATAATCATTCGATTGAGGGACGTCATATGCAAATTATGCGAAAGGAGAAGCGTAGGAAGCCTCGGTGTCAGTTGAAGAGAGGAGTCTCGTTTTGGACTTGGGTGTCAGTAGAGAGGAGAATGTAAAGTGAAGCAGCTAGGTAGGCGCACGAAAGGTCAAGCCGAATGAACTGAGATGAAGACCATGTGGACCTATGCCTTGCAAAATCAAAGATGTGTAATCAGTAATCAGATAATCAGTAATCTTCAAGTCCTGTAAGTACTTTTATCGTTATGAAAATTGCAAGGATTAGGCGGGATAGGAATCCCAGTGCCGTATTTAGGATCTGTGGGCCCCTAGGCTGAACCTGTGGCGTGGGCTCTATCGGGGAAAATATTTTTTTAAAATTAACCTACAAAAACCGAATTTTCAGCAATTACCCAATTAAAAACTTAAAATAAAGGTTTAAAGTTTATTATTAAATTATAGAAAATTTAAGTACGACATTCCTATACAGTATTTAGAATTTGATGAATTCATGAGATGATAAAAATGAAAAGAACTGAACATCATTAAGGTAATATACCTTAATGGTATTTAACATGATTTATTAACATTGCTGTGAACAACTATATTATTAAAAAAGAATACAAAGTTGAGATTCAAGTCTATGTTTCTAAATATGCAAATATGAGTATTATGATTTTAGAAATAACATATCGTAATTTTAAGTAAACATGTTACAATTTTTAAAATGATCTTCCTCCACTGCTATTTGTGACCATAAGTGACAGATACCTTCTTAAGGCAGTCTCAATTTTAGGAAAACAACCTTTAATGTTTTTTTTCTAAGATGAGTTTATACATCCACCTCTCCTGACTAATGACTTTTTCATTCTCGTCGTCATTTTCTTCAGACTCATGGTAAAAAAACTTGAACTGAATCAGTTCATTTCCCAATTGATCGTCTAAGTCATTGCTATATGTTTCTGCTAAGTTTTGAGCTGCTGCAATTATCTCTTCATTATTAAGTGTATTCAACTTGTTAAGAAACCCAAAACGGGTATCCATTAGTTTGTATGCCTCAATCCTCTGCCGCAATGATGATTCAAATTGAGCTACGATAGCAAGCAAATTCTGAGTTCGAAATTTATTCTGATGGGGTCAGCTCAACTTCTGGTGCCTGGACACAGTCAAGAGGTGACAAACGCAGGTTTATTTTGCGTTTTCGCTGTGTTTCATTCTAATACCCTGTGCAATCAGAACCAACTACTCGGAAGCTTTCACCTCATATTCTTCACCTCTTGTTCTTATGAAGCTTGTAAGCGACGCCAGTGCTGAGGCGGCTGTATTCGCGTCCAATCTAGGGTTCTGCAGAATTTCACTAGTTTTATTTACTTGACCCAAGATATCTTCCCAAATACTGTGTACAGCCCCGTTTCCAACTTTGACATTTTGTTATGCAAAATTAGAGCAGTGATACGTGATTTTCCTGAATCTTCTTTGTCCTGTGAAATTTCAAAAAGTGGATTTTTTATTTCTCTATAGCCTCGCAAAAGGGCTTTTGTAGCATCTGCTCTGCATGACCAAAGTGTTGTTGTTGTACGTTTTGGCACGAGAATGGGTTTGTCAGCGTCGGCTTTTTTCAAGCAATCGTTTAAAACTTTATATCGGTGTTACTTGAGGCCGTAAAATATATAAAAAAAAACCCGACTTATTACAACTTTACTTTGTTGTATTGAAAACGTCTTAATATGAAACAGTAGGCCTATATTCTATATTATTAATGTTTACATTGTTACGTTCTTATCGGGTTCCGTGTGAATAAAATACTTCAGGACCAGCACTTAGGAACAGTTAATCACTATTTATTTCTGGCTTGATAAAGGGAATATTTACGATTCCCAAAAATTTACCTTAAGTATTTGAATAAACATCTAAATACTTTTGTGATGAGTGCATATTTATATTTGTCTACAATCTTGAGATGGAAAGAAAGAAGATTATTGAACTATTTATTTCTACACTCACTGCCGATTGAACAAACTACTAACTTTAACATTGTAACTAAAACTATACACATTAATTTATTTAAACAGTCGCAACTTCAACTTTTTGGTTATTTTTTAAGTCTAAACTATCTTGAACGCTTGCTTGAACCACTATGCAGAACATGGTTCTTCCTTATATGCGACAGCAACGCCTTCTAGAATGCCAAGAAACTTAACTTTTTTTAGCTCTATAGTCTTTTTTTAGGCCATTGTTAGTTATCTAACAACAATAATTACGTAACGGTTAGATTCTATCTATTATAGAAATAGTGAAAATACTATAAAACAATCCTCTATTTTAATAATTGTTAAAATTGAAGCAAAGATTCAAGTAGTCACCCTTTACTTTCTAACAATAACCGAATGAAGCGCCCTTTATCCACTTTTTCGTTATTCGTAATAAATATAAAAGCCGAGCTTCTATTTTTAATACCAACAATATTATTCGTTAAACCGACAGCACGATCTATAAACTGTTACAATTATTTAAATTTAAATTCAGGAAAATGGCTCATTGAGATACTTCTTTTTCTGTCTCTCGATATGTATTTGCAAGTGCATTAAATTGTAGTTAGGTCTTTTGTGTTTGCGATATTGGAGTGTCAAACTATGCAAAATCTTCCTAAATCAGTCTTAGTAGAAATATTTTCTTATCTCTCACTGAATGATCGGGTTACTGCGTCCCTTACTTGTAAGTCCTGGTCCGAAGCCTTCCATTCTCCCGTTCTGTGGCGTTCATGGAAATGTGAGTTTTATGTAAGAGATAATCTCCTTGAGTTCAGAGAAAACTGCAACTACAAGAATGCTTTTCTATTGGCTTCCAAGTTTGGGTCCTGGATGAAAAAGTTGGATACAGATGTGTTCTTCCTAGAGAGTGTTGACGAAAATATTATTCTAAATTTGAGGGATCTTTTCAATAGGTAAGTTTGTTATTTAAATTTTGTAAATAAGTTATAAAGAAAGTGAAAGTAAGTTGTGAATATATTTTTACTTAGTGATGATCGAAAGATAAAGATACATAATTTATGAATACTACAGCATTTATATGTTCAAAATCTTGAAAAATTTTCTCATGTTTATAGCTACACCGGAAGCCTACTTGGTACTTGCTTAAGAATCTATATTACTAAAATCTGTTACTTCTCTGTCTGTCTGTCCGGCGCAATTTCCTGTGAGAATGGTAATAATTTTTACAATGAAACGTTCGCGAAGGGAATCGAACCTGTAACATTTCTGATCCGACGCCAGGCGTCTTATCCATTAGGCCACGGGGACTTCATCTCACTTTATATTGTTTTTTGACTTTTGTTTCATCCCCCCCCCCCCCCCATCAATAAGGAATGTATTCAACCTTTTTTTTTTTTTTTAATCTCAAGATTGTTTATTTACTTTCGATCCGTCTGTTTATTTTTAATTCGAAAATGACAATTAGAACTATAATTGCCGAAACGTTGCAATATGTTAAATATTCTTACTTAACCAAATTCTATGTTTAAATAAATGAAAACATCGATCCTTAAAACTTCAAAACATCTTTATATCTTTATATCTTTATATCTTGTGATTGCATTTTATTTCATTGTTTATTTGTAATGATAAGATATTATATTGTAACGTTATTGTATTCTTTTATTTTGGATTATTATGCTTCACTTCTGTTTTTTAAAATGTAAGAAAGAATTTTATTTTTTTCTCCTGAAGAAAATACTCGTTGAGAGTATAGAAATATCGAGAAGATATAAAGATGTTTTGAAGTTTTAAGGATCGATGTTTTCATTTATTTAAATATAGAAGAGTTAAGATGTTACAAATTCTATGTGATATAGAAAAATAAGCGCGTGTGCACGGAGGATAGCCTAGTTTCGTAAAAGAACTTAAAAACCTACTTTCTTTAAACTATTGTTCATTAAGATATCTTCATTATTTTGCTTTAATTTTTTTTTTTGAAAATAACAAAAGCAAAAAAAGCCTAAAATAACTTTCAAATTCTAATAATTGCTCTAAACAAATGGTAAAATTTTCTATTTCTGAAAAAATTTAATTAAGTCCGCATTATGTAGTTGTCTGAATTGAATTTATTTTAATCGTGTCAAAGCTCGCGCAATGGATTAGCTAAATGGATTTAATATTCGTTTGTTTAAGATTTGCATAGAATTCCAGGTAAAACTTTACAACACGGTACCAGCCGAGTTCGGAGAAGATGATGGTATTTGCATCATTTTCTGGCAGAAAATGTGAGCATTGTCGCTTAATTACATGCGCAAAATTATTTAAAAAAAAATTTCAATATAAACATTCTGAAGTGGGTGTAACCTCACCTTACCCAACCTAAAGCTAATCGTCACACACGATTTGCTCTAGAGCCCATATGCTGAAAATTAATTTTACCGAAATGATGGACATGATGTATCCTTGCGCGGAATGATAAAAAGGCAGCCGGTGATGTATCCTTGATACGTCGCTGATTGGTGGTAAAATTTAACCTAAATCCATTGTTTATACTTCAATGTTTTTCTTTGTTGAATTTTTTGTCGCCTTCTTACTCTAAATTCTGATTTCAGCAATAAAATTTGATCTAATATGTAATCCTAGAATATGTATACAAACTTTCAAGAAGATTTATTCAGCGTTTCAAAGATTTAGGGACACACGCACAGACACATATTTGCAGAATACTTGATTTGATAAGCTACAAAAGTAGCTAAAAAGTTAGGATAATTATGAAGTTGGCTTAGAAATTTTTCTAACATTTCTTAACGAAAGTATACAAAAGCAGAATAAGACATTGCCTTCAACGACAAAATAACTGCCTAGAAATTATGGTGGAAATTTCATATTAATCATTACACAAATATCCCTCATCTTAAAATATATATAAAAAAAAACACGTCCCAGAAATGAAAATTCAACTATCAAATTCAAGTATTTCAAATGAACCGATATTATAAGACTATAGGCCTACATACTTGTCCACCTAACGGTAATACTTTATTTCACACAAGAAAGAGGTTTTATTAAAAAAAGAAAAGAAAAAAGAAAAATGTGATGAATTGCAAAGTTGTAGGATACGATACTGTCGTGTTTTCGCTAATGTCTGTACTCATACGTACGTGTGTTTGTGCTTTTTTTTTTTTCTTCTGAAAATTTAAATTATCGAAATAGTAAAGATCAGGCGTTCAGAGTTGAAGCGAATCAAGTCCATTTTCTTTAAAAACTTTTTCTATTACTGTTTCTTACTGTCTAAACATTTATTTATTTGTTGCTGTAATGAATCAAGTCCTTATCTTAGCGGTGCGACGATAGACGGTACTAGTTTTCTTTAATTGTATATAAATCCTTTCTTTAAAGTGTCTATGACTAAGAAAAGTACTAAATTTAAGGAAAAACAAGATTGCTTTACACGTCACCAAGATTAGTCATTGCAGCGAAAAAAGAATATTTTGCCATTCTTCCGCCAATCAGTCCCAAAATTCGGAGAACAGTGATTGTAACCAGGTCGCAAATGATTATGACACTGATAACGATGAGCCCCTTTAGTATGAAGTCTGATCTGTTGTGCCTTATGCTAGTGACATACGTAACACAATTTTTCTGTAATAAGATCAATAAATACTACAATTTTGACTTTGTCTTGTTCATTTAATCCACTTGACATTAAAAATATTTCGGCGCCAAACTGGATCAAGTCCAAGTTTTATTTTTTAATCTCTGCATATTTACATATCTGAAAGTCCTTCAATAGTCCAGGGAAATTAGACATTGACCCGGACATTTGAAATATCAAGCTGAAAATTGGTAGAAATGTTGAGAATAGTGTTCTGATTGATATCCTAAAATTCCCAAAAAATCCATCTTGGGGAAAATCCGCCATTTTAAAAAAACCGCCCCCATCGTGGATATTTCGAGTTTGAAGCGTAGCGACTGAACCGAGCGTCTGAATGTATTCGTTTTTGCGTCAAATTACGTAATTCAAGCTGCATTACCTTCCGAAACACTAAAAATTAATAATTATAGACCAATTGTGGTTCTTGAGAAATAATAATAATTATGAAAATGCGACAAACGAAAATTATAATAAATGTTATTATAACTTAAGAAAAAATAATCAAAGAAGACTTCATAACACAAGGCGTGAAATATAGGCATAAGCAGCAATAGAAATACCTTAAGGGTAAAAGTTAGGTAGCTTGTTTCGTGTTATCACTGGAGCTCGACTGCCTGTTCACTAATCTGCCTGGCCAAAATCTTTGACGCTAATGCAAGATCTGAAGAAATATAACCTATATTAGCGTCAATTTAAGACAAGTAAAACAGTGTTCTTTAAAATTTGTAGGTATTTAACTTTTCTACGACAACATGTCTGCCAAAGGTTCAACGTCGTCATCGCTATCCGAGTTAGAGGAGTCCATACGTTTTGTGCAGCCATGTCCTGGGCAGTAGCCGCACATTCATGCGCAAGGAAAACCGTTTCTTCTGCACCTGCATCTCTTCTCGCAACCACAGTTACAGTTGCCGAATATGATATTCAGTACCCGCTCCGGTACTGGTTCTTCTTTAATTGGAATGGTTGTCAGCTGAACTGCATGAGCCATCCATCCCCACTCTGCTTCCGGTAGGCGATTCCCCATCCAAACTGGAACCTAGAATGAAACAAATTAAACATTGAACAGCCTGTTTAAAAAGCTGTCGTTGTTTATAAAAACCCTCATAACTGCAGTTTTATAACAAAAAAAAAAGATGCGCCAATGAGCAAGTTTTAAATTAGCCGAGTTTGCGCATGGCTCAACTCGCAGTGTTTGGCTATCACGTAGTTCTCCTGCTTGGAAGAATTGTGGGAGACGGTGTACGCAAAGAACACAGTGACCGAGATGGTAAACGGCCATGCCTACGCTCTAGCTGTCCGCGCACATCTCCTGATGCAGCTGTCGTTGGCGATTTTCAGGATATACAAGACGCAGACACTCTTCTCAGCGATCGCTTGAAACGAACACACTCAGACCACACTCTGGAACGACTTCGGTGGATGACGTTTTGTCGTCAGAGTACATCGTCCAGCCTGCAGAGTTGTTCGAAGCAAAGCTGAAAGCCCTCTTTTCATCTGGACGACTCACTGCGAAGCTGTGGGTGCGATTCTTTTAAGATGGTTGGCATCATACGTCTGTTTGTCAGAGCTGAACGTTCTGGAGTTTGGGTTCTTCACTTGCTGTGTGTCCAAAGAATGACCAATGAATGATAACATCTCAGCTCGAGGATGTTATGACTCCCTTGGAGTTCCGGCAATTTGTTAAGGAAGGCTGCTTCACTGTCAGGAGATCTGCAAAGTTCTGGTCAGGCATATTGACCGATATAACTATAGAGCAAGTGTTGATGAGAAACATGAAGACGGCGGGTGGGCTCACACATGGACGTGGATTGACGGATAACGTCATTGCTCGATGGGTTTGTGCAATGCCTTCATCTGCACGTATAATCGACAGCACGAAAGATTTTGTGGAGTCTTCGCCGAAACCTCCGACCAACATGTGGAGCTAAGAGAGTCTTTGCAAGTGAGAGATAAGGCAGACGTTCGCAAGATGGTAGACTGGCTCCAGTCCCACCATCCTTTTAACGACTCAACGAACCTTCTAATGTTCTTGTCTACCGGTATAGTAGCCGACGATACAGTTAACTGTGATGAGACTCTCTCCCGTGGTTTGCAAGCAAGGAAATCAATCACAGGTCAACGATTCAGTAAAGTCCACTTGAAACGAAACAACAAAGTCACGACTTTTGCCATTGCATCTAAAACGGCCAAGATCAAAGACACTGTCGTCGAAATCAACCCTAACCAACTTTTTCACCGATTGCTGTGTTGTGCGTGACGATGTTGACCTCGAGAAGTACCTGACATATGAACTTGCAGCAAGGCCTCCAGCGGTGTTTGACGGGATGTTGATGCGGAAAGGCACTACGTCTGGATTGATCAACGTTTTAGAAGAGATAGCGCCGTCCAAGACAAACTTTCCAGTGAACGCAGAGTTTACAGTTCCTCCTGCACCGGGTTGTGTGGGCGCGTCCAGGGAATTTCAGCCACATCTGTCTCCAGTATGTGAAGTACGTGGAAAATCAGTGGATGTAATACCACTTCTGCTCCGTTCTGAAAAGGCACAAAGGGATCTTTCAAGAAGTTCAAGCTTGTTTAAGGGAGACAGTGTCGGTCGTCAACTAATAATTCTAGGTTTGTATGGGGAATCGCCTGCCGGAAGCAGAGTGGGGATGGATGAATCATGCAAGTCAGCTGACACCCATTCCAACTAAAGAAGAACCAGCACCGGAGCGGATACCGAACATCATATCCTGCAACTGTAACTGTGGTTGCGAGAAGAGACGCGGGTGAAGAAGACACTGTTTTCTTTGCACAAGCATGTGCGGCTACTGCGCAGGACATGGCTGCACACATCGTATGGACTAAGATGACTCGAATAGCGATGATGACGTTGAACCTTTGGCCGACGTGTTGTCATAGTAACGGTAAATAACTGCAAAATTTAAAGACTACTTTTTACTGTTATTAAATCGACGCTAATTTAGGTTATAATTTTTCAGATCATGCATTACCAGTGAGTGAAAGATTTTCGCTAGTGAGTGAACAGCCAGTCGAGCTCCAGTGATAACACGAAATATGCTACCTAACTTTTACCCTTCATAATGTATTTGTATTGCTGCTTTTGCCTGTACTTCACGCCTTGTGTTATGAAGTCTTCTTTGATTCATTTTTTTGTATGTTACGATAATATTTATTATAAATTTAGATCAATTTTCGTTTGTCGCATTTAAATAAATATTATTTTTTCTGAAGCACCAAAATTGGTCTATAATTATCAATTTTAGTGTTTTGGATGAGAGCGCCGCCTGAATTAAGTAATTTGGTGCAAAAACGAATACAATCAAACACTCGGTTCAGTCGCTATGCTTAAAACTCGACAAATCCACGATGGGGGCGGTTTTTTCAAAATGGCGGATTTTCCCCAAGATGGATTTTTTGGGAATTTTGGGATATCAATCAGAACACTATTCTCAACATTTCTACCAATTTTCAGCCTGATATTTCAAATGTCCGGGTTCGGCCACTTTTTTGTCTAATTTCCCTACACTACAAAAAGACTGTTTCTGATTGATAAAAAATTGAATAAAAATTGTATAAATTTTCTTTCAGTTAATTTTTATGTACATTGAGGGAAGGTGGCTTTCTGTCACAAAACAAGCCGTAACTGTCTTTGACCAGACTTTACATTTTTTTTCGGAAATGGTAGATAAAGCGAAGAGTTCTAAACGTCATTTTGAGTCGGAAATGATCTATGGCATTTTGTTGTTCCAAGGGTCATTTTTGATGTACGGGCCGTAGTTTTAGAGTTAGGAAATGAATGCTTTGGGATCATTTGTGAAAAAGTATTTTAACAATTTAATTATTAATAAATATTAATTGTTTATACTTTTGCAGTCCTACTGAAGAATTGAATTTAAATACGTGAAACTGGACCTTTGCTGTGGAAAATTATAACTTCTGTGTGCAAATCTCATGATACTGCAGTACAAAATCTGCAACATATGCAAAAATATAGCCTGCTTAGTATTAATGTTTTTCCTAAATCTATATTACTAAAATCTTTTATTTCTCTGTCCGTGTGTCTGTCCGGCGCAGTTTTCTTTGAGAATGAAAAATAGAAAGAATTTTTTCAATGAAACATCCGCGACAGGAATCGAACCTGCAACCTTCTGATCCGAAATCAGACATCTTACCCATTAGGCCATGGGAACTACAACTCTCTTCATATTGCTTTTTTGACTTATCTGTCAAAACTGAACTGAATTTGACTGAAAAGTAACAATTGTAATTAAAAAGAAAGTCAAAAAAGAAAGACGCAGTACGTCATTAGGTAGAATAGGTGAGAAATCAGTATTTGTAACTTAAAAACCACTGAAAAGTATCAATTGGAATTGGATAAACGAGATGAACGAGAGTGTCGATAACATCAATCGAATGATAAGTCTAAGAATACAAGGAGAGACTACAGAGCATATAATACAAGTGCGAATAAAATTGACACTTCTGATAATCCATCACACGAACATCTCTATATGCCCAAGTGTCTGAACGCATTGAATCTCAGCGGAATTCCTCAACATCGTTTGTCATTGAAGATTGGATCTCCAATAATATTGTTGCGAAACATCAATCCCAAGTTTGCATACTGCAATGGAACTCAACTTAAATGCTGTTCATTCGATAATGATCTCATAGAAACCGAAATTATAACAGAACTCACAAAGGAGATTTTGTTTTCATCCATAGGATGTCTATGGAACCATGCGATAATCTACTTCCATTCACTTTCACAAGAAAACAATTTCCGATCAGACCTTCTTATGCGATATTTATCAATAAAGCTCAAGGACAAACTCTAAATAAAGTTGCCATATAATTGGAAAACGTTGTCTTAACTCACATACAACTTTAGGTCTTTGAGTCACAATTCAACAGAATTTGGTTATCTTCACTCTAAAGAATACTCACAATCAATTTGTTGCGAAGAATTTCGTATACAAGCTATGATCTTCATTTATCATCTATATCAACTAACGTCCGTCTGAAATCACTTCTTCAAATATCTATATCGAACAATCTGATGGCCTAGCTAATAGATATAGATAATTTTCACTATTTGTAACTCAAAAACCACTGAAAAGTATCAATTGGAATTGGATAAAAAAGAACAGAAAAAAAAATAATCACTATTTCCATTAGGTAGAATACTGAAAAATCGCTATTCGTTACTCAAAAACAATCACTATTTCTAACTCAAAAATCACTGAAAAGTATCAATGGAAATAAAAAAAAGAGACTCAAGAAAGAAAGAAGTACTATTTCTATTAAGTAGAATACTGAAAGCTCACTATTTGTAGCTCAAAAGCGACTGAAAATTGTATCAATATTACGAAAATCTTTTATTTCTCTTTCTGTCTGGTGCAGTTATTGTAATTTACAAAAATAGAAATAATTTCTACAAG
>JAFIDM010000001.1:33577999-33589323 GCA_023159025.1 Thereuonema tuberculata
AGCCAAGAGCCTTTGAGGTTCATCGAGCTGAGGAGAGAGAGAGAGAGGCTACTATAATTATTTAACCATGTTATGTAATTCTAAACTCCTTTAGAAGTATTCTAGTATGAAGTGATCTCCTCATTTTCAGGAAATAGCAAATATTTGAGGAAAACCTTTTTGAGCTGATAAATTTGGTTTTCGTCCTCTGCCAGGCTTCACCTGTAAGGAACTGTCTTTTCAAATATCTGGATCATTTCTCGAACTCCATTTGCGATCATAGGGCAAGTTTTAGTCCCTTTACTGTCCTAAACTTTCGCAATGCTGTAAGACAGCTATTAGTTTGATAAAACAGCTTCTCAAGAAGTGCGCGATCCTTTAGTAACATTGTCAGTATGCATTGAAGTGACGCAATTCTCACCTGTCTGCTTTTATAGAAGTGTTCAATGACGTGTCATGTGCATTTGTCATTTCCATTATCCACTGCAGTATTGCAGCGTCATAAATCTCCCTAGCGGCCACTTTCGAAAGTATTTATTCTTTTTTTTGTTCAAAACAAAATTCCATCGCTGTGGACGTACTCATGTGAAAAATGAAGTCGTGTCGGTGATTGGTTCTCCAGTTACAACCTTTCGAAATGTGAACTTTAATTATGAACAGCTTGTATCTAAAATAGTTTAAGACTTCAAGAAAGCTCATTTAGTTGTTTTTTTTTTTATTTTTAAGAATTTTAGGTCAAACATCAATACCAGAAACGCGTTTTTTTTGCATATTTTTCAGGTTTGCACTGCCAGATCACATTGCACCAGATGATGATAGCCTCTGATTTGAGTGTTGCTGAATGCAAAGTTACTTTTACTTCTACAGTTTTTCTTAAGAAATGAAGTTAAATTAGAACTTGACTATTAAAAATAAAATGGCTTGAGGGAGCAAATCAAAGCTCTCTATTTCAGGCTCATTTGCAACATAATCCAAAGTTGATCAATAGGTTTAAAGCAAAAGGCTGTGGTTATAGAAAAACAAGAATCCCCTAAAATAACTTGAAGTCTGATTTCCTTAAATCTTTTTTATGGTATTTTTATATCATGAAAAAGAAATTCAATGTTTGATTTCTAATGCTTTTCAGAGAGAATTATTAATGCTTTCAAAAATGTATTTCTCGACAAGGATTTACAAATATAAAAAGATAGATCCTCTTTTGTCCTGAAGGCGTAACATGTCATGTTTCAAGAAGATTCGTCTAGAGGTTCAAAAGATATTAAGGTAGCATCGGGAGACTCTCACACCAAAGCACACACACATAATTGCATTCTCAAATTAATGGATTATCTAAAAGAATTAATTTTAATGATTTAAGATTTCGATAGAATCCGTAGTTTAGCTTCAAGTGCTTTTTTTTTTCATGTATACTGCGAAACCAGTGTTTGACTTTGTTTTCACAATTTAATTAAATGATATCATAAAATGTAATGATTTATTTAATAAATTACTAACAATTCAGAAAATATCAAAAGAAAATAAAAAATTAGCAATTAGGAATGTGTACTGTAAAGTTGTCTAAGGATTTTTTTTAGGAAAAGTAGTATTAGAATTAGGGAAAATTATTCTAAAATTTCTAATATTTGTAATAATTTTTTATAATTTTACCAGCACATTTGTTATTCTCAGATTTATAACATGTTACGAAACTAAACAGCAATTTCTGTTGTACAATGTTATTTTGAAACATATCCAATGGATGTTTTTTTTAAATGTAAACAGTTTTATAAACTTTTAAAATGCCATTGATCTAAATAAGGTTGTTTTAAAATCTAGGATGGTCTTTCAAACATCGAGGTTATAAATAAACTTAAGAATGTATAGATAGATTTTCTAAATCCGTCTTGATTACGTGTATTTATACCAATAATATATATCAATTGTATATATCAATACTATTTATATCAAGAGTATATATAAGGTATATGGCCCAAATATCGCCCATCTAAGAAAACCTGCCCATATTCTTGTCATTTATCGTCTCAGTTGCTTGCAAACAATTACAATATATCATATGAACCTTCACTTACATGTTCCTGAACCAATTATAGATATAACTATTATTTTGTATTTTTCCTCAATTTTTGTTCAGGCAAACCTCATATTTTGAATTTTGTGAAAGTGTTCCAAATATCGCCCACACCATTAAGTACTTTGTTTTTTTGCACTTCTTTGCAGTTTTTTGTTTTTTTCTTAATCTTTTCGCAATTCTTTATGGGTGTTGCGAGCTTCTTTTTCTTTGGATCGTCTAAGTTCAGCCCCTTAGGACTTATTTTCCTTTTGCTGAGAGAATTCATTAGAGCAATTGTGAATGGTGACCCACTCACAAGACTGGGACATTAAATGTTTTGGAAGCTTTCAGAAGACCCATTTTTTTTATTTTTTACAGCTGTGACAACTTCTCTGTCCCATGTCTTACGTTGAGACATCTGTAATAAACCAAAATAAACTATCCCACAGTGGGCGATATTGGGCACGATCTAGCTTGTCAATTTGGGGGACGCTACAGACAAACCGGCTACCTCTAACAAGTGACTGACCTTATCAACAGATAGGTTATTTCTTTCACTACTTCACGATATTAGATGGTTGCGATGGCATGAATAATTCATAAGCTGCAGCACTAAAAGAAACAGTAGGTTCATAACTTACCAGAACGAAAAAACTTCAAGAATTCATAAAAAATAAACGGGTTGAACTAACATCACCAAACGAACACAGCGTCTAATGGAAGGAATGGCATATTGTTTCCATCGGTTCCCGTGTGATAGCATCACTATCCCGTCCTACATCGCCCTGGGCGATATTTGGGTCATATACCTAATATCAATAAAAGTATATCAATACTTTCTGGAGTGTTATCAATGTGTTTAAAGTGACAAGGCATTGAATTTTCCAAAAGTAAATCATCAGGTGAGAACAAATCAAACATTTTATTTAAAGAGGACAATGGTTTTCCCATGAGTTTTTAATGAAATAAATTAATTCCTGAATTGGCTTCTAGATTATTTGGCCTAGACTGCATTCTGATGAGCTCAAAGGTATTTAGGAAATTTTAAGGCATTGAATTTGGAATAAATTCAAAAGGATATAAGAAAAATAACTGAATCAGTCATCGAGTTCTTTAGATAGTTTGTTTACTTTAATAGCCTCGACTGATTCCTGATAATGACTGATGAGAAAATTGAATCGGAAAATTAATACAACAAACTTCTGTTCCTTAACTGTCAGTTCAAACATTCAATGTTGGTACCTTACTAGAAAACATAAATTTGTCTAATATTATACAACAGAAAAAAATGCCTGCTTGTATATAAATCAAAAAGATAGGTTATATTCAATCATCGAATGCTTGCAGAGGAGACTTCAATGGCAGCATCTAGTAACAAATATCCATTGATAAGAACTGTCCATTAATAAGAATCTCGAATTCAGTTAACTGATTCTGGGTTCTTAAGAATCTGGCTATGATGAGAATTGCTTCTTGGCAGTAATCAGAGTCGGAATTTCTCATCCAATTCCCTTTGATAGAAAATTCTTCAGTTGAGGGAGTTTAGGAGATTCTAAGAGACTAAAAATGAAATAGAAAAAAAAATTGAAATGCATTAATTCACATATTCTCACATTTCTTTTCATTTCTAAAAAGACAGTTCAGATATGGAATATATTTCCTATTTTAAAAACAAAAACAAAATCACTTTATCTTTACATAACAAGCTTAAGGACGTCGTGTTTTATGAAAAGGAAATGAAAACATTACATTCTATTGTTTTTCCTAGATATTCTAAAAGTACGATATCCGCAAATATAGAACACACCTCCGACAGAACCAATAGAACATTAAGTTTGTCATTCCAAGCTACGTGTTATAACATCCAATTCAAACAACTGATTGGTATGGACTTTTTAGAATAACTGTATACTACAGCAATCACTTGCTTTTGTTTGAGAGGAAGATTAAAAAAAAAAATACCTGAAATAGTTTAAAGACTTCAAAAAAGTCCACCTTTGTGTTTTTTTTCCCTTTATTTTTGAAAATTTTAGGAAAAACCTTAATACGAAGCAAGGTGTATTTTTTTGCATGTGTCACATATGAAGTTGTTTAATTTTCAATAGCAAAGTTCCAATTTCATATCATGAAACTCATTTCTTTAGTAATAATGCAGAAGTATAAATAATTTCTTAGTCAAATTGTCAAATAAACTGCTGTCAGATAATTCTTTTTCTCTTATTCTCAAAGAATAGCTGCGACAAAAAAGCACTTGCTCTAGTAATAGTCTATTCTGAAACATCCATAGCAGTCGGTTGTTTGAAATGTGACAAATGTCCCGTGGTTTGTGACAACACCACTTCAACATCTATTATTCTGATCCTTACCATTCCGGCAAATTAAACTTTCTCTATATGAAACAAACACACACACGTAAGTATGACAGCAGATATTAGCGAAAACCAGTCAGCTAATATTGTATCCTACAGCTGGGCAATCCAACATATTTTTTTAAACATTTAAAAAAAAAAAAATTCTTGTGTGAAATACAGTATTAGCATTAGGTGAACATACATACATAATCTTATAATAACAGTTAATTTATAACAAATTTGATAAGTATTCATTCAGTTTAGGCGTATATATTTTTTTTTAAATAAGAGGGATATTTCTGTAATCATTAATATAAAATTTCCGTTAAAATTTCTGGCAGTGATTTTTGACTTGGGAGGGCAATGTCTTCTTCTGTTTTCGTATATTTTTGTTAAGAAAGCATAGAAATTTTCTGATGTGTTAAAATTCGAAGATTACAGATTAGATCAGTCTGTATCAAAAATTAGCTCAAGAAAGCGACAAAAATTTCAAAAGCATTGGAGTCGAACCAATGGATTATTTACAAATTTTAAACAAATGAATATTTAATCCTTTTAGCTAATCCATTGCAGGAGGTTTGATATGATTAATCCAATTAATTAATTAATCCAATTCAGACAAGTAAATAATGCGGATTTATTTATATTTAATGTTCAGAAATGGAAAATTTGTAATGTTTGAAATCAACAATTATTAGTATTTAAAAGTAAATATAGGCTTTTCGCTTCTGACATTTTCACAACTTTAAAAAAAAAAAAAAGGTAGGATAGTGATTAGTAAATCAGCAAACTCTTCGTCTGAACCACATTTATTAACTGAAAAAGTTCTTAACGATCTTTTAGGAGATTTGAACTTATCTAAAAAAAACAGTCTGAACAGAAGGAACTGGCTAAAAGGATGGTATCTTCTACACAAAGATACCAAAAGATGCTATTTTCGTTACAAAAATAGCATATTTTGGTTTCTGACTCTGAATTTAAGGATGATTCTCTGAAGAAAATGGTCTAGTGCAGTGGTGCCCAACCTTTCGTAATATGGGGGCCAAAATTGACTTTGCTGTGAATCTCGCGGGCCACAATGTGGCGGAATCTCCTATTCAACAACCAAAAAAAAAACAGAATCTCCTATTTTACAACCAAAACAAAAAAACCAAAAAAAAACGGAATCTCCTATTCAACAACCAAAAAAAAAGAAAAACAGGAATTAAAGAGCGGGCCACATGTAATACCTTCGCGGGCCGGATATGGCCCGCGGGACGTAGGTTGGGCATCACTAGTCTAGTGTTTAGTAAAGATGTTTTTCTATTATGAAGATCCTTAGTCATGAACATCATAAGTGGTGTTTGTTCATTGATTCCTCTAAAGTTAGTTTTAAAATTGTGCTTCTGCATCATGTTAATAAATCATGTTAATAAATCAGCAGTTAACGCCCATACTGCTAACATGAAAGAGACATATAAAAATATGAAATTATTATTGGAAAAGCTCCAATATGAAAAATATGAATGGATTATCTGTGGTAATTTCAAAGTTACTGCACTCTTAATTGGCTTGCAACTTTATTACACAAAGCACAATTTTTTGTGAATGGGCTAGTAAAGACAAAAAGAATCACTACATTAGAAAAGAGTGGCCCAAACCTGAATTACTTGATCCTGGACAGAAAAATGTGTTAAATATCCCATTAATGCTGAAAAAAGTGTATTTACCTCCGTTACATATCAAACTGGACCTCATGAAAAAATTTTTCAAAGCAATGGACAAGAATAGCCCGGGGTTCACATTTTTGAAACATAAACTTCACAAAATTAGAGATAGAAAAATAAAGAAGGAATATTTGTGGATCTACAAATAAGAGCACTAATGCACAATGACAAGTTGGAGAAACATTTAAATCAGTCTGGCAATCATTCAAAAATGTACCTCAGAATTTTTAGGAAATCGTAAGACAGAGAACTATCGTGATATAGTGAGTGATCTTCTTAAATCATATAAAGTTATGGGATGTAACATGTCATTGAAAATACATGTCCTTGGACTCGCACACAGACTTCTTCCCAGAAAATCTTGGGGCAATCAGTGATGAGCACAAGATAACGCTTTCACCAGGAGATTTCAACAATGGCAAATTTCTTTCAAGGCAAATGGAGTCGCTGTTTGCTAGATGATTATTGTTGGACCATGAAGAGAGATGTTCCAAAAGCGAAATATTGCAGATAATCAACATCTCATGCTTTCAAGATAAGGCAGAATGTTTGTGTATTAGATTCTTTAGTATTATGTAAGTATTAAATTTCCTAAAATCATAAACACCTGTCTCTTGAAAACCTGGCCTGATGAAAAAAAATCTAAAATCATATTTGAATTGAGAATTAAAAATACTTTCAGATTCCTCTACTTTAGTTCTCGAGACAAAAAAATTGTATTGTTGCCCTGTGTAATTTTTAAATCTTTGCACGAAATTCACCACATTACAATTATTTTTAATTACAATAATTTAAAAATTATTAAGTGAAAGATTTCAATTCTTATTTTCTTTCGGATATCTAGATAATTGCCTAGAAATGTCACATTCTTTATGCCTTTTTATACTTTTGAAAACTAAATAACGTGTGAAATCATCACAATAAATGAATGAAAATATAAATATTTTTTTTGATTTGTTTAAAAATCAAAACTTGAAATTTTATTGCTTTCAAAATCAAAATCGATCTGCATAAATCAACTGCCATTGAAGGTGGCGCCATCTAGCATGCAGAAATGTTTCCGAATAATTTCTGAGATAAATAAATATAATAATACTTTGTACATGCCTTTGATAAAACTATAATATATTTATGTAGATCGAATTTGATTTTGAAACTTGAAAACTTTATTATAATAATCTTTCGAAGAAAATTTTCGATTTTTTACAAGTTCTAATAAGATTCCGTCCGACCGCTGGTCGGAAGTTGAAAGTGAGGAAAGAAAAGAAATTTTTTTATTAATATACTTCATAAAGTTTTTTTTTTGTTTCCTTAAATATTAATATATTATGTTTATATAAACTTTTACATTAATACATATAAAAAGTTTTCCTTTTCTTTCCTCAGCCGAGTACGTCTGATAATCCCGAACGTGGGTTTGAATCCTGACATGGGCATGGATGTTTCTTATTTTTTCAAGGACTTGCTGTCAACTTCATACCTTGTTCCCGGTACAATTTAATCTATGTCGCTCTGCGCAATCAAAAAAAAAAACCATGAAATATACGATCGATCAAGTTTATATGAACAAGTGTCATATTTCCAAAGGTTTACGAGATTGAGTTATTTGAATATACAGCATTTTGAATGGACACGCAATACTGTCCTTCCCTGTAATACACCAATGACTGAGCTTACCAGTTGCAAAATGCATTGCTGTAGAAGGTAGAATTTCTGAAAATTTGTCATTTGAACAATAAATATTATTAAATATTAGAAACTCTCTTTCTTGTCAACAAGTTGCAAATGTACATTCACAGAGCTTCATCTCCGAAACTGCTCGAAGTAGGACATACGGTTTTTATAACTTTGTTTCTTATAACGACCGGTACTGTGACCGCCCAAATTATTGACCTTTCCGTCTGGGACACCCTGTATATATTTAACAATTCGTTTTTCATAATCATAGTCATTAGATTATCAATTAAAAAAATTAATTAATAACGTGGAATCTTTGCTGTTTCTTTCTTCTTCCGGTTATGGTATGCGATCCAATCGAAATCACAGAAATCTAATTCTTTAGTGATGGTATGTTGAATATTATTCTACAACGAACATATGGGTCCACTCTGTATAGAATCATTAGGGACTGACAGCGTCTTCTTTAACAATTTGTGAATGAACTGTGTATAAATAGAAAACTAAAATGACAATTTCGTCAATTCCTTATCTGAATTCAAATAATTTACCTGAACTCAATAAATTTTAAATTTCAAAATCAATTCAAATTTAAATTGTGTTTTCATTAAGGATATTATTAATTTTTTGTAGATTGATTTTATAGATAACAAACAAATGTGTCACAAAAACTATAAAATTTTTCTTTACTTTTTGTTTTTGTAGTTTTGTGGTACAATAAAAATTTGATACTAAACATTTTTGCTGAATTCTCCACACTTATAGAAAGCCATGATTTCTAGTAATATTGTGAGTAGATTAAACAAGAAGTTATTTTTCCCAATGAACGGATTCTTGGCACTTACGTCTTTAGCTTCAAGAAGGGCGGAAACTGCGAATTATTTAGCCGAAGCATTGTTGTCCCTGCTACACCATTGAAGGCAGTTCACACTATAGTATTACTATATATTATACAGCCGAAACATTAAAGGAACATCCATGCCTGCGCAGGTTCGGACATATCTTAATGCTAGACTGTCGCCTTGACCACAAGGTTGTACCTGAATAACGACGCATGAAGTGATAAAAAATACTCTTTGAATATTTCTTTATAATTCCAATTTCATTACTGGAAGCATTTAATGCATAAATAATGTCAAAATAATTTTATTGCAAGTATCTTTTATTTTCAGATTAGAAAAGTAGAAAATAAATAAAAATTATATTAATTGTAAGGTGTTCAAGTTTGGCATAAAGGCGAAAGCGTTTTCCTAGGTTATTTCTTTTTCACAGGATCCTAGGATTCATTCAATCCCCTCTGAAGTAGGAGCCGGCTTTCTTTCCTGGGGATAAAGGCAAGTGAGCATTGAGTTGACCACCAAATCTCATCGTAGTCACGATGGTCAATGAAACGTTGGAGCTTATCTCTTCAGCGCCCCTTACGTTATGAAGGCTAGTATGGGAAATATCTACCTCTCACATTATTACATTTTTAGTGTTGAAAAAGGGAGTTGCACATAATCGTTGGAAGCGTTGAAGATGATAGAGATACAGTCATGAAGTACTTTCCAAACCGTTGTTTACAAAATCCTTTTCATTATTATCCTACTACTTATTCTCAAATCAGAGGCTTCCACGTCAAGAATCCGAGTTTTTCCTTCGGGTATTATGCAAAATTATGATTGTAATTTATGATTGTAATGAATGAATTATTGCTGTTTGTGAAATCAAATTCAATGGATCACCAAACTCTAAATAAGAATATTAATAAACCATTCTTTTTTTACCTTCTGCATTTTCTGGAATGTAGAAAAAATACATACACATACTGAAATTAATGATTAACAAGTTTTTATTTCAACTTGAAATTTGAAGAGAACAACTTCTTCAAAGACAATGTTTACTTTTTAAAAGAATACAAAAGTGTATTGGAATGGAATCAGTTAACTATGTCATACTCTTCCTAAGCGTTAACTAATATTTTTAAACTTTATGATTAACGAAAATATAGAAAAATCGGTTTTGTAGGTGTAAGAATTCCTGTTGTAAAAATTAGAACAGAAAATATGAACAAAATTTAGAATATGTAAAGAATATATGTATAGAATATATAGAATATATATATATATATATATATATATATATATATATATATTGTAACGGAACAGGGAAGATACAGAGAATAATTTAACTAAGTAATCTAACCGAAGGGTTCGGCTCTCTGGTGTTGGGCGCCAACCGCTCGACGCGGTAAAACTGCTTTCCACCCCCTCGAAAGTCACTACACCCCGGTTGAAACTAGCTTCAGTCCACTCGGGCGTGGGGGAACCACACTTCACGTCCACCGAAGGAAACGAGGCTTAACACTTTAAAACGTTAATTAAACTCAAAACTTTTATTCGAACGAAGACAATATTTTAATAAGGAACAATCTCCTGGATTATAACAATGTCACCGGCGAAGCTATGGCTTGAGTCTCCTTGACCTATCCTTTCCGCAAACGCCTGACTGATAATTTTCACTTAAGCTATCAAATGATATTGAAGCACTTTGTATAGGTAGGTTTAAATTCATTGTAATTAAGGCGGGTAATCCTAAATTTGCACAAGTATCGAACTAGCGCGGAGCTAATCACTGAAACACAATTTCACAAAGTAAAATGCACTCACAAAGTTATCCGTGTGGGTTTACACACACATTGTTGAAACACTCTTCCCATGCGGGTTTACACGCATGACAAACTTTGTATTAAATTTGCACGGGTTTGCCGTCGCAAATAAGAACTGAGAATTTATCTTTATAAATTCAGTAATAGGATTAAGCTATCATAACTTAATTTAACACACCTTAATTTAAAGATGCGGCTTCAAGCACGCGACAACTCGGCAACGTGGCAATATCTATCCGGTTGGCCAGAGCTATCCATCACCAGACTATCTGTGGTAAGCTACCCCTCGGCAACAGAGAGAGAGTCTTCGAGACACGTGTTAAATAATCTCGGAAATGCCGCCAATATGACGTCATGAGGACGCTACCCTATCCGCTCATCAAAATGCATATCTGCCCTAATAAGGGAGATTACATCATAATCTGATGAACCAGTGATATCCCTATCCTAACAACAATTCCTAATTTGGAATGATTACATCACAGGTCAAGTGGAAATTTCCACAGCTCGATTAAAATTAAGCTAATAAAAGAAATTAACTTCTTTTAAAAACAGAAATTCTAAATTAAATTCACAAAATTAACTAAGCTAAAAATTAGACTTAAAATTATTTAAATGCTAAACTTTTCCTAAATTAACCTAAGAATCATTAAACTATTAAAATTATTCTAAATTCTAACATGCTTGAATTAAATTTAAAATCCTCCTAAATTCCTAAGCTAAACTAAAGTGAGTTTAAAGCTTAAATTAAACAACTGAAATAAACGTTAACAGAAGTTTTAGCCATTAGCTTTTACAAAATTGTTTTGAGATTACTTTTCTCATTTACATGTCTCTTTTTATATTTACAAAAATAAAACGATTAAATTTCAGTATTCAGCATTACAATAATGCGACAATATGCGTGTTGTCAC
>JAFIDM010000001.1:33614455-33631528 GCA_023159025.1 Thereuonema tuberculata
AGGCTTTATTTCAGGTACGGGGAAGGGAAAGAAAGGGAGATACAAATGAAGGGAAACGGGAAGACTCACGGTGCCGAACTAAGCAGAAGGCAGGCAGGGCTGAAGACGCTGGAGATCATCTGCGGTTTCCGGCGGAGGGACGTTCGCTGCTGCCGTCGATACGTGGGCGTCAGCCGACTCTGGGGGACAGGAGGTCCAAATGCGAGCGGGTGCTCACAGTGATCCGCTCGATTTCTTATAGGGGAAGATGCAGCGGGAATCCAGGATCGCACCAAGTATCCTGGTGCTCAGCTTTTTTGGAATTATTCCGACCTCTGATCGGGGACTCACAGATCAGGAGGGCGGTGTTATTCCGAGGAGCGAGGGAGATCGAGCAGGGATTTTGAACCTGCTCCCTGACAATCTCTCTCCGACTGTCCTTTTGTTGACTTGTTTTCCTCTCCTGGAGAGGGGTGTTGGTCCCCTTCGTCGCCTCTGGTCAAGAAGGGGTGGCAGCACTGACGCAGTCCCAGTTGGCCTTTCCTTTTGTTTTCCCCCTATTGAGAGCAGGACTATGATGCAATGCCCAACAGGGGGACAAAGGAATTAGCTCTTAACGTAGCAAGCAAACAGTTTTCACGGGCTGGTTGCCTTTGTGTACCAGCCATAAAAGCACTTACCGGTCACTCCTAAAGTCGGAAAAGCACAGTTTAATAGGGATAAGGGCGCCATGTTGGCGGGGAATAAGAGAAGGAGAACCCTTGCAGCACCAGGAATTGATAGGAAGGCAGAAATGTAAAAATGATGGAGATATGGAGAGGAATATGTAAGAAGCGGGATGTGGAAGGAGGGAGAGGAGAGAAAGGGTTAGCGGGAGCGTCGAGGCACGAACTACGTTTGTGACACCTCCCCCCCACTCAAAACTCAAGCGCATGGGAGAAGCTTGGGAATGCAAGGGGAGAAGTAATCGGGCAAAAGGGGTGGACGGTGGAGTGTTTGTGAGGGAGACAAAGGCCCAAGGCTGGGAGAGAGGTGGTAGGGCGAAAGTAGGTCAGAGACAGTGAGTGAAAGGGAGACAGGGCTTCGGCTCACAGACAAAACAAACCCGAGGGGATAGGCACCCAAACAAGAGCAGAAGGGGAGCTCTAGGCACTAGCATTGGTTCCTCTGACTTCCTTGTTGCATTTTCTCGGCAGGATGTATCGTTTAAGATCAGAGACGTGGGATTTACGTGTGGTCGAAGGGTCATCCCGGTCTTCCAAAAGATATGTTGTCTCGCCGAGAATTCGCTTAACAATGAAAGGACCGGAGTAGGCAGGAAACAACTTGGCAGCCTTGCGTTTGATTTTGGAAGAGAGTTGATGATTTTTGACAAGAACAATGTCTCCAACCTGGAATCGAATGTCCTTCCTTCCCTTGTCTGTCCGCTGTTTATTCCTGAGGGCGGCTTTGCTGCGGAGCTTTTCGATAATGTCGGCGATGTTCCTGAATTTCTCTTCGAGGTGAAATCGAGACACCGATTCGCCATCGGGGGCGCCATAGTTAATGGTGGGGAAACCTTCTCGTCCCATCATCATGTAGAACGGGGAAAGACCTGTTGTTTCGTTCTCGGAGCACCTGAGGCAGAAGAGTAGGTTGTCGAGCTCTTTGTCCCATGTTTGGTGTTTCCCATCTAAGTACATTTTGATGAGCGATTTGAGTGAGCCCACGCTGCGCTCGGCCACATTGGAGTTCGCATGATAAGGGGAACATCGGCGGTGTCGGATTCCGCGGTCACAACAGAATTTTCTGAATTGTTCAGAGCGGAACTGGGCCCCATTGTCACTGGTGATGCTTCTAGGAAGGCCAAGTCGCAGGAATACTGAGTTCAGGAACTTTACTGCCTCGGAGGTAGTTGCCTTTCTCACCGCCTTGGCTTCGACCCAGGCCGTGCTTATGTCTGTAAGCACGATCAGGAAGCTGTTTCCGGAGCGCGACCTCGGGAAAGGTCCGGCGAAGTCGATGGCAAGGGCTTCCCAGCGATCGTTTCGTTCGGGAATTTCTGCCAGTCCAGCCGGGCCTGAGCGGTCATGTTTGACGGTCTGACAGATGTGGCAGGAACGAACGAAATTCCCGATCTGTTGCGCCATGGATGGCCAGTAATATGCAAGTTTTATCTTGGCAATAGTCTTTCTGATGCCGAGGTGGCCGCCCACTTTCACATCCTCGTGCCAATACCTGATGATCTCTTCGCTCTTCACCTTCGGGATCACCAAAACCTGCCTCTCTTCCCTTTTGCGCCGATCCCAGACAGTTTTCAGGAGGAGTCCATTTTCCACACTGAATTGGGCTAGGCGAGAAGGGGAGTCACCACTATCGTGAGCTTCGAGTTTCCGCAGGATATCGGAGCAGTAATGGTCTTGTCTTTGCAGCTTCATCCACTCCTCCTCATTTACCTTGAACCATCCACACCGGATTCGGGAAAGGGCGTCCGGAACACAGTTTAAGGCTCCCTTTTTGTGCTCCACCGTGAAGTCCATGTGTTGTAGCTTCAGACTCCACCGTGTGAGTCGGCTGGAGAAGTCCGTCCGCGTCGTCAGCCATCGTAGAGCGTGGTGATCGGTGCGGATGACGAACTTCGATCCTTCTAGATATTGGCGGAAATGGAGAACTCCAAAAACGACCGCAAGACACTCTAGTTCCGTGACAGTGTAATTGCGTTCGCCATTGGTCAGGCCGCGGCTTCCAAAGGCGATCACTCTCTCTCTTCCGTCGACGAATTGGGACAAGGTGGCTCCTACTCCTTCCGTTGACGCATCAGTGCTCACGTGAAAGGTTTTGGAGAAGTCCGGTTGGCACAGGAACGATTCGGAGGAGAGTATGCTTTTGATCCTCTCGAAGGCGCCGGCCTGGTCCGGGCCCCACGCCCATCTTTGCCCCTTCTTGAGAAGGATACGCAGCGGAGCGGTCACAGAGCTGAGGTTGGGGATGAATTCCCGATAGTAGGCAGTCATGCCGAGGAAGCGTCGGAGCTGTTTGAGGTTCCTGGGAGGGGGATACGTGCTGATTGGTTCGATCTTCTTTTCGGAGGGGGTGATGCCATCCCGGTTCACTTTGAATCCTAGAAATTCTATCTCCTCCAATCCGAATCGGGACTTTTCGAAGTTCACCTTGAGTTTGGCCCCGATCAGGGTGTTTAATAGGGCGTTAAGAACATCCACATGGGTTTCCCAGTCCTCGGTGGCGACTAATAGATCATCCGCATACCTCACTAGGAAAGGGTGCCACTTTAAACCTAGCAGTTCGTCTAGAACTCTATTGAGCGCCGCAGAGCCATTCTTGAGTCCGAAAGCCACATAATTCATTTTGAAAGCGCCGAGACCTCTTACACTAAATGAGACTTTGTTGCGGGAGTCTTCATCAAGGGAAATCTGCCAGTAGGCCTTTGTGAGATCAATAGTGCTGAAGATCTTGGCATCCTTCAGTCTACGGATGATCTCACTTACGTTGGGCGTGTGATAGCTGACGGAGGTAGTGACGGCATTGAGCTCGCGTGCATCCAGAATGAATCGAGGTTCGCGGTCCGGGTACCTCTTTAAGAAGTAGGGTAGCGACCAGGGGGATTCTGATCTGGAGACCACGCCCTCCTTCTCCATTTGGAGTACTATCTTCTGGATACAATCCAGATCAGCGGGTGAGAAGGGGTAAGGACGCCTTCGGACTGGAGAGTGAGCTCCGGTATCAATCGTGTGAGTGTAGCCGGAATATTTCCCCAACGATTTGTCTTGTTCCTCTTTGTATTTTGCGATGATGCACTCGAGTTTTCCCCCTGTGGCTGGGTTGTCCATGGAGACACGATTACATCCAACTGAGTGAGGGTCCTCCATCAGGATCTGAGCCTCTCCTCCCATGAAGCGGAGAGACATATTGTATTGATGAAGGTCACTCAATCCAAGGAGGCCCTCGATGGAGGCTCCGGGGATCACAATGGCGAACACCTCGAATTCGCGGCGCACGAAGTGACTCGGGGAATTAACATTTGCTGTTAATTCGCCTGTTATTCGGTAGCGGCGCCGGACGGGTATCTCCTTACCGTCCGCCAGGGTGACCGAGAAATAACAGGGTTCGCAGGGGCAGCCATTTTCGATGAGGAAGGGTTCGATGTCGGGGCTCACACATGTCATGTCTGCACCGCTGTCGCACTGGAAGGTAATAGTTTGTCCACCGGGGAGAGTCAATGTAACCTTGGGCGCGGGGGGTGATTGGTCCTTCTGGCGAGCAGATACGTCGAATAGGCGGACGGACGGGGAACGCCGCCCCTGGGGTTTCAGCGGAGTAGTGGAAAGGTTACAGGCTTCCCGTACTTTCGTCAGCCACTCGTGCCATTCACAATCGTAATTGTCTTTTGAGTCGTCGGCACCCAGTCCACCGACGACTCCACTTAGTTTTCCGACTCCCTGCGGAATCGGCACCCGCACCTGTTGGCGTACACGTCGGGTCTCCCGCATCTGAAGCAGGATATCCCTTCCGTTTGTGTGGCGGAGCATTGGAGGGATGGTCTGGCATTGGTTTGAGCCTCCTTTCGCTCTTGAAGATCACAAAGTCCAGCTCCATCACCTTTGCGGTTCCTCCCGAATTGGTTCACGTGAGCGGCGGGGTTGTCCTGTAACCCTACTGCCATCTCGTATCGGCGGGCATATTTGCACACATCCTCGGCGGTTTTGCATTCTTCTAGGGGGATGTGGAACCTGTATGCGGGTAAAATGCCTTTGTATAGCAGGTTTACTAGCTGGTCGTTGCTGAGTGTCAAATCTAGCATGCAAGCCCGCTGTTTCACTCGCGCCACGAATATCTCCGCCGATTCTCCACGCACCTGCTTGATCTCGCGCAACTCTTCCCATTCATTTCCTCTGTTGCAGGGAAGTAAGAAAGCGCTCAAGCAGTCTTTCTTAAAGTCGTCCCACTCGAGCCAAGAGTCTGCCTTGTCATTCACCCACGGAGACAGTCTTTTGTCCGTCAGTTTGGGGAGAATCTCCATAAATTCCCCAAATTCTAGTCCGTGAGTTTTGATGAGCCTGTCGGCTTCGTATAAGAACTCGCGGACGGAGCCATCGGTCCTATCTATCAGCTTGAGATGGGAGAACACAATCGTACGATCCTTGAGGGACAGCGGTTTTCTCGATGGTGGGCTGCTTTTGCTGCTCCGTTCCTGCTCGGCCGCTCTGTACAGGAGATCGGTCTGTAGATCGCACCTTCGCATGAGAGCTTCCAGCGGGCCTATCAATTTGTCCTCGCCCTCAGCACGTTGCCATGTCTGTCCGGGGCTAGGAACGAGGTATCTCCGGGCGTCGAAATCGCATAGGTCCACGTCGTCGAGTTCCGCCTGGTCAATTTGCATCTCCTCAAACGCCGTTTCATCCGAGCGCAGCCTCTCCAGCAATTCCGCCGCTCGTCCGATGATTGTTGACATGGGTCCCGCACTATTTTTCCCCAGACGGGCAAGCACCATTTCGAGACCTTTTCCTTTTATATCCTCGACGCCCCACACCTTGTAGAAAAGTCCGGAGAGAAGGGGGATGGAGTCCGGGAATTCTTGTTTCACGCCGACTGCATTCAGCCTGTCTTTTTCGGACGTCATGATGTGAGCCGTAGAAGAGGGGAGGAGGGTTGAAAATAAGGCGGGATTGGAAGGAGGGAGGGTAAGGGTTACGAATGAGGAGAATAGGTGGGCCAAGGCACGGGCTCCTCCGCACGTCAATAGGCTAGTCGGACGAGAAGTACGATCGATGGCGGCGATATCCAACCAAACGCTCTGCTACCATGTGTCACGTGTTGTTTTAAGGCGCACGCCACCTACTGCGTCCCTAAGCAAGCCACGGTTACGGGGCAAAAGGGGAAAAGGTAAATAAGGGGGTGAATGAGGAGACTGGACGGGGAAATAAAGGGAGGTGCCGTGGGACGCTAGCCTAGTGAAGGGAGCTCGCCGATGGCCCGCGCCTTCTCAAAGATGAAAGACAGATTGGCTATGTGGAGTGAAAAGAAGGCTTTATTTCAGGTACGGGGAAGGGAAAGAAAGGGAGATACAAATGAAGGGAAACGGGAAGACTCACGGTGCCGAACTAAGCAGAAGGCAGGCAGGGCTGAAGACGCTGGAGATCATCTGCGGTTTCCGGCGGAGGGACGTTCGCTGCTGCCGTCGATACGTGGGCGTCAGCCGACTCTGGGGGACAGGAGGTCCAAATGCGAGCGGGTGCTCACAGTGATCCGCTCGATTTCTTATAGGGGAAGATGCAGCGGGAATCCAGGATCGCACCAAGTATCCTGGTGCTCAGCTTTTTTGGAATTATTCCGACCTCTGATCGGGGACTCACAGATCAGGAGGGCGGTGTTATTCCGAGGAGCGAGGGAGATCGAGCAGGGATTTTGAACCTGCTCCCTGACAATCTCTCTCCGACTGTCCTTTTGTTGACTTGTTTTCCTCTCCTGGAGAGGGGTGTTGGTCCCCTTCGTCGCCTCTGGTCAAGAAGGGGTGGCAGCACTGACGCAGTCCCAGTTGGCCTTTCCTTTTGTTTTCCCCCTATTGAGAGCAGGACTATGATGCAATGCCCAACAGGGGGACAAAGGAATTAGCTCTTAACGTAGCAAGCAAACAGTTTTCACGGGCTGGTTGCCTTTGTGTACCAGCCATAAAAGCACTTACCGGTCACTCCTAAAGTCGGAAAAGCACAGTTTAATAGGGATAAGGGCGCCATGTTGGCGGGGAATAAGAGAAGGAGAACCCTTGCAGCACCAGGAATTGATAGGAAGGCAGAAATGTAAAAATGATGGAGATATGGAGAGGAATATGTAAGAAGCGGGATGTGGAAGGAGGGAGAGGAGAGAAAGGGTTAGCGGGAGCGTCGAGGCACGAACTACGTTTGTGACATCACAACACAAAAGAATATTAAAACTGATATCAACAGCTTCTCTAACCTATAGTCAACAAAATCATCAGTTTAATGAATGGCAAACAAATGCTTTCAGCTCATAATGTGATAAAAGAATAATATTTAATTAGCAAAAATACAATCAATTCTCATTTACTGTGGGGTATGCTCCTGGAAAACCCAGCAGTAATGGGTACAAATTACTGCGGACACTCTTCACTATCAGAGTGGACGAAAGTCTGCATACTTCTGGATATAAATGTATGCTATGGAGAAAGTCATACATATAATGTTTCGTTTCTGGAAATAAGTCAATCAGTAAGCAATGAAAGCAACAACGAAACAACCGTACCCTCAACACGCAGCAATCGAATAATGGCAATAATTAAAGAAGCAAGCAGTGACGAAAAGTATGGCCGATTTAAGCAGATTCTCAATTGAAGAGTGTTTAGTGACTGCAGTTTGATTCACAAACAACTGCATATGGGACAAACACTTTCACAAATTATTACCAATTTTCAGCTGCGATTTTGGAAGGCACCACCATCCAAGAGAACATTAATGGCATGGGAACGGAAGACTTTTATGTCAAGATCCATGAAGGATTCATATCAAATGGGAAGACCATCAAAACGTTTGGAAACATGTGCTGCTATGGAAGAATGCATAATGCGATCTCCTGTGAAGCGTGATGTTGAATAGATATTTCCCAGTTAACCATGAGACCATATGCAAATGGACTTGAAAGTGAAACCTTTTCAGCCGTTGTCAGTGAATGAGCTATCAGATGTGGATTTAACACAGTGCGAAGAAGCATGTAACCTGCTTCTCCAACATTTCTCAACAAGAGAAGATCAACGAAGAGTTCTGTTTAGTGATGAATGTGCTATCTATCGAAGTTCGAAAGATTGGAACATTTATTTCTGGTCAAAGGAAAATCCACATTTCCTTCAAAAACTTGAACAAAATCCACTGCACGTTATGATTTGTGAGGGGGAAACAGAAGAAAATCTGCTTGGATGGTATTTCTTCAATGACCCAGTGAATCAGATGACTTATCTGCGAATGATTAATGAATGGTTGCTGCCTGAACTGCAGTTGAAAGGCATAGCTTACACTCTATATAGTTTCAACAAGATGGAGCAGCAGCTCATTTCACCATGAGTGTGCGACTGCGCCTTGATGAGCTTTTTCCAAACAGGTGGATTGGCCGGGGATCCGAGAACTTTCCTTCACCTTTCCCATGGCCACCAAAGTACAGATCTCACAACGCTAGACAATTCTCTATGGTGAATCATTAAACAGGAAGTCCACAAACAGCGGTAGGTTTCCAAAGCTGAGTTGCAAATTGCAGTGCAGAATGCCTTCACGACTGTGATGCCACAAATGGTATGAAAAATGAGCATACAGACCTGGAGATGCATCCGTCTGTGCAGGGACCATGCAGGATTGCATACAGATGTTTTGGATCTATAATAGGCACATCAATTCATTTGAAATCCAGTTTATTGACTTTTCGCCCACTCTGTACACTTTTGCTACCTGTTTCCATAGACACATTTCTTAACATTTCATATACTGTTCTTGTGAAGAACATTTCCTATACTACTATAATTATTTCATAAAGGTATTTTACGCTTGTGTTTAACAAAAACTCAGATGGTTGATTCATTTAGACTGAATTGTCTGTCTAAGGATGCTACTGAATTTCGAGAATGAAGCAAGTCAAGCACATGAATCTTATCCACTATGCTCATTACAACACATTTGTGCTTAGGAGCACTTTGGTAAAACACTTTCATTAGCAATAAGCTTTGCTGTCACTATTGAAATTTAATAAATTAATCATAAAAACAGCTTAAAACACTAAGAACAAGTAGAATATTATGAGAATGACGTGGCAACTTGTTAACACAACAGATGCTGGGAGAACAAGACAGCAACTTTCCTTAGTTGAGCTTGCATCAACGTTGTGAGAAAAGCCTAACGGATATGCGAATCCACAGGAACGAAATCAGTGGATATTAAGGATTTACTGCATGTACACATGTAAATAACGATAGAAATAATGGCAGTATAATGATCAATAGTAAATTATCCTAGAGAAGAATAAACAGCAATTAAAAATAAGAAACAGCAAAGTAAGTATAAGAACCTGAAGAATCCTTTTCATTGCTTCATGTTTTTAAAAAAACTATACTGCAAAATCTTTTTAAGTCTGCAATGTAATCTGATTGACATTTTTGGGACAGAAACCCTAATAACTGGCAAGAAAGAATTCTAATGAAGAGGTAATTCAACATAAAAATGGGATCCAACACCCCAATTTACCTGCAATCTTGCTGCTTCAAGCCAGATGTCTTCTGATTTGGTGCATACTTCACAGCCTTTCATAATCAAATTTCTTGCAGCTTGAATTTTTCCGACTACTTCTTCTAATCTTGCAGATGCAATCCAAGCTATTAAAATAATAATATATAAATATTTTTGAGTAGATTAATAATTAAAAAACCATATTCCATACATTATGATTAAAATGTATTTCAATTCCTAAAAAGCTAAATTTGAAAGAAAAAGATAAGTTTCATAAGAAGTGCAAATAGCCATACATTAATCAATCCACATTCCTCTCTCCATAGATATCTGAAAATACAGAATATAGATCGCTGTACTTTCACACCATAACTAAAGAAGCATCTTCCAGTACAGGTTAACCCGTCTAAACCAATCAAGATTGATTTTCTCTTGAGCAAATGTAGATATGGGGAAGAACATAGTGGGAGAAGCAAAAAAAATATTCCAATTTACCAAGACCTTCAATCAACATTATGTAGCACTCAGAAGCTTCAGGATTCCATGCAGTCAGGTAACTGAATCACATTAGTTGCCTCCATAATCATTTCCAAACTGATATAGGTTTAGAAAATATATTAGAAAATATATCTTTTACTTTGTCTTGTCCTTCCACATGAACGAAGCTTGAATATGTTGCTGAAACTATTGAAATAACCACTTCATATAGACATTTTACTGTAAGTGTGCTTTCTTTTTTTTTTCCCCCACCTCAACTTTTCATCATTTTGGAAACGCTACAGAATAATGGAACAGATCATTATGTGGAAGAAAGATGTTTGCGTTTGCTTCCTTCTCATTATTACTATTATTATTACTATTTTAGATGCAGTGTCTTGCTAACTGGAGCAAAAATGAAAAGTATTATCAATTTCAAATGAAGATGGGCTCTAAATCCACATGTACTTGATCATGATTAGTTTAGTTCTCTTTCATAAAACTATTAAAGAAATTAAGATAAACCAAACTGCTAATTTGAAATAAATTTTCCTAATGAAAATATACAAACCTGGTGGATGGTTAGGATTTGTTTCACGAACAGAATTTAATAACAGCCGGGCCTTCTTGATGTCACTGAAATAGCAAGATGTACATATTTACTTAAGATAATGAATTCTTCAGCTAAATCTCGGCATTATTTTTATGTATCAATATAAAATGTAAAGCAACAGTAAAGAAAATTAATGCAGAATTTGATTTAACAACAGACCTTTGATAACATTTATTAATTATTCTATATGCCAAACTTTAAGCAAAATCAACAGCTATTCCTAGGAAAAGCTTCCAGACACTTTTTATTGCTGTAATCATCAGAACTTGTGGGCCTGGTAGCCAAGTGGGTAAGGACGCTTGGCTGCGGGTTGGAGGTGGCGGATTCGATTCCCGGCCTCGGAGGAGGGAGGGAATTTTTCCACGCTCCATTCTCCTCCAAACAGGTCCTAGGGCCTACCCAGCCCTCTGTAGAATAGGTACCGGGTTTCTTTCTCGGGAGTGAAAGGCGGGCAGGCGTCGGGCTGACCACCCGACCTCATACTAGTCCCGTTGGTCATGAAACGCTGGGAGCCTTACCTCCCGCGAGCCCTTGGGTCTGCGTAGGCCTGTTGTGGCGACCCGCTTTCAATCATCAGAACTCAATAAACTATGTTTTCTAATAAATACGCATAAATCATGAGCTCATGATTATGGGAATGGTTTGCATTGCAACAAACTAGCACAACACTTGATAAATCATAGGACTACCATTATTTTAATGATAACCTTATGCAGATTCTTCCAAAGACTTTTAGTAGTGTGAAAGAAAGGTATAAGAAAGCCCAAATAAAACTAGTAAACAATTATCTTGAGATATTTCTGAGATGTAATAGTTACTTGAATAATGCTCAAAGATCATCACCCAGGATTAATAATAGAACTATTACCCTAGAAATAAATTGAGATATAAAATGAAAAATGCACTTAATACAAAAAAGTGACGTCAATTTGTGCCGTCCTTTATCCTAGTTCTTGATGATAAAGTGCAGTAAGCACTTTGAAGTTTCAAAGTGCTTACTGCACTTTATGGCTAATGAAGTTTCCTCATTTCTTTATATTAAGTAAATATGTTATTGGCTTCCCATTTCATTTGTGTTGTTACCGCATTTTAAGCCTAACCAAAAATAAACAAATGAAAGTGAAATGAAAACAAATACCTGATATCACCTCCGTGGGTTGGTATCATTGATTGTAAATCAGTCAAATATCCTTTGGGATCAACGACTGTCTGACCAGAAACAGAATCAGATACCTGAAATACATTGATTAATTATTAACATTTCTTTTACAGTAAATTTATAACTGGAACTAAATTCCAGGTAAATATAGAATTAACTTTCATATTTAAAATGTGAAATTTATAATACACACAATACTTTCTTTGCAGCGGCTCTTCCAGTTTTGGTGGTGTCTGAAGACATAGCTGACGGTCGGCCTCTTTTTGCAAGGGTGGTTCGATTTTGTCAACTATATCTTCAGGTATCAACAAAACCATTCACTGCAAGAGCTGCTGCAAAGAATGCACCAGCCACTGCTATGAAAAGATAACGCTCTCAGTCAATAAACTATACTGTCATAAACTTAGGAAATCCATATCGAAACTTAGGAAATATGGAATAACAGGACTTGAAGATCTGGTACATACTTTAATGGTTAAAGAGTTATAAATTCTAAATTTACTTTTGTAAAATTTAGAAATCTGTCACAGTTTGAATACTCATTTATTTAACAAGGTTTATTTAGAAATCACAGGATGAAATCTCCAACTCTAGAACATCTAAAAATATCAGCATTTTCTTTTAATTCAGCAGATATAATGAAAAATGAAAATGCAGACCGTTTATTCTAAATGATTAATTACATGAATTATTCAGTTGTTAAAAAATTAAAACCAATGAAAGTAACAGCAGTATTAATCATTTCAGCATGTAAACAAGGCTTTGTGTAACACTATTTATTTTGATTCTCCCTTCTTACCTGATTCAGTTTAATGTCCATCAGTGTGTTTCTTGCTTGGCCTATTTTGCGGAGATCAAGATCACCGCTTGGTGTCAAAACACCGGGGGTTGCAAACCCAGGGGTTAAAGTTCCACTGCCAGGGAAAGGAGTATTTAAACCACCATACTGCTATTTGGAAGGGAAAAAGTAATTTAGAGAATATAAGGATTGCAAAATCCAATTACAAAAATAATATTAAAAGTTATTTTCCCTAAATATTATGCTATCTACCTGTTGTCTAGAGTCAATTGTTGCCATTGCCTCAGATCCAATTGCAGCTTTAGCAAGAAAACTATCTGGCATTGGAGTAAACCTATAAAATGAGAGATTAAGAATTCTATATAATTTCTGCTCTGGCATTCAACTAAATTCAAATAATTTTAAGTTGTCTGTTGATATTGTAATCAATCTCAGATGATTTTCTCGATTTTTTTTTTTAATCATAGATTAATTCCTAGACTCTTATACATGTATATCGGTGAAGATCAATTGGGAAGTTTATATCTAATGACGGCTTTTCACTTCTGAATGACATAAATCACGAAGAAATGTGAAAATGTGAAAAAAAAAATAGTTTTGACCAGTCTATAAGGAATTTACAGCAAATAATCCAGGATCACATAGATTGTAAATCAAAAATACAAATAAAAAAAAGTCCTTAACGAGATTAGAGGTAAAATTTTGTTTCAAAATTTCAGTTTTTCATAAAAATGATGTTAAAAGTGCCCATCATTAATTGTAGTCAAAAAACAAATTTTAATAAAATATTTTGATTTGAATAATGCAAACTATTAACTCTGCAGACAGCTATGATTAATTTCCATCTTTTTACCTTCAGAATGCTCATTTTATTCAATGAAAATAAATCTGATTTAAGTAAATGACACTTTACACCCTGGAAAACTCAACAATTTTGATTACAACAGGTAGATCTTTTCATGACTGAAAAGAAGCGCCTGAGTTGCCACTGGGAAGAAGATATGGTGCCAGAGTGTTGTACGGTCAATTTTGATTACATTTTGATTAGATTCATTATTAAAAATATAAAACCATCTATTTTATTTTTTCTTGTGAAACAAGGAAAATTACACAGATAGCAATATAAGCATTATTAAATAAACTATTAGGCGAGTACAAAAGTTCTACCCGTATTATTACCCATAAAGAAGAGCAAATAAATGCAAAATGAACAGTACCTATTATTGTGCATAATCCCCATTGCTATCTAGGACCTCTTGCCATCTTTCTGGTAGAAGATGAATCCCACGGTGGTAAAATTCCAGCGGTTTCGAGTCAAAAAAGTCTTGGATGGCAGTTTTCACAGCATCAAGATCAAAGATTTTCCGACTGAAGGAATTGTTCAACACATGAAACAGGAGATAGTCAGTTGGTACCAAGTCAGGAGAATAGGGAGGGTGGGGTAAAACCTCCCAACCAAAGCCCAGTAACTTTTGGCGAGTGATGACAGCAGCATGTGGTCTGGCGTTATCGTGATGAAGGATAACACCGCGACGATTGATGAGACCTGGCCGCTTTGCTACCAAATTTGAATGCAGCCTGTCTAACTGTAGACAGTAGAAGGCAGCATTGATGGTTTGGTTGAGTAGCAGGACCTCCCAGTGAATTATTCCCTGCACATCCCACCACACACTCAATAACACCTTCTTGGGATGAAGTTCAGCTTTCGAAGTCAATGCAGGCAGATCAGAAGGGCGACACACAGTCCTACGATGCTTTACATTATGGTACATAACCCACTTCTCATCTCCTGTCACAATTCGTGTCAACAATGGGTCATTTTTGTACCGGGAAAGCAAGGAAACACAGGTGGCGATTCGGTCATCCCGTTGATTAGCTGACAGGTTATGTGGAACCCAACGATCCAACTTTCTCATAACACCAACTTAACCAGCCGTCTCTCGACCGTTGTCCGGTGTACGTTGAAGGTCTCTGCTAATTCTTGCATGGTTGGGTTCGGGCTGTTCCTTATGGCTTTGGTCAATATTGTCCTCTCCAACGTGTGATGGCAGTCCATTCCTATCCTGATCTTGGCAGCTTCTGTCTCCTTCCCTAAATTTACGAAACCATCGACGACATGTGCTTTCCTCTATTGCATCCTCCCCATAAACTTGACAAACATTGCGACTTGCTGCGGCTGCCGTACTCTTTTTATCGAACTCGTATAACAAACAATGTCTTATATGCTCCTTCCTCGCGTTCCATGTTACACCCTCTTGATATTTTTTTTGAGATGATTAACTTTGTGAGACACAATGCATTTATATGTGAGGCATCCACACGTTTGATTGGCAGACGATTTACGTCATTACAATGTCATGTGTGAGGGCAATTCCATTGCAAATTTTCGTATCCAAAAACAGGTAGAACTTTTGCACTCACCCAATAATACTTTCAAATATAATAAATAATTTTAAAATCCTTACTTTTCTGCACGTGGATTTCTTTGTTTCTTGTTTCGAGCATCTCCAACTTCAGGAATATTCTTCCAGTCATCTTCGGAAACGTCAAGCAGCATACGCTATCAATAAGCAATATTATAAAAGGAAACAAACTTGCTACGATGTCACAAATACTCAAATACAAATCAAATTATTTCAATATTTCATTCCATCTTTATAAATAAAATAAGTTTTAATATCAAAATTAAATGGAAAAAAATAGCAACTGTCTATTTAACATTAATACCTTCAGATCTGAAAACTGCTGCTGAATTTTTGGTCTTTCTTGTCGATATTTTTCTAATTCTTTCTTTAATCTCAACTCCCTGTAAAGGAATGCAATTTATTTATTAAAATTTCTATTTATAATTAAAACATGTCATTTTACAAAGCCCTAAGTAATGTAAAAAAACCAACAAAAAGAAATGAGTTAAGAAAAAAGGTCCTGTTTTAACACTTTCGCTGCCGATCTCGCACCAGCATTTTAAAGCAAGGCACATCAGCGCTGGCCAAAGATTGGCAGCAAAAGTGTTAAAAGTGTTTATTAAATTCTTTATTTTGAAAATCTCTTTAAGAACTGTATATAACTAGGTAAACACTTAGATATCCATCATGTATTAGGAACTGTGCTTGCAATGTTGAGATGGGGGAAGGGAAATTTGAAATTTGACTGTTGGAGAGTCTCAGAAAAATCACAAAATACAATAAGTAGATAAAATATCTGAGTGCCAATTCTTCCATTTACAGCCTAATGCTGAATTTGATACTTAATTTCTCTTTCATTTTCCCCAAATAAAAACAGTTCATAAAAAAAAAAAAAAAAAAAAAAAAAAGCATTTTTATTACTTTTTAGTAACAATTACTGATAAACATTGAATATACTGATAAATAATTCGCCTCGAAAAATGGTTCAAAACTTGCATCCCCTTAGGCTTAGCATGAAATCAAAAATAAAGGCATTATTTTTTGGACGGCTTCTGTAATAAGTATACAGTACAGTATTACATACTCATAAATTATGAACTTTATTAAAATTGTAAGTAGCCCCTACACTTAGCTACACAAAAGAAAAAAAAAACTAATTAGGTTGTTTCCTATGTTGTGTTGAGGAGTCAAGACATAACTACAAATTAAACAAAGCTTCCATAACAAGGGTTTTTATAGTAATGTCAAAAGAACTTGACTCCTTTTCAGCACAATATAGGGAAACAGTTCAATTATTAAGTGAATTGTCAGTAATTCCATCAAATTTTGAGATTACAACACAGCATTAGTCATTTCATTGTAAAGCTTATTTGTTCCGACAATTAAGATCCTTTAAGTATTATGATTTACCTGTATTCTTTTCTTTTTTCATCCATTCGTTTGTCAATAGCCTCATAAATCTGATCAGCTTCTTCATCATCTTTATCATAGGGATCTTTACTAAATAAACTTCCACCATAACCTGCAAACTGATGATACAAGACAGAATTTCATTATTTAAAATGAAATACACTAACTACAATAAATTAAATATATATTTACAAAGAAATTGTAATTGGCAAGCTGTATATTTCAAATAGTTACACAGGAAGCATTTATGAGATAATGTGCAAAATTTCATAAACCTAAGTAACTATGAAGAAATACATTAGAAGTGATGGAAAATATTTCCAAAAGATGAACTACTGATAAAAAAAAGACTAAGTAACAATGCCAAGAGTTTAAAGATGTGAACTTATAGAAAAGATCAATGCTGTAAGTGATGGGTATGATGGCATAAGTAGAACACAAGAAGATCATCAGTTCAAAGTATAGCTATGATATAGAAGAAAATTATTCCATAGATGAACAAATTTACAAGAAAAGTATATATCCTTTCAGGCCCTGATAGAAAGGATAATGGCTACAACAACATGCAATGTGATTGTAAGAAATGAAGAGAGTGACAATTTTTCAAAAATCTCAGGAGACACTCAGAATGTTATAGAGTAAACATAAATTAGAGAAGTGGATGTTTTAGATTGCCTGCCTATTATTAGATTTTTTTCTTGTGAAATAGAGATATAACAAGAGTTGATTCGATGGCAATGAATGAATAACAATCTGTGGAATTAACACTGGATGGCTAAGTGTTGGCTGGATTCTCCAGTAAACAAAGAACATGGATCCTCATAGAATTCTAGAAAACAAACTGTACAGGAAACCAATATCTCTATTAGGAAACTGAAGATAGGATGGGAATAAAATTCAAATCACTGTAATTATTGCTTTTTTTGAATCAACTCTCATATGGCTTTAATGATGCAAGAGTGATTAATGTGCAAACTGGAGATAAAGGGAAAACTGAAAATGATTCCTCCAAG
>JAFIDM010000001.1:33644744-33663235 GCA_023159025.1 Thereuonema tuberculata
GCCCTGAAAACGAATGAATTAATGAATTTCAGGAAATGAGATGGCTGATGTAATTCAATTAATTAATGAAACAATTATTAGTTATTATTAGGTCCAAAACATCTTCAACATAAAATAACTATACAAAATATATAAAATATTTATTAACAAATTTTCAGGAAGTTCTTCTTCTTTCCCTTGTCAAGCTTCAAAATAATATAAACAACTTACAGGTGTTAATTACCATGCCTTGTTACACATCCTGAACACATCAAAACAATACTCCTTTCATATGAAAACGAACCTAAACTTTCCATTATACAGTAGAGACCCGAAAACTCGGTCTAATGTGGACCGAAGGGTGGCCGAGTTTGTGAAACTGCCGGGTTATCGGGAAAGGTGTTAAAAAAGAATAAGTACGATTTTTTTTCGTCATAAAATACTTTCATTTGTTGCTTGAGAATGCAACAGTTTACAAAGAATGCTATAACTCAAACTTAAACTGTCCAAATAAACTTAAGAAAATACCTAATACATGAACTGTATATAAATGTAACTTGTAACGGGTCTGCGCGCGGGGGTTTTCCGCCTGCCAGGGGGTGGCCGAGTTATCCGGACTGCCGGGTTATCGAGTGCCGAGTTTTCGGGACTCTACTGTAGTATAATTTCAACAATTTTATTCATTCATTAAAAAAAAAATTCTTCAAATTTTACAATTTTTTTGTTTCTTATTTATGATTAGTGTAAAAATGAATTGTAACAGAAATTCAAAACAGTAAAAAAAAAAACCCTGCTTTTGGTTAAAACTGAAACTATCTCGGCACGGTCAGTTGTACGCACTTTTATTAACTTCTGTTTCAAGGATTTCTTCTGTGTCTAAGGTTTCTTCATCTTGGTTTCTTTTTAATTCAGCTTACTAGGTTAATATTTTTGGTATTTTGCTCATAGACGGAAAATTGACTGACAAACATTCATGTTTCGATGGTGAAAAAGAATATGGAACCTCAAAAAATTAAAAATAAAACAATAAATACAAACTAAAAGCAAAACAGGAAAATTCATGTGCTGGCATCCACCAGCCTCAAATGAATTTCCTTAAACATAAACAGTAATACACAATTGGCTTAAAAACAACAATAGTGGAGACCAAATGTTTAGTAGGTGACATTCTGGTATGTGCTGTAGTAAACGCTTGATCTCAAGCATTGATGTTTACGCATATTTCAACTAATAAAACTTCTGATTTTTTTACAAGTATTTTTTTCTCTGGTTAAAAAAATACTGCAAACCCATAAACCTAACCTCTTTGATAGCCTTGGACATGTAAGTAAAAAAGGATAAAGAAGAATTATTTATGAAACACACTGTAAAAGTTTTGTGCTTTTCAATGGTCGTAAGGTGAACACTATAAATAAATGCAAGAGTAACCAGATTTAGCAGTGATTAATGTCTAGGATGAATTAATTTCTTTGACCTTTAGTCCTTTACAAAGTCAATCTATTAAAATGTAAATTTTAATCAGAATACTTTGATGATGTAACAGGTAATTTGTCTTTATCTATAAAGATATTAATTATAATCACAATAGTCTCGGAACAATCTTAAAGCTATAATTTATGTTTTTTGATTAAGCTTTAACATAAAAAAAAAAAAAAAACTGTGCAGAATTTCCTAAAACTGATAACTGGTTATCCCAGTATTTTTGCAACATTGTTACTTTTTTTCAAATAATGGATTATTAACAATTAAATTATTTGTGTATTGTTTTGTTTTTATTTCTGTGGGAGAGTTAAAATTCATCGTGTTTTATTAAAAGCCGTTAGATTCTTCTAGAATGCAGTTTTAGTTTAGTAATAATTACTAGAGGATAATGACTTTCAATAACCAGAGCCGTTTCTAGGTGTTCTGCCACCGTAGGCGAGAATGAAAAATGCCGCCCCCTCCCTTTCAAATGCCGCCCCCACCAAAAAACAAAAACAAAAACCACAATGCTATTTTAACAACCAAAAAAAAAAACGGAATCCGTCCTATGGCCGCCTTAGGCGGCCGCCTAGTCTTGCCTAATGATAGAAACGGCCCTGTCAATAACTATTCATGATATGTAATAGCAACAAATTGGCAGTCAGATATTTGGATATCTTAACTGAACTTCAATATATACAGTAGAACCCCGCAAATCCGAAATTTCGGATTGTCCGAACAGAATCTATGATTCAGGAAAAAATTTAAATCTCACTTTCAATGTACAGGAAGTGCATTATTTAATCATAGCACTGTTTAATAGTTTTTAAGCTAGTAATTAGCGGAATACAACATCAATACAGTATTTTAATTTACTTACCTATATTTTAATGAACTGTTTAACGATACGTTCATTTTAATTATGTAGCGCTCACGTTTGTATGAAAACACAGTAATTTTCACTTAACTAGAAAAATAAGGAACTAAGCCTGTGTCGCATAAGCATCACGTCAATCGGCGTGGCAGCTGCGTGTTGTTCTACGTAGCGTAATGCCAATTCAAAAGCATTTGTAGCATCTGAATTTGACACAACAACCCACAACAACGCTACCTTGCCATGTGGGAGCTAATAAGATAGCTGTCACTGTATACTGTATAGGCCTACCTTGTAGAGTACTAATATATTTTTTCGGATAATCCGAACATTTCCGAATCCGAACAGCCCCAATTAAATCGGATTTCCGGGGTCTAACTGTATTCAGTTTGGATATATCTTTAATTCCATAAAAGACACATGAGGAAAGGGCGCTCAGGAAGGCTGTAGAAGTCTTTAGTATTTATCAAATTTTATCATTTATTTTACTTTAAAGTCACAATCAACTGTTCTTTGATGTGTAATTCTCCAAGAATTAAGACATCGAAAACATAGAGCTCAAATTAATAAGTTGGTCTTTCATCTGTTTTTTACTTCATTTCCATAAAATTTTAAACAAAAAATTGGAACAAAATTTGCTACAACTAAACGTTGAGTTGTAATCACGTAATTACAATATGTAGGAGTGTCAAGAAAAGTTGTTTTGGGTGCCACGAGCTTGAACATTTCGTAATGATGAATTATGCAATACATCCCTTCCTCTGGAATGTTTTATACTTATTAGCTTTCGAATATTAACTGGAATTCCATAGCATCCAACAACTATAGATAAAAGGTAGAAAAGAGCTACAATTTGCAGGGAAAATGCCCTTGAGGCTACAAAGAATCAAAAGAATAATTAATAATAACAGAAGACTGAAAACGAAATGCAAACAGCTTCCCAGCCTTCTATTAAAAATGGCTTTACATTGAATATTTATTATCATTTCTTTATTATTAGAATTTGTTAAATTTTTAATAATTTTCCAAAAAGCCATTAGTTCTCAAAAAGCTTCCCAAAAATCAAAAAGGAATTTAAAGTCACTATTACGTTATCTTATAATTGCATTTCTGAAAATTTGTTATAAGTGAATTTTTTTATAGGTGTTTTTTAATTTTTGTAATAGCTTTTGGTTCAGGATCAAAGTTCAGTAGAATATAATATTGTAACTAAATGGTAAAAATATAATGTATTAGTTTTTACGAATGAGAGTAAGATGCTTTCTTTTTATTCTAACTTAAGAATGTACATCAAAGAACGTTATCTTCTTGGTATCAACAGTGTCTACAGTGAAGGTGTTTTGGAGTTAATTTCTGTGTCTGGTTTGGACTTAAGAATGATTTATAAATCAACTTGATTTATATTTTCAAGGACAATCTATACTTCGTAATGCTCAATTCACTTCGTTGTTGCCAAGGGAAACCAGATTTCAGACGATTTCTATATTTCTGTGCTTAAAATACTGATGACAGGCAATTTTAAGCGTAGATTAGTTAGAAAATATATGTCATCCAATGATAAGATTGAATTTTGATTTATGAGATATCATGCAAATCCGCTATATTGTCCGTTTTAATCTCAGTTTTGTTGATGATATATAAATGCTTGTTTGAATTGTTCAGTTGATCCTTCCTTTGAAAGTAGAAATGGAGTCTGTCCTTCTGCTTCTGGTGTCTTTGGTACTTTTGGATGCATTCGTGTTGCTGAATGCGTCTCCTGTTCAGGTAGACGATGCTTCTTACATCCAAAGCTAGCTCTATTTATTTGTTCATTTATTTACTTAAAATAATATTATAGTCATTTTCTTCTCTTATTGAAGTTACCAAAGAATATGTTTGTTATTATTTCTTAATACACTTTGTAGGAAAGAATTCTGCCATTTTGGTTTGAAATATAATTAAAACGAACAGTCCTTCCGTTTGTTTACTTGTATGTGATTGCGATAACGCATTAACTATTTAACTTAGAAACCTGAAATTTTAATGATAGGTTTAGAGTATTACATGTAAGATTTAATACTGTACAATTTAAGCCCACAAATACAGTGTGTAAAGTAAAGAGAAACATCGTTGAAGTTAAGCCAAATAAATTGCTTTTTGATTTTTGTTTTTTAATATTTTAATGGAATAGCGCATAATCAAAAATGTCATGAAAATAACTGAAGTCCTCTTAAGTGATTTGATTTTACTTTCTATTAGATCATTGCAGTTAAGGGTTTATTATTCTTATTATGGGAATTACTAGCAATACTGTTTTGTAACTGTCTATATTTGGCTGAGATTTTGTTGAATTATCTAACGAATCAGATTATCTAAGTTTCTTTTTGCTATTTGGAATATCGTTCTAGTATCACTATTCCATTTCACTTGCATTGATTGATTACTTTGTAAATTTTACAATGAGATTTTGAATGTTGTAATTTGGCTTCACTTAGAGGAGAGGATGGCAGGTACCGAAGGTTCAGGGGTGTGAACGGGTTGAGCAATTTTAGTTATTTTTTTGTTTTTTGTTTTTGTTTACAGAGATAAAGGGGGATGAAAATTATTTTAATTTTTAGTATTATGAAATTATTGAAATTACTATGATGAACTAGGTCTATACTGCTGCTCTATGAATTTGTAATGTTTACAATTGCTGTGTTATTCTTATAAATCCCACACGTACATACATATCTTTCGAAAAATTCTAGAACCTTCCAGAAGAGCGCGTGTTTGGGAGCCTGATTGTTATTCAAATTTTAGGTGCATTTTTAAATTTTTTGGCTCAAATCTTAAAAGGATAGGATGATTTTTATTTTGTTATCCTATGTTTTCAGAATTTACAAAGACATTAAAACTTTTACTTTATCTAAATGTTTTGTCATTACAAAACAAAACAAAATACAAAATTCGCAACTTCCTATATGATTAACACTTACTGACACTTTAAATCAAACATACAATTCTTTGTACTGTTCTGTAGGCATCAGCCATTTGACTGTCTGCGCAGTCGCAGTAATCATCGTATCATCTAACTATATTTTTTCTCGAACACAATATTGTGTCTAATCGAATATCAAGAATCTTCTTCATCTTTTTTCTTTCTACTTTCTCAACTTCATTTTAATTAATGTCCTACTCTAATTTATTGTAGGTATATTTTAACTGTATCGACCAGGGATTAATACAATAGCGTTTTAGGGTATAAAAGCAAGTTGGAATTGAGTTTAATTAATGAAATATTGTTTTATTGAAATTAATGTTATTAACTTCAAAAAAAAATAAAAATAAGTAAGTAAAATAAAAGTATGCTCACTTTAAAGTTATTGTATAACAACTATAAAATAAAATAAAACAAATAAAATAAAATAAAATAATTATTTTATTAATTCATTTTTTGAGTGTTTTAAAATGCGAGATGAAAAGAAAAAGAACCTTCCCTTACGCCTGAACTTGGATTTTTTGTTCTTGCGGATTTCTGTCTAATTATCGAAAGCTATTTATTCATTTGTTTTTCTTCTGTCTTTTACAGCATGGACCATCGAAACAAAAATGTAAGTTACTTTAATTATTACCTTTATTAAAATTTATTTAAATAAACTATTTAAAAAAAATATACTAATTGAGTTGGAGAATTTTACATGTTGATAAATTCGCTGATCAGTTGCCGACATAATAAGGTGGAAACAATAAGAATGTAATACAGTTCTAGAGGAACACACTGAAAACTGGTAACAGAACATGCTCGTAGAATATTCAGGATAGCTTCAAATTTAGCAAGAAAACTGCGGAATTACAGCTTTGCGATGTAGACTACATATTTCTGAACTAATTTCATATTTGTTAGTTAAAAATATTTTAAATATTTTTATATTATTTTATAAAGTAAATAAATAAAATTTTGTTTGAATGAGAAAACTGTATTCTGTTTGTTTTTTGTCTCAGATGTCAAAAACAAGATCAGACCCAGAATATTTAACGGCAAAATCGTAAGACCTGGGGAATTCCCTTATATGGTAAGTAATTTTCATTTTTTATATTATTTATTCCTTCACATAAACATAAGAAATATTAATGATGATGATTTTCTTATTATTTTCTTATTATTATTTGCAAAACAAATACTTTTCTGTTATGTAGTTCATATCGTTATGTTATGTAATGAATGTGGGTGGCAGAGAAGCCAAGCACTTCGACCGGAGGTCTATTGTACTATCCCACGGAAATATGGACAGATAGAGAGAAAGACTGAGAAAGTATGGTGGGAGAAGTGCAGGGGAAACGGGAGAACCCCGAGAAAACCTGCCCAGCGCGGATCGTCCACCATCACGAAACCCACATGAGAACCGAACCCGGTACTCAGAGGTGAGAGGCCGATGTCATAGCGACTATGCCCGCGCGGCCTAGTTTATATCGTTACTGAATAACAAAATGATATGTACATCAAACATAACGATCTTTATTGCATTGTTGAGAATTCAAAATGATTCGTTATTACCACTGAATAGTATTTGGCACAATGCAATTTGTTATGTAGAGTATTTTATAAGTCAGCTAAATTATAATCAGTAAATACAGTACTAAGAAAAATTACAGTTTTTTACAGTTAAAGATGGCGGTCCTAATAAAGATGGCGAATGAAGCAAAAGATAAAGTGAACAGCTATACTATGCTTCTTGTTAGACTAGTACCTATAGGCCAAGAAGGAAATCAACATTTTGGTTGCGAGTGATCGCTGTCAATAATCTCAGCAAAAATATAGTGGAATAAATGCTGAAAATCAAACAACATGACTTCGACATACGTAAAGGCAGTAGCATATAAACTGTGGCGGGACGAACGCAAAAGAATTAATAACTGTATTAAGTTTGGAAACTGGGGTAGTTGTATGTTTAAAAAAATACAGATTCTACAGATGAAAGTATTTGCTTTTGAAATTTTGTGATTCATTTTGAGCAAAGAAAAAAAAATGCAGGGAAGAAAAATCCAATTTTATAACATCCTATTTTCCACATCTGACTAGGATTTCAATCCTTCCCTATTTTAAAAGTTATTACTACTGGTCTTTATTTTCTTGATTTTCTGCTAAACAATTCTGTGCATGAATACAGATAAATTTGGTATATCTTTAAGTTATACATCTTTTTACGTAATACTAGCCTGGTACCGTCGCTTAGCTCCGGAACCCTTGTATACAAAGCATAACAAAAAAAAAACAACTTTATTTATTTAGCAAATTAATATCGAGATCGTAAATAAACGAGTTCTCAGTCCGTTGTGGCTTTCTCCGGATAACTGAGATGTATTGCGGGTTGGCACCATACACCTATATATCGATAAGGCAACTTTAAAGCGAAAATATAAATCCTCTTTATTCCCTATCCCCTGGGAATTTCGAAACATCCGGGCTTATTCCTTGTCTACATCATAAAGGGAACCTCTGTGCAACATTTCAGCTTTCTAGATCCAAGGGTTTGAGCTGGGCGTTGATGAGTCAGTCAGTCAGTGAGTCAAGACTTTTCTTTTTATATAGGTAGATATATAATATTACTTTTCTTTATAGGCCCTTTTTACAGATGAATACTATGAATTACAAGTGTTTTGCGGAGGTGCATTGATTTCGGATGAATACGTGTTGACCACTGCAGACTGTTTGGAAAAGTAAGATAAGTCTATAATATTTCAGTATTTTTAATCACTGATCTTTGAATTAAGTTGTAGGATTCAGCATTTTGCAAGCAAATGATTCGAAAACTCTTAGTTAGTCACAGAGAATGTGTTATTAATTTTTTTTTCTAAGTTTTAAAAAAATTGGCACTCTTTCGCCAGACAGTAAATAAACATGGCGGAGTTATATGCTTCACTATAAAAACAAGACGAGTCTTAAATATGAATCTATAGTGCTCTATAGTCATTTCACTGTCTCAGTTTACTGTCACCCTTTACTGTTGTGGGAGGGATTTAATTGTTACGGCCGAGAGATAGTTTCTATTGGTTCCGGGGTGGGAATTACAGATAGTTCTTAATAAGCCCCAATTTCAATAATCTTTTTTCACCTAAATTTGTAAATTTCTTAAAAGAACATGGCTTCCCATTAATGATCTATTAACTAAGTGTTTCCAAATAGTTAGTTTGGAAAAAACAGTTTGTTGGAATATTCGCTTCGTTGTTCAGCATACTTACAAAGTTGTTTTCTGCAATTCTATTTAACTCCATAATCTTTGTTTTTGATTCTACAGCTGATTTTAAGGTGATCTGATAATTTAGAAATATTCCTCAAATGTGTTTCTAAATTATCAGGTAATTACAAAGTATGTATGTATTTGTGATTTTAACATGAAAGGGCAATGGAACTTAGTAGGACTTACAATGGTAAAATGTGAATATGAAGTCTCGTGTCAGCGATAACGAATTAAGCAGATAAAACTTTCATGGAATTAAAAATTACCCAATAACAAACTTCCGAATGATTTTGATTTAATTGGGACCAAACGAAGGAACTTTGAAAAGTTGAAAGAGATATCTATATAAATAAAAATGTAAATGTTCGTTTGTTCAAAATCTTAAATCTCCGAAAGTTCTTCACAGATTGATTTGAAATTTTGACACAACATTGCATTCGAATACACGCGTTTTTTTTTTATATACCAATTATACAGATGTCACACCTGTGACGGTAAAAATATGCTTTTTTTGAAAAACAGCGCCATCTGTTGAACGTAAAAGCAACACACGCAATAATAAACATTGCTCATGCCGGACAGCGTGATTTCGATTTATTTTCATTTTGATTTAATTATTTCATGTGACATTGCGTTGGAATTGAGCTGTGTCGTTTGCCATAGCGTTCATTTCGTGAGTATAGTTATTTTTTCTTTTTCATTGTTTTTCATTTCGTTTTTTTAACTGTTTTTCTTCTGTTTCAGTGCAATTGGTGGTGGAATTGAACTGTGTCTATTGATTTTCATTTGAATTCAAATTACATCGTGAAATTTACCTTTTCGAAGTGATTTGCTCGAGCGGATTGAAATATTTCGTTTCTCACTGCGTTGGAATTGAGCTGTGTCGATTGATCTGAGTTTGAATTGAAAATTGTTGCATGACAAATGGAACAGCGATGTCCCTCCCCCTCAGTAGTGAACTGTTCCGGCAACGCTTCCTTTTCTCCCCTTGGTTTGCAGAAATGGACGCGTTGCCGGCCTTATAAGCAGCTCCTGCAGCTAGAGAAAGCCAGTTCGTCCACGGCAGAAAGCTGCCAGCAGTCTCCAACCGGGAAACGAAAGAGAAGGGAAGCCAGATCGTTCGGTGGCAGTTAGCCACACAAGGTGTTCTCCAGCATGAGAAGAAGAGAGAAGTAGCAGCCGCCTGCAGTTGACTTCCAACGGGGAAGAAGATAGTCAGTTCGTCCGCGGCAAGCAGCCGCTAGCAGATCTCCAAGCTAGAGACGAGAGAAGTTAGCCGCCCGTTGGTCCATAGCAGGTTCGTCCGGTGGCACAGAAGCAGATCTCCAAGTCGGAGACGAGAGAAGTTAGCCAAAGAACGCGAAGAACAAAGAACTTAACAATATTATTCAGTGAAACATTCAAAGCGAGGCAGTCAATACAAATCCGTCTACACTGTTGTGGAAGCAGATGAAGAAGTTCATTATCCAACAGAATCTTTGAATTCACTCGATCTGCCAGGGATGCCACCGCACGTACTGCAATTGAAAATTGGCGAGCCAATTATCATGTTTCGAAATATCAATCAGCCAAAGCTTTGCAACGGTACGCGGCTTGCAGTAAAAAAATTAATGAGCAACATCGTAGAAGCAACAATTTTAACAGGACCTTTCAAAGGTGAAGATGTCCTCATTCCTCGCATTCCTATGTTGCCAACGGATACATCATTTCAATTTAAGAGATTACAATTCGCAATTCGATTGGCGTTGCAATCACATCAACAAAGCTCAGGGCCAATCTATAGAATTGTGCAGTTTAGATCTACACACGGATTGCTTCTCACATGGACAATTATATGTTGTGTATTCTAGAGTCCGCAAACCAGACAATCTTTATGTCTGCACAGACAATGAAACAACAAAAAATATTGTTTACCTACAAGCCTTGTGAAATTAAACATATTAGAAACGTGTGGTTTCTCTTTTCTTTCTTTTCCATTTAACCAGACTGAGCCACAGCAACGCGTGGTCGGGTACTGCTAGTTATTAAATAAATAATTGTAATATAATGTAATTACATGATACTTATAATGCCATTTCCGATGCAGTGCTGTAAAAATAAAAAAAATAAAAAAAAACATTTATTCTTGTGAGCTGAAATTTTAATAACAAATTTGGTAATACAATGTGAATAAATAACAACTAGTTAAAACTACTTGAATATTTTCCATGGTACTTCAAAACTGTAATTTTTATATTGTCCTTTTTTTCTTATTAATTTTATTCTTGGTTTTTCGTAGTTATGATTACGATGAAGACGCTGTTATTCATTTGGGTGAACATGATATCGACGTTGATAACGAGACTGAGCATCAGTCTTTGTATTGGGGTGAAATTTACATTCATCCTAAATATAACAGAAGAACTCTACTGAACAACATTGCAGTAGTAAAACTAGATAAACCAGCTAATCTCAGTAATACAAGTCTGATCAACACCATATGTATTTACAATGAATCTACGGATGCCCTTCATGGTGAAGCAGCAACCATCACCGGATGGGGAGAGACAGAAGGTATTGTCCTTTCTTCATTCATCTTTCATTCTTAATTGGCCACATATTTATTCACTGTGATGCCTAGGTTGCATTTCTCTTTAACGAATTTCTATTACAAATTTTAATTTACTATCATTAAAATCAAGCAATTTCAATTATTTTTAATGTATTATTAGTTTCAAAACTTGGGGTTCCCCAGCAAAGACAACATGGCGGGTCAAGGACCAAAGCACATATTGCCAAGTGTAAAAAAATGTGCAAGAATGGTTAGGTGTGGTTGTGTCCATAAATTTCCTAACTATGCGTGTAGTGTTGAGTACCACAGCCTTCTGGAGTTGTGCAAAAGTGTTTTTGTGAAGTCCTAGTGTGCTGTGGTGCAATGTGCGAGGCACCAGACCAGTGGCGGACAGGACCATGGGTACCACACGTACTCGGTCCTGCCTCCACTGCTTCTGGTGCTTGTGTGATAGATCGGTGTATTTACTGATCCTGTCTGCGTGAGTTTTCTGCATGTTCTTGCTGATAGGCACTGCAATATCAATGAGATAGGTCTGTTTGTTGACCTTATCAACAAATTATTATTATTATGTTTGTATTAATCTAAATGTTTATATAGTACCAAAACTTTTTATATTTAGAAAAATTAATTAAAAATAGATTAAAAATATGTAAAAGAGAAATGGAATTCTGTTGCTCAATAATTTTTCGCATATTTTTAAGGAAACTAAAAATGAAAGAAAATAATGGTAATGAAATGTGTTTTTACTCCTTAACTGACTGTTATAGAATTAACTAATTTTATTGGAACTGTTAAAAATTCCTCAAATAATATATATCACGACTTATTTGGAAAAGCATAATGGAAAATCCAAATTCCCATTCTATTTCTCTAAGTTTCAGTCTAAAGTTGTTTTGATTTGTTTCGACATTAGTTTTTTTGTAGCATAGCCTCTCAATCATTCAAACCAAAATAAATACAGAACCTTACTAACCAATGAAAAACAAAGTAAAAAAAAAAAAATCACAAGTTTTTTCTCTTTAGCGCCCTGGCGAATTCTGAACTCCTTGCGGATTCGGAGTTACCAAACGCGAAATCCTGCTTAACTTCCTAAGTGTTTAGAAAGTTCCTATCAAATGGGAATTAAATAATCAGGAAAAAAAAACCAATAAACATTATATTATATTTTCACTGCTGATTTTTTTTTTTCCAGATTTCTTTACAAGTAGTATTCTTCGAAAGCTCGATGTTAGACTCATTTCCAACGAACAATGCAAAGCTAACTTCAGTGATATCCATTCCGATTTGATTTATAAAGAGGATATATGTGCAGGAAGCTCAGAAGGAAATTACTGTGAGGTAAGTGGATGAAATAATTACACATAACTTTAATTTTGAAATAAAACAAAACACACCAAAAAATCTAACAACAAAACAATCTCCTTCTTGAAGTTCAAATACTTAAATCTTCAAGACCTAGATTTGTGAATCCAAAATGTCTTCTTCCATTGTCTTCTGATCATCTTCTAGGTAGATATTTCAAATGCATTTGAAGGAGCGCGTGCTTAAAATATGACGAATGACATTTGAATAGAATGATGTTCTTCTATAGTTATATATAATATATTTTCAGCAGTTCTGAGTTGGATTTCCTGATAATCCCAGAAGATTGATGATCTATCTTATTGCAGGAAAGCAATTTTGAATTGTGTTGAATATTGCACATATTAAATTACGTATTTAAAAATAATATAATGAAATGTCAGTTCACAAGTTTTACACACCTGGCTGAGAAAGATTTTATACATGATCCCGACATTTTTTTGAAAATAAATAAATTTTTATGTTATAAAACCAACTTAGTATAATTAAATCTGCTATTTAAATTATAAAACATCTCTTGAACGATGTGATCTAGTAATAAGAAAAGTTATATTATTTTGTTTATTTCTTTATTTGAGATCTATAAATAGTACTTTGTCTTTTGTAGGGAGACGAAGGAGGACCTTTGGTAATTCAGAGAAATGGTCAATCTCAACTCGTAGGATTAGCTTCTTGGGTGTATGATTGTGAAGATCCTCATCCAGGTATTTACGTGAGTGTTGCTGCCTATTCGAAATGGATTATGAAGGCCTCCAATAACACTGCCACTATTTGCTAAACCATGTAATTAAGATTAAAGACCGGAACCAATAATGCTTCGAAAAAAATCTACTCTCTAAACTTTTATTTTGTAATTTTGATCTAAAGAAAATAACTTAAATTTAGCAAATTCATTTACAAGTCTTATGCAAACTTAATAATTTTTACTTTTAACTAGTACCTGTAATTTAATTATTACATTTAATGTTTAAAATTGATTATTTATTTCTTATGGTATAAAATAATGATTACAGTAGAACCCCTCTAATCCGTCACCTTTGGGACTGGGGGTATGGTCGGAACGCAAAAAAGGTCGGATTATCAGAAAATACAGAAAAATAAGGATTTACAGTAAAATATACGGATTTACTGCGTTGTCAAGCAGTTAAAGTTTAGGCTTTTTCAATGTTTTGCGATTCTTAAGAGTGTTTTCACCATCTACCGTCACTGTCATCTACCATCTACCGTCATCTACAACACAACAGCGCGACGGGTGGTGAGTCACCGACGAGTCTGGGACAAGTTCGGCCGGCTCGAGCACGGTCGGATCAACCGGAGTAGCGGACCAGCCGAGGGCGGACGAGAGGAGTTCTACTGTATTTCTATCATGTGAAGAGAAAGACTATTACTTGTTATTTAGATATTATAAAATTATGTTTAAATGAATCGTTTTTGTATATATCAGTTTGTGTATGACAATTTCTTAAAACCATTTTTAACAACATAAATTTCGTTGTTTTTATGAAAAATAAGCGTGAATTAAGTTGACATTGACAAAAATAGGGAAAAATGAATTTCATTTGTATTGTCTTAATAAAGACACATAAATATGGTTTGAAATATAGCTATCATGTAATAGATGAAAAGTATGATATTTTGTTTTGTAAATTAAGTTGTAAACTGACTTAACCTAATTAATTGATTACTTAATGTTACATATTATTTAAGTTTACAGTACATTTGTAATGCAAATAATTACAGAATTTCATCTGAATTCCAAAATAAAACTCAACACAATATAAAAACTGAACTTTCTGTAGCGTAATTTTTAACAACATTACTGTACATTACACTGTGTACAATGAAATCACTGTAATAATAAAAATTACTTTCAACCATATTATCATTGTTTTATTAATGTTCTTGTTAATAATGTTCACAAATAATATAAGCTAATTTGTTAAAGCTGTAGGCGGAATTTAGGGGTGGGGGCAACCCCACCAATACTTTGAAATGAAATGGGGATATATTGATAATGAAGTAAAGACTGATAGAAATCTTCTTAACAGCAATGTAAATTACAGAAGACTTAATCATGATATTACATTCTTCACTATTGTCAAAACATTGCAATTCATAATGTGTGACATAGCGAAGGTTGGAAGCCATTACACACTACCCTAAGAAAAAAGATGGCCACTGAAAGTACGATTATCATTACGGAAACGAAGTTACCCGACAGACCTAAAAGCTTTAGAAATTATATAATAGCACACGATGGCTCACATTTAATCGAGTTTTTTTTTTAGAAGTCATATTAGACAGGAATGTTTGTGAATCGCCAAGTGATACTGAAAGTGATACCAAATGATAAGGATTTGAAGGATATCTAGTTTTGATAAATGTAATTGATTTATTCTTGCCAACCTGACGAAACTGTGCTATTATTAACTTTCCGAATTCCGTATCAACGATGAAATCAAACAAATCTGTAATCCATCAAAAAATGATACATAGTAATTCAGATAAAACAGATCAATGATTCCGATTTCAGAGTTTGAAGTTTGGAATCCCGACCTATGGAGCAAAAAATTTTGTTAAATACAAATATAAGTAAAATAATCAACTGATTTCTAAACAATCAATTTATTCTCTTAGCCAAATTTAATTTTTAATAAAACCAATGACAGAAGCGTCATTAGTGAAATATTGTGGCAGACATATTTCAGTCTCCTAAGTAGTAATCTGTTATACAAATCAAGATAATCTGTCATGTAACCATATGATTACCTTACATATCTTCAACAGTTAAGTTTATTGCTATCAAACTGTATTAATCAATCTTATGAAGCAAATCGTTCATTATTTATAAACTGAAAAGGACATGCTCATAAGCATGAAAATCAGAGTACGACTGAGCTTATATTTTTTTGTAATATTAGAAAACCTTTCCAGAATTAATTTAATTCTTAATTAAGTTAAAAATGCGTCAATCTAAGTTAGATCGATTCAGCCTAAGTATCAGGTTTTTAATGTACTTTCTGTTCTCCTGGTTAAGTGTGAGAAATTAAATTTAATGATTTCTTTGAAACAGTTTCAGAATAGGAGTTTTAAAAACAGATTAAAAAGAACATCTAAGGAAATAGCTTTTTAATGTCAGAATACACAGAGTCACAATTTAAATATACTGAATATAGTTTTATTTTGGAAATAAAGGTAAGCTGACACAAAAACTCTAAGCAGTAGAAGTTATCGATATCAATACTCGCTTAAAGCTTGTATCTTTAACAAATTGTTAAAATTCACTGCTTACCAGACTGCAATTGATAACAGTGTAATTCATGAAAAAGACTTTAGAAAATAAAAGTAAACTTACTAAAACTAAATAAATGATTATTACAATAAAATAAAGCAAAATATTGTTTGCATTTGAATTTAAAACTCAATATTAAATGAGAGATTTCATTTACTGTGTTACCCCCAAATCAGTAAAAAATGATTCTGAAGAAAAATTAAAGAACTGTTTTGATTCGGATGTGATTCTATTGTTATTTAAATTTGAATGTATTCTTATTTAGTTTTCGTATAATATTTTTGGAATTTATATACCTTCGAACTTCGAAGAACTCTTGACCGCCAATCGTGAATTCTTAAGCCTTACCACAGTTTTAAGCTTAATATTAAATTCATTGCCTAACAGAATCCTTTGACTTTTGTTTCATTCTGTTATGCAAATAACCAAAAATACAGTTAGCCATTCCAATAAGAGTTTCCCTGTAAATTGATAGATAAATTAGTATAGTTATAAGGACTTTGCCGTGCTTTTTTTTAATTAGCCTCTTGAAATTAAAAGTTTTGGTTTCGGAAAAACAAATTTGATTGTTATTATTTAATAAAGAATACATTTTATCAACTTTTAATATGTTTTGAATTTACAATATATTTTTTACAAAAAAAAAAAAAAAATTAGAAACTTTTAACAACTCTTTGATATGCCACGAAGTTGGATCTATTTTCTTTGTCTGCAGAAAACAAAGCTGAGATTTACCGTAGAAAGAAATTGCGACAGAGACTAGAAACTGGGATTATTTTACATTACCTTGAGTCTTATTTGGTTAATATTCATAAGTTTTATAAATTTCTGAGAAGTAACTAACTATTGACCCACGTACTGTATCTTTTTTATAAACTTTAGCATTTTTCATCTGCTTCTTTCTTTCGTGTAGTAAATAAGTATTAAAAGCAGGAAAACACGAGTGTTTTGGGCAATAATTTGTTGTTGACAAAGATGTTGTAAACATTTTTGGAACTAGTTTAGGCTATGAAAGAACAAAGAAAAAGCTTAATATTTGAAAACTTTAAGAAATTTAAGAATATTTGAAAAACTATTTAAAAAATCTCATTCTTATCAAATGTTAAGTATTCATATAATATATGCTGTCAGCAGGAAATTCTAGGGTTGTTAAATAGTTGTCTCAGCATGTCTCTATGGTTCTGAAGATGTTTCAGATATTCATTCTTTTTGTAGATGTACTTTTATGTGTTTCATCTGCTTCCTTCAAACACTGAAAGCTTTGAAATAAAGAACATTTTTGAGTGGGAAAGAAATGGAACCTCCTTGAATATAAACTAAAAACATAAAAACACATTAAAAATAAAGAAAAAGAGAATTTATGTGCTGGGCTCTGCCATCCTCAATGAATTTATGTGCTGGGCTCTGCCATCCTCAATGAATTTATTATGCGCATGAAAAGAACATTTTTATTATAGAGTTTAATGTTCCTAAGCTTCTTAGACAAGCTTACATTAAAATCGGGAGACTTTGTACAGATTTTCAATATGGCGGGGACCCATCCCTGGTGATTTAGATTCCAAATAGTTATTATATTTTGTTTAATGATACAGTAATATTAATATGAATCTTGTAAGTTACAGGTGAAGGGAAATGGCATCTGTTATTTCAAATAGACATAACACACACCTATAATTACGTTGTAATTTATTGTTCTTTCTAAGATTAAATGATGCCTAGATTTATTTTAAGTAAAAAGATGACGAACAACGATAATAAGACAATACAATAAAGGAAAATGAAGTTCTGACTAAAGATTGAAATAGAACAACTAAACTACACATCTGTTTATTTTGGAGACAAATGATCACAAAGAAAGCGAATTGAGTTGATGAAGCTGACTCTGTTAGTGAACATTCAGATAATTGCATTCAATCAGATTTATTAACATTGATATCAAAACGAGATCTCTATCACATTAATGTTATCAGTAGGTTACTTTAGAAGACAGTAGAAAAATTAATGATTTCTGCAAGGTCATTTGCATTTCTGACGACCGAAGATTGTAGAGTAAATTCTAAGGAAATTTATTAATAAAAGTTAATAATTTAGACTAGTTTAGTTATTGTTTTGATTATTTTAATCCAGTATAAAAATTGTCTGTCCGATTTCTGCTGTAGCTTGATGACATCAGCCTTGCTGAAATCGTCCCTCCGATGCATTCTTTGGAAATAGTCAACATTGCTGAAAGCACAAAAAAGATTCTATATGAGCTTTGTTTTTAGGTCAAATACATTTTAAACTATCATGGAATACTTGATCATCCTATTCAACTAACATGAAACTGCATTTTAATGTTGGAAAGTAACGTTTCCAAAAGATAACTGAAATGAAAGAAACCTCTGTTCCACTAGGAACAAGAAACGAACAAAGAAAAGGTGGAACAGTAAAATCACATGGTAAAAAGTTGGCCTATTTGATGGTAGTTTCTGGCACGGAAAAGATGATACTTGTGTAACTAAAGGAAATTAAAAAAAATAAAGAAAGAAAGATAGCGTGTCTCTATTATTCAAACATATTTATATTACTTATCTCAAGCTGATTTCGGTTGAGGCAAATTTTTGCTGATTCATTAAAAAAAAGGTGTTTTATGTCTGGTATTTTTTTCTCCTTATCTGGATAGTGAAATACAAGACATGCTACTTCCTTGTGGCAATACAAGATTGGGACTGGGACTTCATGCTGTGTGTGTGTGTGTGTGTGTGTGTGTGTGTGTGTGTGTGTGTGTGT
>JAFIDM010000001.1:33663245-33675336 GCA_023159025.1 Thereuonema tuberculata
GTGTGTGTGTGTGTGTGTGTGTGTGTGTGTGTGTGTGTGTGTGTGTGATAAAATAAAAGGGCAATATAAAACATCATTCGTACAAGGATATTTGGGTATATTCGAGGTCACAGGATACTGTAGGTAAGTAAACAAATAAATAAAAATAAACGAAAAAAAAAAAGAAAGAAAAATACAACTTTAATTTCGATCTACTGATCCTACTATAACGAGGCCCTCATTTAAAGTATAAATTAGAAATTTTCATTAATAAATCACTTCTATGTAACTCAAACATACTTTTTAAAATCTTAGTAAAAATATCAAAAAGAAATGTAGATGATGCGCTTTACTAACGAAATTCAAAACGAAACTGAACCTAAGGTTTTGTTAGACGCGTCATATTCTACTAAAGTAAAATCAAAGTAATGTATAATATTGTTTATAAGTAAAAGTAGTATTTCGAGTAAAACAAAATAATAATATATTTAAATACTAACCACAGTATGACGCGAAATACAATCCCCTAAAATTTATTTATTTATTTATTTATTTATTTAATTTGTTTACTTATTTTTTAGAAAAGAAAATTTCTTATAATTTGCTAAAACTAATCATTTTACTGTAGCTTTCCTAACAGCAATACTCTCAAAATAAAGAACTAATCCTGTAATACAGTCCACAAACAGATCGCCTCTTGGATATTTTAACAATAGCTTTCGTAACGCCTTTAATAATCCTTCTAATTCTTTTTCTTGATCCGCTGATAACAGGAGTTGGAAAGAACATAAATGACTGTCAACACCAATTCATACGCCAGATACGTGGATAATGGGATCGTAATTTCACGTTTGAAGTAATTACGATCGAATTATCATACATATATGCATATAAATTAATTGATATAAGTTAGTAGAAGATGCTTATTTTATTTTTAGAGTACATTTGTCAGAAAATATTAGTATGTAGGTCAGTAGTAAATTTTAATATATACAATTAAGAAGATTCAGATTAAGGTATAACTTCTCCAAAAACTTATAAAACACTTAAAGAGAGAGTATTAGAACATATAAATGCTTATAAAAGTAATAGGATAAATGTGTCAGATTGGGCCGATCAATTTAGAGTTTTAGGCCAAAATGCAGTCCCTATAGTTGATATTTTGTTCCAAGTAGAAGATGAGAGAATAAGATTAATGTTAGAATCATGTGATAAATTAGATGCCATGCAAGAATAAAAACAAAGTCTTAAAAGTTAGTGAAATAGATTAGGAATGGTTTAAGAATAATATCGGAAGTTAAGAAAAATATTTTTATAACTAGAATATAAATATGCTTTATGTTTTTGTTTGTACTGTTCGTTTTCGTTTACGAGAGCCTTCAACGCTTTTGCGCATGCGTCAGGTCTCCTTGGATTTCATGAAAATAGGGTTGAGGAAAAATAAAGAGAGGATATTTACTTTTTATCAGTGTTAGTTTACTAGTAGCTGCGTTCTATTTGCGCTTTTCGGGAAAGAATTATGGAAAGAATAAATACTATTGCAAAAATAACAGATACTAAAAGAAAAACAGGTCTTATGAAAGTGCCCATTTCAGCGTATCACCCCTTTGGGGAGTAGAATCGTCTGTGTTGTTGTAGCTCTCGCTTTTCAAAACGAACAGTATATGTTTGCTTTTGTATTGTTTATTCATGGGATTTGATTTGCATTGAAGGTTTAATTATTTTCTTTATTTTATTTTCTTTATTTATTTAATAATTATTTTATTTATTAAGTAATAAGGTATATTGTTTCTTCACAGGGTTTAAGTTTGTAATAAGTTGTAGATCATTAACGAACTCCTGTAGAGGAAGAGGAAAAGAAATTTTCCTGTCGTTACAGATCCTGAAGAAGATCCCTGCAAAAGAGATCGAAATATAGATAATAAAGAAGTTAGGAAAGAAGAATATGTGTTTTTACATTTGGAAGATTCAGATTTTGTAAATTTACAGCAATTTTAATTTCTAAAGACTAACAAAATCCCGTCAATGATGGATAATAACAGAAATAGATAATATGATCAGGGCCATGCCTAAGGTGGGGATTGGGAGGGGAGGGGGCGAGCAAGACACTCGCCAATGGCACAAATTTAAAACAATCTAAAAGCTTTTTAGATTGATAAGACGTAAGAAGTTTGATAAATTTTCTCAAATGCAATAAAACATTCATTATTCTTTTATTCCTACTCGCTTCTTAATCTCTCTATTATTAAAAAATATTGCTGACATTAAGAACTACTGTTCTGTCTTTCGCCATTTTTAGTATTTAGAAATCGTTAATTTTTTTGATGACCTAATACAATCATCATTATCTATTACTTATGTCAAGACAACCGTTTGAAGATAATAGAAATGAACTTTTCTTTATCTTCAAGGTAAAAGAGGTAATGTTTGCTATATAAAATACTTTGAAATTTAAAATACAAAGAATGTTTTTTTGCTTTGTTTGAACCAAAACGTATATTCATTTATGAAAATTCTTTTTTTAAATAATCAAATAAACTTAATTTTAATGAGGCTTAACTTTATTATTTAGTGTCACTGTATATTCATTGGTTGATGTAGTTCGTGGAGTAAGGCATTGCAGTTTGTTAAGGTTAGGTGGGAGGGGTGGGCCGTGAAGGTTAGTTTGTGTTGAGTGTGGGGAAATAGGGGGACAGGACGAATGTTCCGAATATTTTGAGGGGAATTTTTTTTATTTAATACTTTATACCAGATTGGTGGCGCTCGGATCGTATGACACTTATAATAAAGTTGTTCCGAATAATTAGGCCATCCCCCGTGTACATGCGCTTGTTTTTCTATATCACATTGAATTTGGTTAAGTAAGCATATTATATTTAAAATATTGCAAAGTTTCGGCAATTATAGTACTAACTGTCATTTTCAAATTACAAATAAACAGACGGATAGGAAATAAATAAACAATCTTCAGGTTCAAAACAAAGGTTTAATACATTCGTTATTGATGGGGAGGGGAAGGAAACATCAGTCAAAAAACAATATAAAGTGGGATGTAGTCCTCGTGGCCTAATGGATAAGACGTCTGACATCGGATCAGAAGATTGCAGGTTCGATTCCCGTCGCGGAAGTTTCATTATAATAATTATTTCTATTTTCCATTCTCACAGGAGATTGCGCCGGACAGACAGACAAATAAAAGATTTTAGTAATGTAGATTTAAATGATAAATTTTAATAAAAATAGGAAAAAAAAAAAACAACAAAAATAATCTAATTTAAGGCATTCCTAAAGAACTTGTTTACAATGGAATTTTTATCACAATAATAGAATAACATGCTTTTTTTATTATTTTTTTTTAAGAGATGAGTTATTGAGCCTATTGTGTTAGCAGCTGCGATGAAGGACTGACAGCTTTTTATCAGTTGGATTCAGGTGTTTGGAAAGCTGATTAGATTAGTAACAACATTATCATTCAGCAAAATTGATCTCCTCAAAATAGCCTCAAATGCAGTCGGAAGGTATTTTATAGTTTATTTTTTTTTTTTATTATTATTATTGTTTTTTCTTACTTTTTTTTTCTTTTAGAAATTATTTAAGTAACTGTAGGACCACTGATTTTTGGCATTTTCAAAATTAAAAAGCAAGCAATGAATTGATCGGAAGTTGCTTTTTTTTTTAATGTTTTTGTTTTTTAGCTATGTTGTTAATTTACGACTAAATTGCATGATAGCTACAAATATTATCAAAAATTAATCTATATATTTTGTATACGGAATATAAGAAAGAAAGAAAAACGTTGTTACATATAATAGTTTTTTATTCTTAGTCTGAACCAAGTACGATCTGATTTCTAGATAACTATATTGAAATTAATAGAAAAATTGTTAGATTATTTTCATACAATTCTAAGGAAGAATTAATATTGGTTTTATTATTATTTTGAAAATCGGATTTTGAATGAGAGGCTTCCTATAAACAGCATCATTTTTTTTGCTACTCATGATCACCCTGTTATAGTTTTAAGAAATTTAAGAATATCTTGCATTCTAGTTAATTTACTTGATTATCTGTTCTTAATTTCAATATTGATTATTAGTCGTGTTCAGTTGCTATACGCTTCTTGAAATTACAAGTTAATTTTTTATATTTTCCCGCCCAAAGAGTATTTTCAAAAATACGACTTTCATCGGTACTTCTTTCAGGAAAAGTATTTTTCCGATGACGCCAGCATTGAATTTGAAAACGTATTGTGGAGATATTGAGGAAATGCTTTATTTTACTACAATATAAGCGATTCACGTGGTCGGAATATGATAATAAAATCAAGGGCGTAATAGAGACTGCATTCATCTGAAAAAATGGACGATGTCAGGAATTAACTGCTCTACTTAATATTTAATAGCAAAGAAGGTAAGATTTTCTGTCTTAAAGAGATGTCTTAAGTTGAAAGATCAGTCGTAAACTATATTTATGTACAGTGTTGTTGTTTTTTTTTGTTTTTCAAGAAATTAGTATTAGCTTCGATAGGATGCGTGTGATCAAGTGTATCAAATGATCGCACAAAGGAGGTAATTTTTGATGTAAGATAGAGGGCGTTACTGCAGATGAAGATAATCTTATAACTTTTGACCCAAATCTGTGAATTTGGGCTGATTTTTATTTGAAGGTCCTTCAATAATGGTGAGGGTCAAAATTACTCCTTCAATCCCATAGTAAACAAAATTATTGAATCAAAATTTTAAAAATATTATATTAATTTCCTGACAGTTAATATTTCACAAACAAATAAGATTTATTATATTAGAAACAAAATAAAAATTGACATATTTTCGCTTTTTTCTGCTTAGAAATAGGAGCCAAATAAACATACTTTTAGCTTATTACACATTCATTCGAATATAGTTAGAGATAATTTTAGTGAAATCTTTTTACTGAAATTTCAGGGATATTTATTATTTTATCTTTGCATAAAATAGATATATTTACAAAAAAAAGTCAGTCAGAAGATGAGGAAGCACTTTATTTTATTATTTTTTTTTATAAAAATTTATCATCTTAATTTGTCTGAACAATTTAATAAACTCACAATGGGACGAACTGTGATACTACCATCGAGCAGGTCTTTGTATTGCTATCAATGTCTTGCTTACACTGCACTGTGAATTAAAACATTAACGTTCGCAAATCATTTCAGGCAATTTTCATTGGTTCATTTTTATGTAATACAATTCCATTCATGTGCCTCTGTTCTTCTGGAATTGCCGTTTAATTAGTTTTAAACAAACACCAGGAAGTGAATTTCAAATAATCACTTCATCGTGCCTGGATGTGTACTGTACGATGTTGACATTTTTATCTTACTCTATTTCCTTATTGAAACAGTAAATAATGAATTTTATTCTAGAATAGTGGAATACACATCAACAAAACTGTATAAAGGGCAGAGATACAAAAGTGTTTTTCTCGACTGTTTTCGACACTTTGAAAAAAAATTATATTTCTTGTAGCACAAATGTATAGGGAGATGAAAAGAACCAACGTTGTAACGCCTGTCAAACGAAATATAATTTATTTTTCCGCGGTGAATTTTGATCTTCTAAAACTGAGAGAATTGAAACTAGTGAACATATCGTTGTATTTTTATCCATTCCATGAATTTGAGAGATTTTTGTTAGAAATTGAGTTGGCACATCAGAAAAATCATTGACCTAGATCACTATACAAGTTCTTATTATTACAAGAGTCACTGCTTCTATATTATTTGAACTTTGCAAAGAAATTTAATTATCTTAACCCCTTTACAAATAAATAAAGACTGTTAAACTATAATTTATACTAAGAAAAGAATTTAGAAGTAATACAAAGTGTTATATTCGTAAGGTTGATGCACTAAATAAAAGTTTTTCTTATTTACATCGATTTATAAATAAGGATGAGCATCATGGATGTTCAGGTAATACCGTCTAAGCTGTAAACAATGATCCCCGCTGTAATAAACTAGAATCGCGTATATCACGAAAAACAATATTTTAATTATTCAAAAGCACAAATTATATTAAGTAAACTAAAAGCTAAAACTAAAAATAAATTAAAGTTTAAATTCTAAAGAACGCAAGTAAAAAAAATATTTAACAAATTTGTATAAATCCATTTGTAACAGTCAAAGCAGTTGAGTTGACCATTCCGCAATAGTCCTGTTGCCTGGCAACGAGCGTGCGAACTTCAATTTTTGCGGACGTCCGCACATAACTTATTTTTTATTAATAATATAGACGTAAGAGAAAAGGAGTAAAAGAAGATAATAAACAGTAACAGATTGGCTTAGGGAATGCAAACTAAAGAGGGATGAACTTGAGGAAGAGAAAAAAAAACAGATGCCAAGAGACGAACCTAGGACAGTGGAGAAGGAATAGAGAGGAATGAGAAGAATATTGGTAGAAGGGATAGAAAAGATAAGAAAAGGGCTAATAATAGGAAAAAATGGAAAGAATCTCCTTTGCTTTAGTGTAAGATGAGTAAGAAAAAAAAAAGCAAAGAAAAAGAGGAGGAGATAAATAACGAAATGGACAGAAATGATGGAAGAGGACAGTAAGAAAGTTCTGCACAGAATGGTCACTATTGAAATACGAAATAGAAAAAAGAATGTTAGAACAGTCGAGAAATATGGAAGAAAAAGAGGGACTTAAGAAAATGCGGAAAGATGACTTTGAAAATCGTATGAATGACAACAAGACCAGTGACAATGAAGGAGAAGGAATTTGGTAAAGCAGGTAATAGTGTCCTGCGTAGTAACACTATTTTACTAATAGTGAAAATAGTAAAGATTTAACTGTTAATTCTGGTTGGGAGGATTGAGAGGATCCGAAGAAAGGATAAAGAAAATGACCTATCTTTAAACAAGGTGATAGGAATAAATGTCTAATCGGAAAGACGCAAAGTTTGGTGAAAAGATATGGAAGAGAAGAATTAAAGATGTCTCAGTAGGGCAGTATGGCTATACTCAGAAAGTCTACTGTGAAGTGATTGCAAGAGCAACGCTATCCATTTGGGAGGGATTTACTAATGGTCCTTCTGGATATTGAGAAGGATACGACAGTGTGTGTGTAGAAATAAATCATGGAAACGCTGATAAAGAAAGTACTGAGATCTCTGCAATTGATAATTCAACATCATTTTAATTGCAAATCCGTGAATCCGTCAATGATGTCCCACAAAAGAAAAATAGAAAAACCTCTCCAATACAACATAAAAATTTCTCTCTTGCTAACTAAATTAATATCAATAAAACCCATTTCTGAGATATTTATCATAATTATTAATTCGATTTTTTTTTTATCTTGCAATAAAATGATCTCTTATTTATAAGCGAGATTAACTTCTACAGAGTTTTGCTTCTTTATTCTACAGAGTTTATTCAATACAGGTATATATTTTTAATTTTGAAATGAATTGCCTTTTTGAGTTAAGCTGAGACCCTGATTTTTTTCGAGCTTTTTGAGCTCTCGTCAGCCAGTGCCAAACCCAAAAGGCATACGAAGGGAAGAGCAATTCGAAGATGGTAAACATAATGGCCCCTCAAGACAAATGTCCGCCACAAAAAGCATTTGTCCACCAAGAAAAAAAAAAGCTAAAAATAAGGAAAGCAAAACCTCTAAAGGGTAAAAGAAAAGTAAAAAATAAATAATCATTTTGAAATGAATTGCCTTTTTGGGTTAAACTGAGACCCTGATTTGTGCGGACATTGTGGCGCTCATTCCACATTTGTTGTTGTTTTTTTTTATTTGTCTTAAGGGGCCATTATGTTTTCCACTTTTATATTTTTAATTGTTGGTTATTAAATTTCAAGAAAATAAAGAAATCACAAACTCAAATTTTCTTTAAAGAATTATAGGCTATACGTTGTTTTTTAATAATAATATCCCTTATTAATGTTTGCGATTTATGTCGTAAGCCTGCATTTTCAAGGAAGCAATACCATTTTCTAGCTCGACAACAGGGTAGACATCTTGGTTTTGTGTTGTTTTGGTCATCCTTAAAGCTAATATCTCAGTATTTGTAAAATGACAATTAGGTGCTTTATTTCTATAATAACGAAGTAGTGAGTATTTAATGAGGAACGTTAAGTTGATAATGGCTAAGGGCTCAATGAATTACACAACAACTAAAAATATTTTTATATTCATTATAGATGCTTGGAGACAGTGAATACATAGTATCACGTAAACTGAATCGCAAGGAGCAGTTACTTCGTAAGTAGAAGTTTTTTACATATGGGTGTATCTGGTAATAGGAAATGAACATGCGGCAGTAGGAATTTAACTTGAAATTTGGGCGGATACAGGTCAAAATGTCAACTGTACAGTTCAGTCATTTTCAGCAAAGGATTTCGGAGATCGTTTTTGAGGATGGGAGGAGTACAAATCAAAATAAGTATGTTTTGAATTGGGCCATAAATAAGCAAGTACCAAATTTTGTAGAAATCCGTAAGTCGTTTTAGCGTGATAGTACAAAATAGACAAACTTCGCATATATTCAGTCAATTATTTAAACTTTTTTGTAAATGTATAGATTAAGGAACAGGTTGATATTAAATCATGTTTATAATACATGAATTTGCCAATAGTTGATTTAAATGGAATTTCGGCTTATCATTTCATCATATCATAATAAGAAAGTTATAACTCTAATAGCTTGTACTATATAGACAGGGGCCCAAAAGGGGAGGGGGAGGGGGAATACGTCAGTTGGTTCCTCAGCACCGGGACCCGTGTTGAGGTTTTAATCGAAAAAAAAAAATATGATTTTTTTTATAAATAGAACCCTTTCACTTCTAGAATTTTTTTTTTTTTTTATATATAATTAAGTCTGCATTTTATATAAACTACTTTTCTGCTTTAACTGTCTACATTCTGCATTACAATGTTTGCGTAGAGCGAATTGTTTTCTAAACTTCATTTTTAAAGTTTTGGGTAGAGCTGGAAAAAGTAGATGTTGGTGTTAAATTAATTTACTCTAAAAATATTGCTAATAACTGTGTATGATATGTTTAAAAGGTAAAATATGAATTCGTGTGGTGTTTGGAAGTGATGTTTTAAGCTAAGAGTCTATGATTTTGATTGAAACGTGGAAGGGGAGGGGAGGCGTTACTGCATTTGGTATCTGGGCCCTGTATTTGATATGGGGGGGGGGGTACCCTTGTCTATAGATATACGATATCAGAATTCCCTGTAAATTACATGAAATATTTCAAATTCTGGTTTCTTGGTAAATGTGTTAAATTGCCAAGATAAAAAGAAATTTTGTTTTAAGAATTATGAATTCAATAATTATTAACAAAATATTTTTTTCATACTGTTTGCATCAATGTTTTAAAAGAAACACTGTTCTTAGTTCTGTTTCAAGAACACTGCTCAAAATATATCTAATTTTAAAAATGTTGATTAAATATTGACTAAAGTAAAAGCTTATAATCTCTAATTTTCTCAAATACTTGCAAATATTGACTAACAAAAAATATATATGTCTGAAAACCGACTTATACAAACCATAAGAAAGCAATCAAAATGTTGCTGATTACTACACAGTTTTATCCTTTGATTTGTAAAGGGAACTTTTCCCATTCTGGACTTTGAAATGCTAATGATTGATTTTTATTGTAGGTTTTTTTACAGGGTATGTTTGTAATGTTTTGTTCTTCTGTTACTTTCAGACATCCGAAAACATATCACTAGCTTTCTTCAGAAGAAATATAGAAGCCTGAGTACTGGCGAACCTCCATGGATGAAAAAATGGAATTTCCCAATGGAGCAATACTTCACTTCATTACATTTAATAAAAAAAGAAGAAAATGGTGATGAAACTCATGTTGCTAGTGTAGGAGATATTTTGAAACCTCAAAAGAAAAAACCTCTGCATTCTGTTTTGATCGAAGGCAATTGTGGTTATGGAAAAACTACACTCGGTAAGAAACTTGCATGGGATTGGGCGTCTGATGTGAGCTCCTCATTAAAAAAGTATGATATTGTTGTTTATTTGAAACTACACTATTTTAAATCAAGCTTTCGATCCTTCATAAATCAAGAAATCAGTTTGAAAGATGTTAGCAGTGATGACATTATTGCTGCTATGGAACTGAATCCAGAAAAAATCCTCTTCATTTTAGATGGCTACAATGAATTTCCTCATACACAAAGAAATGAGGAGGTCCTGTCAGTCTGGAATCGAATACAGTTTCCATCAGCAACAGTGGTCATAACATCCAGAATGGAGCAGGCGACTGATATTAAGAGTTCAGCAGACAGATACATTATTATCAAAGGCTTTACCAAAGAAAATCGCATTGAATTTATCAAGAGATATTTCCATGAGGCTTCACCTGCCAACGATTTTACAACAGTATTAATAAACTTTCTGGATTTCTGCGATACAGAAAACCTCTTCGTTTGCCCATTATTGCTCACACTTCTTTGTCAAATTGCTTCACAGCCACAGTTCACTGTACCTGAAAATAAAACCGAATTAATCCAAGATTTTTTGGATTTCATTGTGAAAGGGAGTTTGCTTAAACGTTCCAATCAAAAATCGGAAGTAGATCTTTTTGGTCGCAGAGGGGAAGAAATGCCTTCACAATGTGTAGATTTGCTTAAGAATTTTGGAAGGATAGCATTGAAAGCTCTAAAGGAATATAGGATGCGTTTTACAGCAGAAGAAATATTGACTGTTTGCTGTGGAGATTCTTTGATATTTAACCTAGGGTTTTTATGTAAAAACAGCACCACTCAAGAGACATACAATTGGCAACCAGTTCAGTGCATTCATCAGGTGTTTCTGGAATTTGCAGCTAGCTTTCATTTGCATGACTTATTTATAATTGATAAGGCAACCTTCGAAGATCAAGCCAGAGATTTAGTAGAAGAACAACCATCTAGTCCAGTGCTGTGTTTCTTAGTTGGTCTCCTGGGCAAGAAAGCTCATCAATTTTTCGACTATATGAAACAATGGAAATCTAGTAAACTTCATTTACTTCTAGATTTGGTCTTAGCAAGTCATGATCCAATCCATTTCATAAAAGAAATGGAAAATCCAAAACTACAATCACTGAAGTGTTCAGTTTTACAGCAACCCCTGAATTACATAATATTTGTACAAACCAATTATTTCAACAGAAAGGTCAACAAAGAGCATTTTCTGGATTTTCTGGTTACAAAGAACATTGCAGAACATCTCGAAATTTCCTACCAAGGTCAAAGTGAAATAAAAGACCAAAGCTTAACTCATTCTCCATTTCTTACCACAGTTTCAAAGAAGCTGATACTACATCTAGAAGATTTCCTGAATAATCCGGAAGAGATCTTTCATGTATTGGCTCAACTGCAGCCAAATGCTGTGCAGCTCAGATGCTGTTGTAAAATGGATGGCATTATGTACAACAAAAATGATTCACAATTTATATTCCTGATGGAAATAGTTTCATATGCTTTAGAATGTGTCTTAAGAAGCAATATTAATGTTGATTCTTTAGAATTTGATTCCTGTCTCCTAATACTTTCGCACAAAAACCTGATTTGTGATATTACATTAGATTACAGAATCAAAAAACTGAGTTTCGAGAAATGTCAAGTTCTTACACTGCAAGAAGTTATTTCAAAACAAAATTCCAACACCAGCAGTATTAGGAGAATGATTTGTGGTCAATCAAACATGACATGTGCAGGGAAGTTCACTTTCTTCTATGAGATTTTTCACATCTTGTCTGATCCTAAATGCCAATTAGAGATTCTAATCGTTGTAGCTGTTCCCTTGAATGATAAAACTATCAAAACACTATGGAAACACGCGAGCAAATGTCCAACTCTAGACAGACTTGTTCTAAATCCACTCTCAGAATTGAAACTGAATTTATTAAAGCTGTGCGAGAACGAATCAAAATACTGGGAGGAGCTAAAACTTTACAATTTTTCTCTGATCCATCCAGATAAAGCTGACCAGAATTCTCTAAACATTAATTCTGTAACATTATCCAATTGTCAGATGGACTCTTTAGCTACAGTACGTTTTTTAATTTCTTCTGGTGTTAAAGATGTTCACATTCAAAATGCAAACAACACTTCGG
>JAFIDM010000001.1:33675346-33694161 GCA_023159025.1 Thereuonema tuberculata
AATCCTTTTAAACTGCAGGGATCTAATTTGAATGTGTGTGTTATTAATGAGGACGTTGCTGTTGTGATCATTTTGTACTTTCCTATCACATGTATTTGGAACCCATCAGATAATACTACAAAATAGGTGTCCAGATGCTTTAGACAATGCAACATACGTTGGCAACTTTGAAAAAATTAAATCTACAATAACAAGTACCTGTAATTTTAAGAATTAAAAATGTCATACTCATAATTCTTTGAAGTTATGTTCTTCATGAAGTTAATGAAGCTTTCCTGTAATTATCTATAATAGTTCTGTGAATAAGCTTAGAAATTACCAGTTCAATTTAATATCATGTTATATAAACTTGAAAAAAAATGGTTGAACATGAGAAATAATTTGTAGATATTTCTAAATATACTCATCCAAAGAAATCTTTATTTTTTCTTATTTTTCCCTTGTTTTAACATCCATGTACAATCCCAAACTAAATCTTGCTTTTCATTTGCACTTGTATGCTAATCTGTCACTAGAATATATAACGTAAGTATGTTTTCCCTAATAAAGTGGAGCGTTTTCAATGCTCAGTGAGTTTAATTCCTGCTTGCATGAATTTAAGAACAAGAGGCGATGTAACTTGAAAACATTTCTCCATGTGAATTCTTGTAGAGAATACTGTGAGTGAATGTGACAAAAGTTCTTATAACATCATTTGAAAATTACAGTGAGGGGAAACAAATAATGTCTCTTGCCTGTATGTGCAGACTCCTATGCTATTATTCAAATGTAGTCAAACCCAAAAATTACAGTAGGTTAGGTTCTGGAGCATGTCTATAAATCGAAGCAATCTATTCTTTTACCTAATCCAACGTAAGTAATGCACTGTGATCATCAAACATAACTGCATAACTAACACGAGATATGCCAATGTAATATAACAGCTTTTACCTTAAATTTCATGAACTATATTATTAACGTAGTTTGTAATGTAATCACAAGGAAAACCAGCCAAATACAAAAAAATGCAGAGTGAACCATCTTTGAAGATAATCTAATGAAATGTACATTAGCAGTAATGCACTATGTAGACAGTAGAGTACATAACATATACAAAACTCTGAAGCAAATAACTTAGGGGTATGGCTCCAATGCAAAGTAAGTGCGGGTGTTGTAAGTCCATGATATGGCTGTAATTACCACTGATTTAAACAAGTAATTTTTTTCAATATACACATGACTTATTTCAAATTACGTAAATTGTATTTTCTTTTCTTATTTATGCAGTAAAAATGGCTGACAGATAAGCAATCTATTTTTGAAATAACATTTAAAATTTTCTAAAAATGAAATGCATAGAATGATGTGATTCGATGGCCCAGTGGTACAGGCACTAGGTGTGAGCTGATGGAGCAAGGTTCAATTCACAGTGTTGAGTGTTTCTTTTCCAGATGTGTCTTAGTAACCCTCTGTGAAATGTAGACCTGGTTCTTTCCAGAGGCTAAAAGTGGAAAGATGTCAACTGTCCAACCCCCAATGCAATCACAATGGTTGCAGATCGTTGGGACGTAAACTGCCAATGCCCTGAAGAGAAACATGACAAATAAGAAATTCTTCGTTATATGTTAATAAACAAAATACACTTCTTCAAATCCACCAATTTCGTACTCCCACAACGATATTTCGTGGAAGCTATCGTTCTGCTTTGTCAAGTTTTTCGCAAATAAAATAACAATAATATATATTAATAATAATGTCAACAATGTATGCGCATTGAAGTTATTTTCAATGGCTTAAAAACAAATAATAATTCCTTTCTTTTAACAAATAATTTTTTGATATCCATTATTTAAATTTCTCTTCTTTATGTTCTTTGGTTTCTTACACACACACTCAGGCTCCTTTGGTTTGACGCTTTCCGCCAGCTTGTACAGGCCATTCACTGTTTTACAAATCACTTTCTGGAACATTCCAAGTTGAACACCATTCTGGACGTTTGTCTCCAGTTCGATTTCATCCAAATTCAGACGATAGTTCTTCTTGATGAAGCAAGCAATGTCCTGAAATTTGGCTCCATCATCAAGAAGAACTATCATCTGAATTTGGATGAAATCGAACTGGAGACAAACGTCCAGAATGGTGTTCAACTTGGAATGTTCCAGAAAGTTTCTTTATGTTCTTCACTATAAAAAGCTATCCATGTATTAACAGAGATAAAGGTTACGCAGTGAACAGCAACACATTGTCTCACTTCCAGAATCTATTGCGACATAAAGAAGAGAAATTTAAATAATGGATATTTTAAAAAAATATATTTGTTAAAAGAAATGAATTATTTGTTTTTAAGCCAGTGAAAATAACTTCAATATGTACACATTGTTGAAATTATTTTTAATATATATTATTGTTATTTTATGTACAAAAAACTTTGACAAAGCAGAACAATAGCTTCTGCAAAATATCGTTGTGGGAGTTCGAAACTGGTGGATTTGAAGAAGTGTATTTTGTTTAGAAACATGACCTGTAAAAAAGTATCCTAAATGCATTGATAAAAGAACTGAACTAAATAAAAATCTCAAATGATTTTGGAAGGTATTATCTTGAATAGCCAGGATATGAGATAGGTTAAGGGCAAAAGTTAACATGTGATTTACATACAAAATACCCTTGAAAATACAGTAATTGTGATAAATTTTACATTGTAATTAAAAAAATTGTTATTCAACAATTTTTAAAAGTAATTATATTGGATTCAAAAGTGGAAGTTAAGTTTAATTGATGCCAACCTTCTAAAATGTAAATTGTGAACCCACGACATCCTTATGTTAATTCATAACTACTATTTTTTTTTTTAATGTTCTTGGCATACCAACATGAAAAGTTATCTCACTAACTGCCTAATTAATTTTTGCAATGAATTTGTTTTGTTTCTTTTAATTTTGAAACTATCCTTTCCAAGACTGATCCAAGAAAGCACAATAAGAAAAATGCATTTGACATAAATGTAAAAATGTACTTCATTCCCAAAAGTTTATATTTTTAATTACAGCAAACTATAAAAGACTGTTTCTCAAGGAGTAATATGAGCCGTATCTTATCTAAATAGGCTGTTTTTAAGTTCTGTTATCTCTAAAAACCATTCCTAATCTCCAAGCAATTAGATTGGTACTATTATTAGAATTTGTGGAGCTAACTGTGTGATTCAATTGGAAATGACTTAATCAAAGGGATCCAGTTAATCATATTTAATACCAAATTTGTCATCCCTGCAATTCCTTAAAGTAATCAAGATTAGATAAAGCAAATCACTAACATAGGTTTTCAAAATGTTTTCCTTTATCAGTAACTACGAAATATAAATTATATAAATAAGGTTGCCTAGTGAAAATTAAATCACCAAAATAAAATTAGAAAAATTCATATTTGATTTGTTTTTTCCACAATGAATTGACTGATGCTTCCGTTATGTTTATCATAAAGCAAAGCAGAGAGATTTAAGCCCCAATGTTAATGTTTTTGCTGTTCTACAGAGATAGAATGTCAAAAAATGGCATGAGGGTTTTATTTGAAACTGAGCAATCCAAAAGATGTGATAAAAACTATCCAAAATTTGCCTTTGAGAGTAAATCTAATAAATAAACGAACTGTTTATTATTATTTTAAACTGTACATATAACAAATTATCAAGCCATTTGTGGGTTCTTTATATGTGACAGCAGTATTTCTCAGTCTATCTCTACTCAACACCAAAGACTAGGAAAATATATCAAGAAGTTGTGTATCAGAAGTAAAATCATTGTTAGTATGCATTTCTAAAATGCTTTTTAATTTACAATTGATAGTTTTGATTACAATTAGTCCCAAATGTGGACAAAAAATATAGTTAGTTTTTCGTAATCTTAGAAAAACTACATGGATTTTTTAACAATTATAAGTTATGAGGTGATTCATGGAGACCATTATTTTATCCTGCTGCTCAATCTAATATCAAAGGAATGCATAAAAAAATTCTCAAAATTCAAAATCTTGGATACCAATTTTCAAAAATAATCTAATTTTACACAATCCTATTTTGCAACATTTCATTTTTCTCTTTCATTACCTTTTCTAATCCTGCGTTAGTGTGGGAGCAGTCTCACAGACCGTGGCATACAATTGTTTTAATTATATCTTTAAAAATAGATGACCGCAGCTGTTCTTTATGGTAGCTTCCTGAATAGTTTCAACTATTTGTTAGTATGCGATTTAGTTTTATACCATCCGTTGTTCAGGAAATACGCAATAATTCGGTCTTGGACACAGACCACACTAATCTCTTTGTGCATTGTTTGTGTTCGTTAATTTAAATGTTTACTTCATATTCTATATTTTGACACTTAACTACTGACTTGCATTGACATAAATTATATTTCTCATTATTTTACTAATTTGTTAAAACATTTATTCTATTTTTTTAAAAAAAGAAAATGATCTTTATTTTTATGTGAAATCTAGGAACAAATTACAGGTATGAAAAAATGTGTGTTTTAAAGGTAAAAAATAGATATTTTTAAGATGTAATTAACAGTTTCTGAAGTCTAACCAATGTTCAAACTACACAAAAAGTACTTTGGTCTCAGAGACTGACTACACTAACAATGTTCTAAAATCTCGCCCACTTCCTCAGGGTTAATCTATTCAAAATCTGAATTTAGACTATTTGTGATGGAGTTACCAGATATTTACAGAATTTGCCATCTTTATATTTTTAAAACTTTTTTTGTTTCAGTATTTTGATACTCTTAGAGCTTCAACTACAGGAAAATGCCAGCTGTTTCAGTCAAATAGATAAAATCGTTAAAAATTCCTTATTTCAAATACAGTAATACTTTGAGATATTAGCATAATCCGTTTCAGGACCAAGCTCATAACTCGAGGTGCTCGTATTTCAAATCATTTTTTCCCATAAGAAATAACAGGAAAAAAATTAATCCGTTCCGGCTCTCTAAAAAACCCCCTTATTGGTGCTAATAATGACGGAGCTAATAATAATTAGCACTAATTGCTATAGAGACATGCACACACAAAAAAAATTATAGTATATAAGGATTCCTGTGATATAAAATAAAATGTGGTTTTAATTATGAGTTCTTAATGACAGACGATACAGGAGCGGCTAACGGCAGCATGTGCGGAGGAGGAGATAGGGAGGGAAGAGAGTTGGCCCTTACGTAGACACTTGATTCCGTACCGTACCTTATATATACACTACATAAACTTAGAATTAATTTAACTTAGCTTACGTATTTTTTTTTTTACTTTTTTTGCTTTTTCCAATTTGTATTGTTTACTTTTCTTCACTTTTCTTAACTTTTTTCTCCTGACTACCCTCACTTAAGACTCATTACTATTATGAAGAATAATGCACAAAATAGAGAGAAAAATCACGTAGATAACGCAAACACAATACGGAAAACTCGCGGGAGATGCATACGGAAGTCGACGAGTGAGGTGGCGTCAGCTGCTCCGAGTGCTCGGCCACCTAGCGTCGGCGTCTGTAAGCGTTCTCGTATCTTTACTCATATCTCAAAGCAAAAATTTGCTTGAAGGCTTTGCTCATATCTCGGAATACTCGTATGTCGGTACGCTTGTATCTCAAGGTATTAATGTATTATAAAATTCTTTTCATTTTTATTGCTTATCAATTAATTAATGCAACTTGCTAAGCAATTAAGAAGTTTATGTAGTAGATTTTGTAATAAAAATACATTTAATTTCATTCCTCAAACTTATGCAATGCATAATTTGCTGTAATAAGTCTCTCTTTTAAGTCTTCATAAATCATTTCTTTCAAACACTTTAAAAATGGAAGATACCATTAAATAACTTCAGTCCAAAGATGAAAAAAATTGCAATTTCTGCATTCTTAAAATATATAAAGAAATATAAAGAAAACACGCACATCACAGAACTTATATTTCATTCACAAAAATAATAGATACAAAATAGTTTAAAACGATGTTTGTGTATAAAGTTTTCATACATTGTTCATTCTATGAGATATTTAAACGGATGCTAATGATTAATTTTGATGATTGTGGTATTCATACTTCAAATTACACAGGAATAGAAATGGATTCAGCTGTTAGAATTAAGATTTCTTCGGTTTTCAAACGCCAATTTTCAATGTTTTTGGAGACTTTACACCACTGTTCTCCATGATGGGGTTCTGCATTTATACATCGTAGTTTAACATCTTGCTGCTGTTCCTGAAAAAAGAAAAAAAATTTTTACAGAAACATTATTTACATATAACACTGAATCAAATGGACAAAAATAGATCAATCTTATCAATGCATCACAATATTATTTAAGAGAAAATATATTATCTAAGCCTTTAAAACAATTTTCAAAAATGAAAATATTAAATAATATTGATATATTTATTTAAAGTATATAGTTTAAAAATTACAGATAACTAGGTGTATTACCAGGCTTCACTCCAGTGAGTGTTGGAAGCAAAGAATTGTTAATGTTTCCCTGAAGTCACTACATAAATATAGACCATGTTCTATTTATAAGAAGTACTGCGTTTCGAACTTTTACTTTTTTAAGCAATTTCCAAAAAGAATCAGCTCATAAATTTCACTCTTACTAATGTATGAATCTATTAACTAACAATTACTTTGAGTAGTAACATTGCAAGAAATATCAAATACAAACAACTTCAAAAAACAAATGCATGAGTGCCTGCACGACAATCCTGCCTTTACCATTTAAGCTCCATTCCCCTTGACTACCACCACCCTTCCTCCCCTCAATGCAACAATGGAAAGCTCTGGTCTCTTTCCCACAACAACAGCAGAGGTTCTGCATATGCTCTCCTCCCCCACCACCACAATCAGTAAGTCAACAAAACATTTTTTCGCTTTGTGTTATATACAGTCAAACCCTGGTTAACCGAACTAAGGGGGGGAAGCCATGAACATCTACAGTATTTTGTATTGTAATTGCAGTATGTATTTTTGAAAGTCAAACGAATTCAAAAATCTCTTTGTATGCTACACTTGTTCTTCATTAAAGTTAAAATTAAATTTTTAGGATTACAGTAGTATATATCAATATACAGTATTCTATACTTTATAGTTTGTAGCATATGAATTACTCATTTAAAAAAAGCTCAGTAATTTTTGTTTGTTTCTGTATTTATATTTAAATATCGCCCTCGAATTATTTCCGTGCAGTTCAGTATTATTGTTTAGATTTTTAATTTTCGGAGGCGTTTCGGTTGACCCGAGTTCGGTTAACAGGGGTTTTACTTTGTATTATATATATATACACATGAAGAGAGAGAGAGGAAGGAGAGCACACATTTGTTTGGTTATTTTTAACTTTCGACTTATTCAATACAAATATATGGATAATTTCCGTAAAACTTGACAAAGTCTATGCTATTTACTTCGCATGTGGTAAGCAAGAAATATTTTTTTCTAGTTGATATTTTAACGTAATTTCATTTATCTCAAAAATCATATTCAATAGAAACGGTAATGTGCTGTCCTTTAAGGTAATTATTAATGTAAATTAATGTAATAATAATAACATGGTCTATCTTACCTTTAACAAAATATTAATTTCTTTAGAAAAGTATTATTTTAACATAATTATCAATGGTTATTTTATAATAAAATAAAGAAGCATTGTAAAAACATTAATAATGTTTTGTTTCAATTTACAACATAAATTCTGAAAGTGCTTACCTCTGTTCCATGTAGAAGCTCAAATTTATAAAAATAAGCCCAAGCATCACCAAGATCAGGATCAATCTTAACAGTTCGATTGAACCATTCCCGACATTTTGTCAATTTGTGCTCTGTCCAAAACAGTCTATTGGAGAAAAAAATATTTTGATTTTATATCAAAATAAAATAACTCTGATTGTGATATTAATTGAAACAAAGAATTCCATTTATCATATTTAAAATAATATAGTCAATTTCCTTGGAATACTTACTTAGAAACGGCAAGTAAAACATGTGGATCATGTTCACAACGTTTCAGAGCATCCACACTTTTAGTTTTACGTTGTGGTCGGTTTTCCATGAAAATAGCTTCAGCCCACAGAATTCCAGAGTTAGGACAATCCTGCATTGCTACAACAAATCATTTTAAAAATATTAAATGCAAATGTCGCTTATTTTATGATTCATTAAAAATTTCTCTTTCTTATGTTGAGATCGTAAAAAGTAATGTTTAAAAAAAAAAGTCAACAAATTAAGTTTAGTTAGTTAAACAAAATTAGTTAATTAATTAGTAAACTAATGTTCTGTTTAATTAATTAGTTAAACAAAAGTGAACAAATATCACGATTATTTTATTTATTAATTTTAATTTATTAAAATAATAAATTAATTAAAATTTAAAAGTGAGTGCAATTACACTACATATCTACACTTCTTTGTAATGCATGACATTAAAAGTAATTTGAAATTTCAAAAGAAAATAATCAATTTTTTAAGCCATTCAAAGGCAGTTTGCCTTTTATATTAGAGGTACACAGTGATTTTCAGTATTTTCACAACTATAAGCATTTTGTTTCTAATTAGAAATGATTATTTCAAAACTTCTAAATCAAGGAATAGGTCAATGAGGAACCTATAGATAAGTAAATAGCTATCCATTAGTCTTAAGGCTGTTTTAGACATGCCATTTCCGCAGACGATCTGTACAACGTTGGATGGCAATCGGGTGATGGCCAAGAGATTGCCTCTGTTGCTCTAATATAGAACAGTTCTATTTTCAAAGGCGATTGCCACCCATCTGTAGTAGCAATCTGATATCAGCACACCTGGTGTCGAATTGTAGAACTTGAAGTCCAATTGCATTTGTTATTTTTTTTTTTTTTTTTTTATTTATTTATTTATATAATTTGAGTTTTTTTACAGTCCTACTAGGGAAATTTCCCTGTCAGTAGGTTCTGGAGTTTTATAGTTACAATCTGATTAATTTATGGTTGATAATATGATGCAAAATACATGTAATCTACATATCTACACAGTACAATCAATAAAATGTAAAGCATTTAGGAACATTCACTCTAGTATGAAGATGCAGACATGTGTATATGTCTCTGTGTATATGTATAATTTACACACACAGGAGCGTAAATACACATATGTGCATGTTCAGACTTATATATGTTACATTAAAATTATAAAAGTTCAAGAATAAGAGGATATATATTTAAATGTAATTTAAATATTTACATATAGTACAGATATACCTTAATATTATAAAAGTTCAAGAATAAGAGGATATGTATTTAAATGTAAATTGAAAATAGTTACATATGGTACGGATATACATTAATATTATAAAAGTTCAAGAATACGAGGATAAGTATTTAAATGTTTCTACTCGCTACAACTTCCTGTTTGTTTGTTTGGTTTTTTTTTTTTGTTTGTTTTTTTTTTATAACCAATGCTGTAGTTGGTTAGGTAGGTGCTTTTAAGGAAGTTCTAGAGAGATAAAAGAGAGATATTTTCTGGAGTTTGGATTTTAAAGATATGTACTTATTTAAGCCATTTTATTTTGTTTTCTGTGATGTAATTAAAGAGTTTTCTTTTTAACTCTTTAAAATTTGTTAGGTTGGTTAGATTTTTGTCAAATTGATTAAATATGTTTACAATTGTTTTACTTTTTAATCTTAATCCGTAGTTATTTCGGGGTTGTTCAAATTTTGGTTTATTATAGAAGTTGTTTCTGGTAGGATAGTGCGTTGTGCATTCGGTGTTATTCAGAAGAGTAAAATAATTCTTTAGTGTAATTGTGTATATTATTTTTTGTTGTGGATATAATATTTTGTGCTTTTTTAGGATATCAAGTTTTTCAGAGCGTGACATTTGCTTGAAATTAGGGAAGATTAGATTTAGTATGTTATCTATTGATTTGTCTATTAAGTCTATTTCGTTCTTGTTTGCATGTATCCAGTTAATTATGCCATAGTTTAATGTTGAGTCAACAAAAGCTTTATAAATTAAGATTTTTGCTTTTAAAGAAAAAGAATTTTTAATTTTGTTGAAAATGTAAGTGTAAGTGTTGAGTTTTTTGAGTATTGAGATTATGTGAATATGCCATGTAAATTTATTGTCAATATGAATACCAAGATATTTGCAATTGTTTATGTTTTCTAATACTTCACATCTGCAATTAACGGTTTGTTCATTGTCTTTGTGTAGACACTCAAATGTGTGTATTTTTAAGCTTGGTATGGTGCTTACGCTTTTGTTTTTAGTTTTGATTACCATGAAGTTTGTTTTTGCATGGTTTATTTCCATTTTGTAGTCATGGGTCCACTTGACAATTTGATCTAAGTCGTATTGAGTTCTTTGAAGAATAGTCTCCATTTCATCGGAAGCATTTATTATTATGAGGTCGTCTGCGTAGGCAAACGCTTTGGAGTATTTGAGTGTCGTGAATATTGTATTCGTATAAATTAAGAATAATAACGGACCAAGATTAGATCCTTGAGGGATTCCTGTTTTTAATTTGTAGAACTTACTTAGATTGTTCTTAATGGATATCTTGAATTTTCTATTTTTTAAATAGTTACTTATCAATTTTTGTGCGTTACCTCGAATGCCATGTTTTTCTAATTCTTTTATCAATATGGCATGATTTAAGCAGTCAAAGGCTTTTTTAAAGTCTATAAACACAATGGACAATATTTTGCTTTTGTTTAAATTAGCGTTTATGTACTCGTTAAAGTCGTCTAATAAGTTTGTTGTACTGGAATTTTTTTGATAGGCGTACTGGTTAGTGTTTATAGTTTTATTTTTTTCTATGAAATTGTATATGGTGTTTGTTATATGTGATTCGAAGATTTTGGAGATGTTAGGTAAGATTGATATAGGACGGTAGTTGATTATCGAAGTTTTTTTCCCACTTTTGTAAATGGGGATGATTTTTGCCCATTTCCATTTTTCTGGGAACTTACATGTTTTTATGATTTGTTTTGAGATTTCGCAGATGATTTCTGTATACGACTCGATGTGTTCTTTGATTTCCTCTATAGGTATTTTGTCCAGTCCAACTGATTTACTTGATTTCATATTGATTAAAATTCTATTCACATCATTTGGAGACATTTCATTTAGTACTATAGAGCCTGAAGGTGTGTTGAGGTTATAATTTAGGAAATTGATGTTACATTTGCATTCTTTTATGTTGCCAATATTGCCAAAATGTACTCCAAAATCTTCTAGTGTTTTGTCTGTGCCTTGCTTATTTATGATATAAGATAAATTATTGCCTGTGTTTTCTTTTTTCCTTGTATTTATTGTATCGTTTATTATTTTCCAGTATTCTTTATTATTGTTGTAGTTTTTTTCAAGCTGGTCAGAGTAATATTTTTCTTTGGTTTTTTTTATTAAATTCATTGTTAAATTCCTGACCTTTTTGTATTCAAGGGCGTATGCAATGTTCGTTTTATTGTTTTTGTGTTTTTTATACAGCTGATCTTTTTCTTTAATGAGTTTATAAATCTGATCTGTCATCCATATTTGTTTGAATTTTTGGTTCTGATTTTTCTTTGCATTTGCCAAATCACTATCATTTGTATTGATGTGTTGTCTTGTGTTCTTGCAGGATTTGTAGCGAATTTTATAAAAGTGTTTGAGAGTTTTGTTTACATCATGATAGTGTGAGGTATGTTGTTTTTCTAACAACTTACTTATTTGTGAATTGAAGTAGGCAACGTCAGATATAGGCATAATTAATTTCTGCTTAATTTTTCTTTCGTTGTTGGTGGGAAAGTTAATTTTGGTATTTGATAATTTGATAAGTATCATATTATGATCTGAGATATTGTTATCAATTACATAACCTGTCTGTTTAATCTAAATTACTAACTACAAAATTGATTGTCATGAACAGAAATCATCATTTCACATTGTTTTCATGGATACTTCCAGAAAAATCTTCATTATTAACCAAAATCATAATAGAAGTCCATCTGAAAATCTGAAGTGGCAGGCCGATTGAATGCTCAAAAACATATCATTGCTGGTCATTATTCAACAAGCAATATCGAAACTGAAACCAAAGAATTACAAAAAGATAAAAAGTGAAATACATATTTCCTGTTTTAATTGATTAGAAAGATTCTCTTGCCTATTGATAAATTGAAGAAACGACTTTCATACAAATTAACAAGTATAAATTTTCTGGCAAAGTTTTAAAGCTTTTTATTCATTGGCATTGCCTACTGTAATGGCACATCTAAAACAGTCTTTAAAATGAAGAACAAGACAGATTAATTACAATCTCATTTAAAATTGGTGGCAACGCTACTGACAAAATGGACTTTTATTTGCAATTAAAAATAACATTTTTACTAATACCTAAAGTTCGCTGAATAATTAATGTTCACTTATGTTAAGTATCAATATTTACCTTTAGCCATTAAATTGTGAGCAATATCTTTTAAATTGGCTTGAAGTTCAATCCTCACAGCTTCTAACCACAGTTCTGCATTCTGAGGATTACGTAAGCGAGCTTTCTCCATGACAGAACGGGCTTTGATCAACATATTATTCTGCACTTCTAAACCAGCTAAAAGGCGCCAAAGAGGAATGGCTGTTGGACATTTCTTCAGCTAAAAATAAAACAGCAAATGAAAGATTACTCACAACTACTGTGCTTTTATTTACAAAAATCATTTCAGTTGCATTCTGAAGAATAAACGTACAACAGAGGAATATCAGAAAGAAATATTTTTACTTACTCCTTCATTATAAGCATCTCGAGCCTTGTCTAAGTTTCCTTCCTGTTCTTCTATTTGGCCTTTCATCATCCAAAGCTTTAAGTGAGGTAATATAACAAAAATGTGTTATTAATAAGGATCATTTGAAATTCAGATTAAAATGCAATTATGTAAACAAGCCCAATCAAGGTAACATATTTTGCTCATATTTAACAAAAAAGTAGTATTCTTACTTTTGCAAAATCTGGATAAAGTTTTACTGCTTCATCTAACAGTGCTTTGGCATTATCTAAATCAACCAAAGCCCATTCTAATTTAACAGATTTCATCATAACCTGCAATAAAGAGAAAATACAATATACAAAGGAATCTAGACTTTGATTATTTTAATTGAACAAATGAATATATGGAAGAAGAAAAAAGAAAATTGTAATTTTTATAGCCTAGAAGACGGCTCATCATTTTTTGTGTAGAAGCCTGATTGTTACCCTTATCAAAAAACCTATTTTATTAAGATGTAAATAAATTCACTTAATTGTAAAGTATATCAAAGTAATGTTTAATAAGTAATGTTTATTAATTATTTTATGGATGAAATCTCACTGCCCTACAGAATCTATAAACAGATTCCTGTGGACTTGGATTTCATTACTGTAATGAATCTGTGTTAAAGCAATTCATAAGTTGCGAGTTTATTATACAAAAGAAAATATTTCCAAGATGCAGTCCATGAACACCATTTGCAAAGTTTCATAAAATTCTTCACAATAGCTGTCTTTTCCATTTTCAATTCCTCAATGATGTTTAGGTTATTCCTTTAGGAGCTTTCAGATAAATAATAATTTGCTTCAAATCTGATGATGAGGGTAGCAAATTCTAAGTCCATCATACCAGTCAGAGTTTTGATTACTCTATGACTCATGCTCACTCTTAGAACTAATGAATGACAAGTAACATATTAGGTCTTCTTCACGTGTGCTGGAAAAATGCTTCTACAACTTCTAAAAGTACTCTCAGTGATCCAAATAAGCTGCTTATTAATAAAGCCACAAAGATGAAAATTTGCTTTTATTGAGTGCACAATGGTAGCTTCTACGCTCCTTTCTCCTCTAAACAGGTCCTAGGGTCTACTCACCCCTTTGTAGAATGGGTACCAGGTTTCTTTTCCGGTGGTTAAAGGATGGCAGGCATTGGGCTGATCACCCGACCTCAACTTAGTCCCGTTGGTCACGGAACGTCAGGAGCCTTACCCCCCGACCCCAAGGACCACATAGGTCTGTTGTGGGACACTTTAACTTAACATGCAACATCTTACCATTCAACTTCCTCATTTTCTTCTCTGTTTGTACATGGATCAAGCTAAATGGCTGAACTGATTCCTCAAAATTTGGTATGATGCTTATTTAAGGCCCAACTTAGAACAAGAGTATAAGTATTTTGGTCTCAATGTTCCAAAATACCCCCTTCCTCCCAATCATTATAAGTTCAGTCACTATACAGCTGAGCACAAACCCAGTTTTATACATTATGGCAAGCTGACAAACTATTATTAAAAACTCAAAAATTAATTCACAAAAGATGATTTCTTTTATTATTTTTTTCACTCATTCCTTGCTGCAACTGAAATTGAGTGTAGAAAATTCTAAAAAAAACAAAAAAACATTATAATAATAATTAAATCGTTATTTTTTTTATATAATAACAATGTTTTACAAAGTTATATTACATAGGGTTTGTTCAGATATGTCAACTACAGTTGATGGTTGACAGTGGATGGTTGAGATGCGAATATGAGAGTTGATACAAACCTGAGTATCTGAACACTCCAGTTGACGCTATCATTGGATTGTATATTTTGGTTAATTTCAGTTTTAACAAAAATTTAGAAAGACGAGGAGAATGAACAATTTGATATAAGCAGTAGGCTATGCAAAAAACATTTATTGGACAACAACAGGCAATTTCACAGCAAATCTAGTCCACACATCATAATCGAACAGCGAATCGAGAAAAGTGCCCTCTCTTGAATATCAACTACAATACAACTACAACCACAATATAAATATATATTGTACAAAATCACCATCTTGGTTGACAGGATCAACCTGCTTTTAAAATTTGTAATGAATTCTCTGTATTAGGGAATAGGTTTATAAAGCTTATTCCTAACCGTCTGAAGAAGTGCTCTTGATTAAACAGTACAAAATATCACGGATATTAAAGTTTTTTAGAGATGATAATGTGTTGATGTGAAGATTTTTAGAACATCAATCTGCTTTCTCGATGATTGATGTAGTTGACCAACCAGCGCCAACTGAGTCGATGTCAACCGGCATATCTGAACGACATACAGTTGATCAACTGTAGTATCTGAACAGCCAGTTGCTCAATCTCTCAACCAGTTGATGTCAACCGGGCATATCCAAACACACCGATAATTCTTAATTAAGAATTAAATTCTTCAACTTGAAGTTCTAAATTTTCACTGTAGTAATCAATGAAAAAAAAAATTAGAATTTACAAGTAATTTAGTAAATTTAACCATTAATTTAACTGAAACTTCACTGTGATTAGATTATTAGAAAATGTAATATTTGCATTAAATGAAAATAAATTATTAGAATACTTGAAACACATTATACATCTTAATTTATCTTACCCTTGGTGTTGGAGCACTTCCTCTAGCTTTAGCAAGCAAACGTCGTGCTCTTTCAAATTCATTGTTCTCACTCTCTAACTTAACGGCTGCTAACCAAATCTCCTCGCTGTTGGGATTAGCTTGAAATGCTAATGACAAGATACTTCTAGCTGCTGGCACATCACCCTGTATAATCAAATCAGAAAATTAATATTTCAATTTAAATTAAATTAATATTAAATATGGAACAATGCAAATTATGTAATTAACTACTCTTCTAAATTAAAGGACCATTCAAATAGAAAATCAATGAAACATATTTCTTTTTTTTCCCTTGTATATGCACGTTAAAATTCCTTATCGTATATTTCTTTTGTACTGCATACAGTGCAAAAGTGTTCACTGAGGACTAAGTGAAGAAATGGTTGACATAAGATGAATTAGTATACATTCTACAAAGCTACAATCGTAGATATCCTTGTCCAGCAGAACAAACCTTCTTTTTTATTCTACTTTTTCTAACACAATGTCTGATTTGAAATGAAAGGCAAGACTTTTTCTTGAAAGTTTTCCTATCACATAAGTGAAAACAAAAAACAAATGTAAAAAAAAAGTCTCTCTTTTGGAAGCAAAGGTGACTTTTTACGCTTTGTTGGATTTGTCATCAAGGGAGGGTGGATAGGGCTGATGAGTCTCTAATAAGGGCAAAATAGCCATTCCCGTTTCGCTTTGTTGACAAACTCAAAGGCATAATTTGTTTACTTGCATACAGTATTTGGTTTTCATTTCTTAAAAGCAAATGTACTGTACAAGAAAGATCCATCTCCAAAGTTGTATTAAAAGAAAAGACAGAAGGTTGTTCTGGTTCTCTAGAAACTATTTCAATAAACAGTTAATGGCCTGTAGCATGCACATGCTTCACAATGCTGTAGAAGTCCATGTGCTATTCCATGTGGAAATCGCATATGCCTGGAGACGATGATGCCAAAGAAAATCGAGCCATTTTGGGAAGGCTATATTACTGCTCTTACCAATGCAAAGTATGGCTACTCTGCAATCAAAAGGCACATAAAAAGCATGGATTTAATGTGTCAAAGAAAGGAAACAATTTCCATAGCATGATACCAATAATACTCCAGATATGATTGGGAAAGTGAAGTCCCTGGTAGTGGGAAGTAATCCAGGAACTTGAGAGAGTTATTGCATTGAAGAAAGGGCCTTAGCTCTTACGACATTTTTTTAAATCCAAACACCAGTTGACTATGGTGTTCACAGTTGTTAGAGTTCATAAGCTGCAGCCGCAACACATTTCAGAGCACCAAATAAACAGTAGAAAACTATGAGCGCCACCTATCAGAAGAAAAATGGAAATTCAGAGTTACATTAGATGAAGCATACGTTTACCTTAATGACTGCAGCAAACCCCGAGCAATTTACTACCATCAAAGGGTGACAAAAATTTTCAAAGATGGTAATACAGAATGCAAAGAAACTTTTTTGAAGGGATTCATCATTATCTCAGGATATGGCTTTAAGGCCAAGTTAAACATTCGTTGTCTCGAACAAAATGCAAAGATTAACTCCCACTTCTATCAAACTAATGTTCTGGACACAATTTATTGAAATGACCATGGTCAAGACACAATATGGTATATGGTCAAGACACAAACAAAATATGGCTCCATACCTCCAGTCAGACCTCTGCTTCAATCTGTTTGTTTCTGGACAGATGGAACAGGAATCAGGAATAGAGGCTGTGTCATTCTTATAAAATCACCAGATGTTGCGCCAATGGATTTTTGAGAATTTGGACTAGGAAATGAGCACTAGGAAACTGGTGTCCCGCACAATAAATGGTCCTGGAAAGCTTGTCGAAATATTGGACAAAAATTTATATGACGGTACTCTGCAACAGTCTGCTTCAATGGAAATTATGATGCAGAGCAACAGTAGCAGTAAAGGACTAAAGTTGAACATCACTGGCGGTGGAGACATGGGTTTTCTGCAGCAATGTATCACTGAAATTAGTTTCCAGAGATATGAAACAACCCTGCTGCATTTGAGCAAACATCCTATCAAGCACCTATTAATAGGACATTTGTGCAAATATTAGTTTTTATTTTATCTTTCATATATATGGTTGACCAGGATAGAAGTTATCATAACACTCCCTTATCCTTCCCTCACATATTACATAATGTTGTGAAAATAATGATAATAATAATAATAATAAAAAAAACACTATATAGTAAAATTTAAGCATCAATAAGATATTTAGCAGTAACTTACAGCTAGCCATTTTGATTTTGCTCCCATTAACCATAAAACTTCCGCTTTAGGACAATGAGCAACAGCTCTCTGAAGCAAAGTCTCCAGGGATTCTCGACTGCCATGATTCTTTTCAAAATATGCTGCTCTGAGCCAAATGGATTTCTTGCTTGGAAAAACAGATAACGCATATGCATATACAGCACGAGCACATTCATACGCTCCTTGGGTTGCACACTGAAATAAAGGAAATGAACATTGTAAATAGAAATACTATTGAAAAATGGAAAAAAGAAAACAATGTTGCTGAAAATAGGAAGAAACATAGAACACAAATGCCAATGGATCATCTTTTTTTTAGTTAGGAAATGTCAAATTGTTAAAAAGCCAAGATTTTTTAAATATTATTAAATTTGAAAAAAAGAAAATAATGTTAAAAAAAATTAACTATTGCAGAGGAAACAAATGACAACCACTTTTTTTTTAATCTTAGGAGAAGACTATTGTGAGGAAGCACAAGTGCTCATGTAATATTTAAGTGCAGATTCAGACGAAGTAATTCAGAATTTAAAATTAAATGATTTATAGCAATCACAGGTACTACAAAATAATAAAAAAGTAAAATAGCATCAGATCCTGTTCCTTACTGATTCTGCATCTTCCATCCATGTATGTTTACGATCTTCATCTTCTACTCCTACACTGATAACTGTACGGACAATTGCTTGACAAGTCAGAACAGATCCTGCCTTCTCACACTCCACTGCATCCTTAATCCACTGCTCTCTGTTAATTTCAACCATATTGGCTCGCAGAGAGGAGATTGCTGAAATAATAATAATAATAATAATAACAATAAACTATCTTTGTCATAATATATAAGGCAAAGCATCAAAATCAATTTGATGTATTTTAATGAACAAAAATATTCTGCTGTATTAGCTTTGTCTTAAGGTAATAATATTACTGTCCTACAAGCAAAGACTAAAGAATTTTCCAAAAAAGAAGCACTTATATTTCATATTTCTTTCTAAATATGTCTTTTCTATGTCTCATTTTACACAATTAAGTCATTTTAAAGTGATTTTCAAAGAATTTCAAATTAAATTAATGTATTCATTTATCATAAATTTTAAAATTTTAACTAAAAACTAAAATATGCAAAAACATATATAATCATTTATATAT
>JAFIDM010000001.1:33709161-33729399 GCA_023159025.1 Thereuonema tuberculata
ATGTGCAAACTGGAGATAAAGGGAAAACTGAAAATGATTCCTCCAAGTGATCTCTCAAGCTTCAAATATAGAACACGAATGAAAGGAAAATCTATACCAACCTAAGATTTTAAAGTGAGACCAATGTGGTGCACTCTGAAGTTCATACAACAGCAATTAGATCACTCAACCATAAGTACTGTGAAAAGCAAAAGGATTTGAAACTATTCATCAATGATATGAGAGTCCCAAGGATTGAGTTACCACTGGATTAAATTGATTCTCTTATCATTATTCATGTTTTTTCTGGAGCATTTTTCAGCTCAATATTAATTATAAGCTACAATTATGATTTTGGGTGCACCATTTTCCAAAGGCATTTTTTGTAGCTACTACCAGCTGAAGGAAAGCAGACAAAGGAGTAAACATCCATCCAGTACCAGGATTCAGAAACACATCAGCATTGTGGAGGGCAGCAGCCTTGACACAAGACTGTGCCTGAACGATATTAAATCGATTAATGAGAAGAAAAGATAAAACTAAATTTGTTAATTTGACAGGAAAATTTCAAACTAAATCAGATATGTATTTATGTATGTTTCCAGTGCTGTCTTTAAACAATATTGGAATGTTGCACTTACAGCGTGACAATCAGAGAAATAAAAAGCATTCCTCTTTCAAAACAAACTGCATCTACTAAGAATTATCTATAATTTCTCACCTCATCGTAATTGGAATCGTTCAAATCTTCATCATCATCTTCCTCTTCTTTTTGTTGTTCCTGTTGCTTTTTACGTTTGCTAGGTGGTGCATGGCGATCATCACTGAAATGTATATTGATTTGAATTAAAATTTATTACATCATATTGCAACAACGGATATCACTTTAATGTCTAGTCAAATATATATACATATATAATATATATAGATTAAAGAATAAAACCTAACTTACGAGACATCATTGGCATCTCTTGCAGGACCAATATCAGATCGAGTGGTGAAGCCAGTGGCTCTGGAATAAAGGAAAAACTCTTTGAAATTAAACAGTTAAAACAGGAAATTTTCTTGAATGTAATTTTGAATGATTTATTTCAAATTCTAATATTGTACAAACAATCCATTTCTTGGGATTCAAAATAAAAAATATAACCTTTCTCAATGTGTAATGGTTATACTGACAAATACAATTTAGAATAACTTAAATTCTCTATAGATGGCAAGATTTTTTGTAACCAATTTTATGAAATTTAATGTTCTGCATTAAAAATATTTTATTAAAAAATTTAACTTATGAATAGTGATCCCTACATTTAAGCCATTTCATAAAAGCAGTAAAAGCAAGATACCATAAGCTATTTAATAGATTTCATACATGATTTATATTGTTTTATTAGGCTTAAAAAGAAATTTGACATTTATTTTATAAAAGTTAAATGTTCATCTTCTAAAGAATTTTGGTACGATTTTAATAACAGTGCAACCCTACTAAAAATCAGATACTTAATCTATAATCTATATACATAAAAGCGAGAAAGTTTGTTTATTTGTTCACTACACACTCCTAGGCCCTTTGACCGATCTGTTGACCAATTCACCCCAGGGTTGAAATCCCTGAAATAGCGTCTTGTATGCACCTGGTGGTGAATTTGAGAACTGCACAAATACTGTTGTGCAATAAATGGAACTAAAATATTGTTGTGCATAACAGCGCCACAAACCAAGTTGGTGGTAACAATTATAACTAAACTGTTGTTGTGCATAATAGCGCAACAGATTAATCTGTTGATAACATCTGGAACTAAAATATTGTTGAGCATAAATAGCAACAGGTTTATAGGGATAGATATAGATTTGTAATGATCAGATGTTTTTTCAAACTGGGGAAGGGTTTTTTTTATGAATTGGGATAGGGTTATAACGCTACAAAATTCAAATAACCTGGAACGAGGAGTTTAAATGAGAGAGAAAAGGGGAAAAAAAGGATAGAAAGTCATTTGTTCTCCAATCTCGATTTTAATTTCATATCTAGGAATCTCGACTTACAAAATTCAAATAACCTGGAACTATGGGTGTACATGGGAGGGAGGTGAGGGGATGGACAAACATTGTTGAAGGATACTTCTACGGGGTTTTCGGGATATATAGATTTGTAATAAAATCAGACCTTTGAGTTATTTTTTTTTTTTTGGTACCAACTGGGAAAGTTTCAAAATGATCTCGCAATTGCAATTTCTTTATCATCCACATCAGGACATTAATTTTTTTTAACCAGTACAAAAAATGGGTCTTTCAGCTAGTAATATATAAAGGTTTGTTGGTTTATGTGTTTGTTTGTTCGCTATACACTCTTAGGTCCTTTGACCTATCTGGACCAAACTTTGCAAAATTACTCTTTAGGACTCTGCGGAAAAACGGGCTACCTTGGAACCTGACATACCACCCCAGGGTTTAAGTCCTTGAAATAGCGCCACGTATGCACCTGGTGGCCACAATGAGAACTACACAAATATTGTTGTGCAATAATTGGAACTTAAATATTGCTCTGCACAATAGTGCCACATAGCAACCTGGTGTCGACAATTGGAACTAAATTATTGTTGTGCGTAATAGCACCACACACCCATCTGGTGGCGACAATGGGAACTACACAAATATTGTTCTACAACAATTCAGAACTAAAATATTGTTGTGCATAATAGCCACATATGCATCTGATAGTAACAATGAAAACTACACAAATATTAAGGTGCAACAATTGGAACTAAAACATTGTTGTGCATAACAGCTCCACATATGCTTCTGATAGAGGAAATGGAAACTATACAACATTGTGGTGCAACAATTTTTAAACTAAAACATTGTTGTGCATAATAGCCATATATGCACCTGGTGGCAACAATGGAAACTACATAAATATTGTTGTGCAACAATTGGAACTAAAATATTGTTCTGTCTAATAGCAAGGGTTTTTGGGATAGATATAGATTTATAAAGATCAGATGATTTTTTTGCAAACTCGAAAAGGTTTGAAGTGATAGGGTTATGACGTTACAAAATTCAAATAACCTGGAACTAAGGGTGGGAAGTCTTATATTTCTATGATCTCAATATTAATTTCATATCTAGGAATCTTGAGCTACAAAATTCAAAAAAATTGGAACTATGAGTGTATACAGGAGGGCGGTGCGGGGATGGGAAAACATTGTTGAAGGATACTTCTATAGGGTTTTCGGGATAGATATAGATTTCCAGTGAAATCAGACCTTTTGAGTTATTTTTGTACCAACTGGGAAAGTTTCAAAGTGATCTCACAATTGCAATTTCTTTATCATCCACATTCGGACATTTGTTTTTTGTAACCCGAGCAAGTCTTTTTGAAACATCTGGAAATGAAAGATGTCAACATGAAAAGTTTTATGATATACAAGGTGACTGGTAAGTCAACGTATTCATTTGAGGGTGTGATAGTAGAGCTCATTTGCAATTGATTTAACCATAATATCCATTATGCAAAACTCATTAGTTTGTGAGATAGGTTAATTTTTGTGTTTGTTTACAAATGTAGTCCTAAGTAGTACAGTAGCAAAAATAAAAAATAGAATCCAGCCTTTTCTTGTAATATGTCCGTTTCCCTCGTTAGTTTACACAGTCATACTGTTAATGTAGCAAGCAGTATGTTAAAAATTTCAATATATGATTAAAATACAAGAGCTAAAGCCTACACTTGTTGTAAAAACCTTCAACACAATTGTAAATTCAAGTGGATTTATTTCTGAAATTTGATAATACAATAAACAATTGGTATCTCATCCAAAAGGTAATTAAAACTGGGAAGCTTTTAAAGTCATTTGTATGTTTACTGGTAGACCTAAAAGTGATGTCTGCTGTAATAAAGTATTCTCTCTCCTCCAGCCAAAAGTGATGGTCCTTTATTTCTTTCTTTTCTAATTTTTGAAAATGTAAACAATATTAATGTCTCTTTAAAACAGTTAAAGGATCCCATTTTACAAGCCATGTAGGTCTCTTTGGGACAGTCTCGGTATAGGACCAATGGGATAAAGTTAGAGTCAGATGGCCAGTCCAATGCCCTCCCACCTTTTACCTTAGGAATATTTATTATTTTATTTATTTATTCAATTATTGCTTTTTTATTTTCCACAGAATGGCCTTAGAGCTAAATTTGATGTGTGGTTCTAAAAGATGAAACAAAATGTATCAGGGTCATTCCATGCCAAGTGGTCTAAACGTTCCCGCCATCATGTCTCCAATTTTGTTCCAATTTTAGCTGTAGCACTAGTAAGGTGTTAAACTAAGTTTCCCAAAATTTGAGGTCCCAAGCTGCAATAGTTGTTGATCTAGACCCCCTATCTGATGGGTAGTCGGTCCATGTTCGCGCAACATTGAACAAAATGCCACTTTTGGGGTCTAATAAAATTGAAAGTAACTTATAGAAATGGCTAAAAAGTTGAGATCCTGTACAATTTTTCCTGCTGATTCCAATAAAATTAATTTTAACATTATGGATGCAAAATTCAGTCAAACAAGTTGACACAAAAGTGTGTATAAAAATTTGTTGTGACTTATCACAACAAATTTTGACCAATATTCAGACTCCAACAACTTCCAGGCAAAAAAGATATGGAGTTGAAATTTTGAACAAGCACTATGCCTGGGCTTAACATGTTACTGCCAAATTTGCAACTATCTAGCATCTATAGTCACCCTGCAGGATCTCTTCAAATTTGGCACTGTTGGCACGCATGGTAAAATTTACCAAAGTTTAAAGCCAATTATTAAAAAATAGTCTCCCTGAATCTGCTTGTGAATTTGTATCATCTGAAAGAGAAAACTTTGCTCTACAAGACTGATGTATTTTTGTTTTGCAATGCGACCATTAAGTAGCCATGTAGGCAGGTCAAAGTATGTTAAATTTTGTGTGTGGGTGACATATTGCATCCTGATTATGGTATGTTTACTGCAGGATCCCATGCCTGATTGTGGCTATCTTTGCTTCAGGAAAATTTTTATCTTTGCAATTTCTATGAATTTGAGTCTTCATAGTCACTTAAAATTATTGATATAATTATAAATTCATTTGCACTTCATTTAGGGTCAATCCATACCAAAAGGTCTAGCACTGGTTGCTCGACCATTTTTAAAAAAATTGATTTTCTTACTGTTGTTACCCGTATACATGAGTACTTCAAAACAGGCATTTTTTTTTTTATTATTTGATTTCGTTTAAAAATGGCGTCCATTTTTGTTTTAGGGTTTCTGGCATTTTGGCCTTTGCAGACAGTTGCGGTAATTTTGATAACTCAGCTAAAAAAAATGATAGAAAGTTGTGGTAAAAAAACATTATTTTCAGCACATTCTAAACTACATTTTACGTCCTATCCCTTTTTACCATATCTCTAATACAAATGGCTGAAATTTAGAACTGAAACTGATATTCACTTTTGAACAAAAATCAAAGTTCCGGGTTTTTTTTTGAGCAGGAAGGAATGAAATAGCAAAGCTATAAATTTTTTTGAGAAAAGATATACATCCAAAGGTTTAGCAAAAAATATTTCAGCTCTGTTACTGGCTTCCTAATTAAGTTACAGCGCTTTAAAAATATAATTTTTTCAATTTTTTCAAAGTTTGAGCCCCAATATCTCTGATGAGGGACCTAATAAAAATTTGATATTTACAGTATAACTTTATGAGAGGTATCTGTGAAAAAATTTTGAGTTTGATATTTGAGTTAGATTGAGAATCGTAAGCTTTAAGCTGAATAATCATTGCCCAGGTTCGCCAAAGGCGACAGCTCACATTGTACCAGCAGAAAAGGACAAAACACAGAAAGAAAAAGTTACATCCATGCTGATACAGGGATCGAACCCAGGTTCCTTCTTGTTCGCACTCATTGTCGCAAATGTTTAACAGGCAAGTTGAATGCCATTAGCTGCATTTTTGAGGATTTTTTTTCCTTCCTACCGCTATTTCTTAAGTTGTTACAAATATGTAATTTAAAAAGTTCGAGCAGATGCACAGTACACTTACAGAATACAGTAGTAACGTATATTATATCTTTTGAGAGGCTTTTATTTTTTCTTCCACTATGAAAAAAGCTTAGATTGAAATCATACACTGAACTTCACAAGATGTATTAGACACATTTGGTCATCTATCAGACGTTTCCTAGTTCTAATGCAAACAAATACGTTAACGTATATAAAACGTTAATATATTTTAGAACATCTAATAGATGTTGTTTGTGTTTGTAGGGCTATGCACTTTCTGCTGTTGCACTGATCCCATATTTAATTTTATATCTGATGATCATTGTAACTATTGTGTTTTTTCAATATTGTATTCCTTACCCTCTGCCAACACCAGCAACATAACCAAGTGGAGCTGGAACCCCAATAAAATGTTTCTTCTTCTTGTTTACGAGGGCTGAAGGCGCAGCCATTTTGTAACTCTGGTGTTGTAGTGAAACAATAAATTTTATCCTTTTCTTTTTTAATGTTTAAATTCAGGCATATTTATTAAATATGACTTAAATATCATGTAACTAAATTATATTATAAAAATTATAAATCTTCTTCTTTAATTTAATTTCATTTATGACTATAGTAAATTAGGGAAATGTTATTCTCTGACATTGGAACTTGACGTCATCCTCCATCGAAAGATAAACAAAATGGCTTCTCATCATCGACAAACCAGTGGGCATAGCACAAGGAAGAAAGTTCAGGTAAGATTCTCTTCAGATTCTGAACATAAAAGCTAGAAAATCAGTTTCTATATGATTTATAGTGATGTAAATCATAATTCGATTTCACAATTTTCAGAAAGCTTTTATTTTGAGATCTAAGAAAGGTTTTTCTTCGATTATTCTATGGAATATCTTGTATTGTTTTGGAAGAAATAAAACAATGTTTTATAGAAATTTATCCTCAGAATGACCTAAAACTCAACTATTTTATCAGCTAATTCAGCTGAACACTCTTTTTTTCATTTTCTCGTTCTTTTTTCTTAATTTAAAGATGTATGAAACTCGGAAACACACTGACATTTTGACAACCGGTGTCCATTGAAGCCCCCTTTTTTTATTCATTTACTTAGAATGTTAAATTCATATGAAAATTGACTTCAAGATTAATCGATATTTTGTTTTTCTTACATTTCTTCCAATTGTTTACGTTTCCACTTCAATTATCGATTAGTTGAAGAAGGTTTTTCATTTTTGGTTTGCTAATTTGCTTCGGAAAACAAATGTATTGATGTTAATTGTATTGAAACAAATCCAAACTTTTTTTTTTTGCTTAAGCTTAATTTGTTATTTTACTATTTTGAAAATTAATGAAAGAATTCAAATTTGCAAATACTTAATAATGCATACTTAATATCTGAAAGTTGCGTAGTTTTTTGTATTCCTAGGATATTTCCAGAATAATAGCTATCTGAAATTCGTATTTTTTTATTTATTTATTTTCATCGTTTAGATATTTTTATTATAATAGTTTTATTTTGCTGATCGTTAACTCGTTATTATTTAAAACTTGAAAAAAAAAACAACTATATTTTACATTTAAAAAACCTTAAAAGTTTTATAAAGAAAAGAAAAGTCGGATATAGATCAATTTCACGCAAAAACCGTTTTTACTGATTACCTGTGATCTTATTATTATTTTTTTTTTCCATTATTTTTCTAAAAGTAAAATTATTATACAATTTTGATTATTTAAAAAAAAGAAAAAAAAGATTCGTTTAAACCAATAACTTCATAAAAAAAAGAGAAATTTATGCTTCCTGTTTTCTTCAGTTTTTTTTTTTTTTTTTTAAATTCTTGCATCTACCAAATTTAGTTTTTAAAATAGTGTATCTAAATTTATAAAGAATTCTGATCAGCATTGGTAACTTCTGTTTTTTAATGAAATTCTGTAATTACAATACTTTTAATTCAAAAAAAAATCCCAAAAGTAATAAATTAGGCGGAATTACTTGCCATTCAAGTGAGACAATAAAAAAAATTAAATTTTATATTATTTTGAACCATTTCTTTGGGATTCAGGGTGGCCGGGAAGTTCCCTTACCCCCTATTATATTATTATTATTATATTAAGGGGTACAGGAACTTCCCAGCGAGCCTGCTATTACAAATACTATCAGTAAGTAATTGTTGATAGTGAATCTCTTTAAAACTCCTTTATTCTTATCATGAACGACATTTAGATTGAGACTAAAACAGAATCCAGATGTAAATAGAATTTATCTCTTGTTGAGTCTTGATGAACTTTCTGATGATGATAACCTATGTTACAAATGCTTTAAGAATGCAATGATGATAACTTGTTTTCTGTTAGCTTTTGATCTTTAAAGATAAATCTTTAAGGAATTAAAAACTTTTACGATTTGAAGTAAAGAAACTACGGTAAGCAATTTCTTGGAAGAAAAAGTGGTTCGTATATCTATTGGATGTACCTATTAAGAGTCAAATTTTCTGATATAGATACATTCAAGTGATCTACAGGTCATTTACTATATAAAGAGAAGCATCATCATCTAAATATGTAGGGTGACCGGGAAGTTCCCGTACCTCTTAATATAATAATAACATAATAGGTGTACGAGAACTTCCCGGCCACCCTGTACTGGCATAAAGCATATATCATATGTTATAATGGATTAACCATTAATTCACAACCTTCTAATCAAGGAAGAGTATTATAGAATAAAATAAAATTCCCTTGGTTATAGCATGATACTCTGCATCATACCGAGGGTATAAAATCAGGAGAAAGAGAGACACCTCATGATTGTTGATGATCATCAGCCAGGAGTAACCAGTAAACTGAAAACTTTCGTGATGGAGGTTAAGAGGAATAATTATGAAAATTGATTCCCTGCCTTATTATTGTATTTATTAAAATGTATTGTCGTATTGAAAAAAATTATAGTGGTCATGAAAAATATTAACTTTCTTTTCCTGCTGTACTAAGAAAGATTTGTATCCTAGGGTTAATTATCATAAAATATTCTTTCTTTTCCATTGGTATAATTACAGTAAGCAACTTAATATTATCTAGCAAAAATTAGTAATAATAATAATAATAATAATGATTAATAATTTTTCTGTAGTGTACATTTACTCCTTATAAACAAAGTTGATTTTTACAGTTTCTGAATTTTAAACACCATTTTATTTAGTAAAAAGAGTTAATGAAGCAAGCAGTGCATAAAAAAAAAATCACTGATTCATTATTGGCAAAAATTAGAATAAATTGAGCATAAAGGATAATGAAATCGTTATAAAGGGATAAGACATTAATAGTTTTGGACTGTGCTAAATCTGCAAATAAAGATTGATATCAATGCATACAGTATCAGACACCACGTTGTGGAGGGGTGGCGGATATTTTGCACACTGGTAATTAGATTACATGTCTTAATCCAGATTACTATAAGAGAAAAATAGAATCCCTGCTTCTTTTGTTTTTATCTAAATTCCAAATATTTTAGAATTCTATATTCCAAAATTCAGCAAAACACCATTCCTGATATTATATTATTTCTCATTGGTATTTCCAAACATAGGCTTTTATTTTGATAAAATACATTGCATTCAGCATCTCAAAGCATTCTTATAGAATTTGGCTTAAGAAATATATCGCCATTCATGAAGCTCATCAGTTCTTCTGTGTATTTTGTATGTAGGCTGACCTGTTAAGTAATCCCGACTCACAGTCTAAACTTTGTCATAGATAAGGTTCATTGCTTCTTTTGCTATCTAGCCCAATGTCTTTAATGATAATTTTCTTATCACATGTTTTCTGCACGCTAATGCAGAAATACACCAATGTGTAACTGCCAATATTTCTCATGTCTGAAATTCTAAATGGAGCATTAAATTGATACTTGGTTTTTAAATGCTTGTAAATAATAATAATTGATCAATGTTTACAACAGTCTGCTACATTACATCTTGGTTGAATGTCGTATTCTATAATGTCTTTCAATATTCAGACATTTTCCAAGTCACTGCAGTTACAAATTGAAGTTGATCATTGAATCAATTACTGTTTTTGTAACATACACTGGTCAAAACAATGATAATTCAGTCAAATTGTGTTTTTACCAGGAAAGTTGTTGGATAGATTTGATTTCTTCCATTCTATATGTTTTTTGGGGTGCTGAATCTGAATCTGAAGTTTGCTGACAAAATTTCGTGATGCAACATTGAAATAAATGCAAAAAAAAGGTAAAAAGTCTCATTGTTTGGCGATTTTTTGCTTATAACTCGAAAACTAATCAACTTTTCATAAATAACCTTCATATTCAAAATAAAAGTACATAAAATTTCCTATAAATTTCACTATTTAGGTTTTTTTCTCCGATAAACCATTCGGGCTCAAGCGCTAGTTGAAAATTGGTGTATTTTGACTGCAGAAACCCACTTTTTCCACTCCAAAACTCTAACTTATTATTAAAGGCTGCCAATTAGTGAATTCCTCCCAGTTCTCTGCACATATCTTATTTAGATGGTATATGTAAAAGTACGGGTCATTTTTTCAAAAATTACGTAATGCTAAAGTTATTTAATGAAGTCCGAAATTTTACAAATTCAGTTACAAAAAAGTTGAAATTCCAACAAAAAATCTTGAAAAATTATTACATATGATTATATGTTACATTATTATATGAGCCATAGTCATTTAGAGGGTCCTGGCTGAGGTTCTTTGAAAGCGGCGGATCCTGGCACAGGTTTGGGTTGTTATCGTCAGCATTAGGGCTTGTTCATCTGGAAAATGAAAGAGATGGTAAGAAAACAACAACTTATGATCATATCTTTGAGATATGATTATGAAATAGATTGTGAGATTAAACATACCTTCCGCATCGTGTAGCGTCTTTCTTCGGTCTCGTACCAGTGGCAGCCACTTTGAACCCTGCACCGGACTCGATACTCCGGCATATTTCTTGTAAATGTAAAAAAAGGCTGCCAATGCAATTGTGGATGCAGGAAGGCAGGCCTCCATTGCTCTTCGATCTGCAAATCATGCAAAGGGCTGTGTAAAAACGTCGAGCCCCCGGAAGACAGTATTGACATTGACGAAGAAGAGACCGAGATAATTATTAAAAAAATTTTTATGCAACATTACAATTTAATGCACATCATATGGTATGCTATTTATTTAATTTAAATAAATACTAATACACAATCTGTACAACAAAAAACAAAAAAATGAATTTTCAAGGGTAGTAGCTATTCTAGTAGGACATGTGGTCCTCAAATAAGGACCAAACTGAAAGTCTGTGGGCATGGAATTGATGAGGTTATCAAAGAAGGTTGGGGGGGGGGGGGTTCATCACTACTCATCATTGAGAGCTTTTTCCAGTTCACAAAGAGTCAGCAGAGGTGCTGGTCTACCAAGTGCTTCCCAGGCATGCTCAGTGTTAATATTAGATAATGGTCATCCTTGCTGTAGTTGCTCGTGGACGGTCTTGACCTTGCTTGAATCGATTTGACAGTAGGAACCCTTCATGACAGTCTCAGCCCTTCTGCTACTATCTGCTGTGTTAGACCTGCTTCCGGCCTGCCTGATTCCAGTAAATCATGCAGTTGAGATATCGTTCGAACCAAAGACTTCAAGAAACAAAATATCACAATAAGGGAACTCCTACGGTCTGCAACAACTTAACTTCCAAGCATGGCCAGAGATAGGAGTGTGTGTTACGGTTTGTCATTATACATCAGAAAAGAATCCTGAACAAAAATCTTAATTTAAATAAATACTAAGCTAATAATAATAACTTTACTAGTTGCGACCCATGAAATATTCACAGAAGTAAAACAAATTCCACATTTTTGAAAAACACAAGATTGAAAAAGATGTTCTAAGCTATTTTTCTTAGAAGCCATGACTTCCATAACAGCCCACATGTAATTTGAATATCGGCTTATTTGTTAAAATAATATTATAATATTGTTAAAATTAAAAAAAAATTAAAAATTGATTTACAACTTTCATAGTAGCCAGCACTGCAGTTTCTCATTATGAAACATAATGGCAACCTGCTGCCCTAAAAGAATAGGCTCATCGAAATTGAGGCAATATTAATGGAAGTAAAACAAATGCCATTTTTTGAAAAGCACAAGATTGAAAAAGATGCTGTAAGCTCATTTTTTAAAAGCCATGACTTCTGCAACAACCCATATATAATTTGAATGACTAAGCCAAATTTTGTTAGAATAAAAGAAAATAAAAACTTGATTTACCAGTTTCAACAATAATAATAACAATAACGAATTTCCAACAGCCAATACCAATAATCCTCTCTGGGCAACAATGATGGCTCGTGCTTCGTCGTTGTCCCCTACTTCGTTGAGCCGAAATTATGTAAAAACCGAGGTTTTACAAACTCTCTGATAAATTTTGACGCATGAACTTCATGCATTTCATTGTAAACTTCATTTATGTGGGAAATAAAATCTCAATACGCTGATAATAATTGTGGAATGGTGCTCCGTATCAGTGAAGTGGGACGGATATTAGAGATGCCATGTTTAAACATGAGCGTGACGTCATGCCTGACATGTTCCAACGCTGCACTGTGATTGGTTATTTCAAATTACAAATTTACAAAGATTGTACAACTTTTGCCTATTAATAGGATGATTTGGTGAATTGGATATAAAAGTGATATTTATAACATTGTTATATGTGAATTAATATCAGATAGAGATTTAAAAAATAACCAATAACGATGCACAGTAGGCATTTTAACAGTTTCAATCATGGCATTGTTTTCACTGACGTGATTGTTCACTGAAGTCCTGGTCAAGGAAAAGCTTTGAACAGTCAAGCGAAGCATAATATTGAATGTCATTGCAAACTTCGAATTGATAATCCTTCGAATTCCATTTTTTGCTCCAATGTGTTGTTGTTGTTGTTGTTGTTTTATTAAATTGATATAGAATAAAATAAAGCTTATTATTTTATTATTTATTTTTAAAGAGACTAGCTCTAAGGAAATACAAAATTCAGTATTTTAAAACATTATTTTTTTAATGTTAGTAAACTTCATTTTCTGCAATTCATAACAGTTAAATTTATAATAAAAATGATTACAGTTAAGGTTTAAAAATTATTTCCATGCTTATTAAACTATAAGTTGATGTGTCTACTGCACATGAATTTGGATATCAAGTCCTATTAATATTTACAATTCTATGATTCAGTATTTAGCATAGAAATTAAAAAATATTATAGATCCCAAATGTTTACGAAAGAAACCACCGTGCGCTCCAATGCAATTAAAGGATTAAACCTAAGCTGTTGCCTCCCCCCACAGGGGATGTAAATCAATCCATTGCTTAAGAATACTTTCTTCCCTTCTGTGGTGCAGTCACTCAACATTTATAATGTTTGGAAGTTCAAGTCGTCGCCAAATATAGAAACCTTCATTTTTATAATAATCTGTGATTTTATGCATTCTGGCATTACCGATGTTAATTTGCATATGAATATGCATGATTCTCCTGTCTACATCATACTTGATTTGCATTTCCCATGTTTCAGTAAGATAACATATGCTTGACTTGCAAAATGTCGCCAATGTCACATGCTCTCTTAATTGTTTTGCCAAGTGTAGAAAGCAGATTACTCAGTGCCCTCAAATCTATCTGCCAAGCTGAGAATGATTTCCTAACATCTCATTTCTCCATTGAACAATAATTTTTTTAGTACTTTTCCATTATCCGGACACCATATTCAAATTGCTTTATTAGAAGAGCACATAAGGACAATAGAATCGCTAAAATATTCAGGGTGTCTACAGAATCAGGGGAATCAGGGAATTATCAGGGAATTTTGTTATTCTGGAAAAAATCAGGGAATTATCAGGGAATTTTGCAATTATTACTTAAAATCAGGGAATTTTTTTGGTTGAGCAGATCGTTTTTTTTTTTTTTGGTTGAACAGATCCTTTTTTTTTTTTTTTTTTGGTTGAACAAATCAGGGAATTATCAGGGAATTTTAAAAGAAATTGTTCATGAAATGAGGGAAAAATCAGGGAATTTTTTTATTCAGATTTTGTAGACACCCTGATATTGGAAGTTGGAAGTTGAGTGTCATTTGAAGCCTTGTCCTTTCAAACCTCCAAATATTTTTGTGATTCTATTGCCCTTCTGTGGTGTTTTAGTGAAGGAATTTCTATACGGCATCCAGATAATGGAAAAATACCAATTTTTCTAAGCTATCAGTCCTTATACCTTTTATAATAAACAATAGGCAAGGCTTCGATAGCCCCATCACAGATAATTGAATTAGTTAAATCCACATACTTCATTTCACTGAGCCTCTCTCTCTCTCTCGATATATATATATCGAGGGTGGTTTGATAAGTTCTTGGAATCACCACCAGAGGGCAGCGCTAGCGCCACGAGTTTTTCACGTGATATTCATTCGACTGTTGCCTGTAAACACGTGTCAAGTCAGTGCTCTTGGAGGACAGCTGCGGCGGTTACGTGGCTCTATTGTTGTTCCCACGTAGTGATTTGTGAAAATGGACAAAGTCGAGATTCGAGCAGTGATTGAGTACTTCGTAAAGAAGGGTATGAAAGGAGAGGACATTCATGCCAATTTCCAGAATACACTGGGGGACTCTTCTCCTTCATATTCAACTGTTGCAAAGTGGACACACGAATTTAAATTCGGTCAGGAGAGCTTAGATGATGATTCACGCAGTGGTCGGCCAAGATGTGTCACTACCCGAGAAATCATTGCAAAAGTGCACAAAATGGTAATTGAGGATCGCCGATTGAAAGTGCGAGAGATTGCTCAAGCTTGCCAGATGTCATCTGAAAGGGTATATCACATTTTAAGTGAAGAATTACATATGAAAAAAATATCTGCAAAATGGGTGCCGCGACTCTTGATGCTGGATCAAAAACTCATAAAAATGGATATGTCGGAGCAATGCTTGGCTCGTTTTTGGAGAAACGAACAAGATTTTTTCGCCGTTTTGTGACTACAGATGAAACTTGGGTCCACTATTACATCTCAGAGACAAAATAACAGTCAAAGCAGTGGAAAAATGCTGATTCTCCGCCACCAAAGAAAGCAAAGACAGTTCATTCGGTCGGAAAGGTCATGGCATCAGTGTTCCTGGATGTGAAGGGGATTCTGTTTGTAGATTATCTTCCCAGCGGGAAAACAATTAATGGAGAATACTATGCTAACCTCCTGGACCAATTACAACCAAAGATACGCAAAAAAAGGCCAGGTTTAGCAAAGAAGAAAGTGATCTTCCATCAACACAATGCACACCCGCACACGTGCCGTCGTCATGGCAAAATTACACGCACTAAGGTATGAATTGTTGCCACACCCGCCGTTTTTGCCTGATATGGCTGCGTCAGACTTCCATCTCTTCCCAAAGCTGAAAATTTTTCTTGGTGGACGGAGATTCTCTTCAAAAGAAGAACTGATAGCTGAAGTTGACGGGAATTTTGCAGGCCTTGAGGAATCTCATTTTCGAGATGGGATGAAAGCATTGGACCATTGCTAGACAAAGTGCATTAATCTACAAGGAGACTACTTTGAAAAATAAAAAAGTTTTAGTGATGTACGTACTTTTTTTCTATTCCGTTCCGAGAACTTATCAAACCACCCTCGTACGTATCAGAATGGCACCAAATTTGCAGTACGTTATAATGACGCCGTGGGAAGGACATTCGTTGAGAGAAAAAATTAGTTAATGAAAAAAAATCATTACCGGGGGCATTTGTAGGTGTGTATGCAAACCATGACAATTCAGTATAGTGCTGATATGGGTACAGTCACGTCACAGCATTTTTAGTATGTCGACCACCATGATCTGCTGCCATCTGAAATTGCAAAATCTGTTGAACGTAAGGCATCTCTGGAAATGTTGAGCATGTGATGTGTTACGCTTGGTTTAAGATCTGCCAAGGTTGCTGCATTGTCACGATAAACCAGATCTTTAAGATATCCCGATAGCCAAAAATCACATGGGGTGAGATCTGGTGAGCATGCGGTACTGAAGTGTCGACTGATGACGCAGTCATGAAATAATTGCGGAGCACTTAACACAATTGGTGATGTGTGGAGGGGCACCATCCTGCATAAACACTGTTGAATCAAGACACTGAAGTTGTTGGAGTGCTTGCTGGAATCATTGAAGTGGTTACTAATGATGCATATCGATTGCTAGTAATGGAACATGGAGTAGGACCTGTTAATGCACACTCTTTGAAGAAAAATGATCCAACAATGAATGTTGAATAAGCCTACACCAAACTGTCACTTTTGAGGAATGTAAAGGAATTCCCAGACATGCATTGGGATTTTCTCTCGCTCAAATGTAACAATTATGCATGTTAATTGCACAATGCAGATAGAAATGTGCCTCATCCATCCAGAGATTGGATCTAGAACCATTCCAGGTCAATCTCGATCTGAGCTAAGAACTGTAGCGCCAAGGTCTCTTGTTGGCGCGAATCAGATAGCAGCACTTTTTGAATGTGAGAAATTTTATAATGTTCCGAACAATTTTGTGGACCGTGGCAACAGGCTGGCCCAACGAATGTGCAACATGCCAAACACTGACGCTAGCCCTAACATTGAATATCCTATCCTCTTCCACTTTGGTCGCTACATCGTCAACCATCTGCAGAGCAACAGACTTTCGTCGTCTTCTGGCTTTCACATTCAACGACCCTATTTCTTTAAATTTGAAGATCATTTTTCATAACCCATTCACAGTCATTGGACCTCGTCGAGCACCTTTTAACGACCTAAACCTCCATAAAGCTTCTGGTGCAGAATTCCCATTTTGGTAAAACAATTTTACAAGTAACACACATTTTTATAAACTTAGCGTCATTTAGAGCTGAACACAAAATGCGAATAAAAATGCATGTGAAGCTGTTGCTTAGTGATACGAGGGATGAGATGCTAATGGAAATTTGCATTTCTGATACCATACATGCCTACAAACACCCCTGGTGGTGATTTTTGAAACTTTTTTTTTTTTTTTTCAATGAATGTCCTTTCCATGACATCATTACGACATACTGCAAATTTGGTGCCATTCCAATAAGTAGATTTTGCTATAGAATACATGGAAAAGGTGAACTTTAATTATAAACACCCTTTGTATATATGTATTTATGTTCTTTCTATATATATACACTCATGGACAAAAAAATTAGCGCACCACGAAATAATTGCGAGATCGTAACGAAACTTGCAATGAAGGTACATGTCGGGGAGATATGCAAATGATTAGAAATGCAGCGTGATTGTGCATTACGTATAGCCGGTAGAGGGCGTTGAACATCGTACTCTGTGGAGTATAAAACAGGTAACCAAAGTGTTTGAGTGTGCTGAATCATTTACAAAGGAAGAGCTGAGGTAGACAGGCCATTACGCCGTGTTCGAAGACAGTATACGCAGTTGTCGCAATTTGAGAGAGGGAGAATCGTCGGGATGATGGAAGCTGGGTGGTCAGCTAGGCGAGTAGCTCGTCAATTAGGCCGCTCTGATTGTGTTGTGAGGAGGTGTTGGGACCAGTGGACCCGAGAGATGTCATGTACACGAAGACCAGGCTCAGGACGCCCTCGACAGACCAGTCATCGAGAAGACCGCCACATAGTCAGAAATGCACGCATACAGCCAACTGCTTCATCGGCCGCCATCCAGGCACAGGTAGCACCTTCACTAGGGGCCGCTGTGTCTTCTCAAACCATACGAAGGCGCCTGGCTGAAGGACAGTTGGTATCGCGGCGCCCATTACGTGTGCTGCCCTTGACGCCCACCCATCGACGCCTCCATTTGGAGTTTCGCCGCGCACGAGGAAACTCCATTCCAGCGGAATGGAACCAGGTCGTCTTTAGCGACGAATCCAGATTCAATCTCGGCAGTGATGACAATCGTGTTCGTGTGTGGAGAGCCCGTGGTGAACGCTTCAATCCTGCCTTTGCTGTACAGCGACACACCGCTCCCACAGCTGGTGTGATGGTATGGGGTGCCATTGCCTACAATACACGGTCACCCCTAATATTGTTCCGTGGCACCAAAGTAGCGGTATGTTCATGAAATCCTGCAACCACATGTGTTGCCACTCATGCAACGGCTCCCAGGAGCCATTTTTCAACAAGACAATGCTCGGCCTCATACGGCAAGGGTGTCACAAGACTGTCTCCGCACTGTTACTACCCTTCCTTGGCCTGCCCGATCCCCAGATTTGTCTCCAATCGAGCATATCTCGGATCATTTGGGACGACGAGTTGGGCATCCCACTAGTTTGAACGAACTAGAGGCAAGGTTACAGCAAATATGGAACGAAATGTCTCAAGACATCATACAGAACTTGTATGACTCAATGCCCGATCGTATCGCATCGTGCATTCGCGCTAGAGGGGGGGTCCAACGGAGTATTAACTCCTCCGTTCTTTTGCCTTTTTCTTTGATTTTCTTATCATTTACTTATATCAAAGTAGTCATTACGTATGTAAATTTTCGTTTCATTTTGACGACTCCTTCTTGGTGCGCTAATTTTTTTGTCCCTGAGTGTGTGTATATATATATACATACATACATATATATATACACTCATGTTTGTGAAAAATGCAACACCATGAAGTAAACATGCAAATGAAGTGAAACATCCAAGAAATGTAAAGCAGGGCATGATGTGAAAAATGATTAAAATTTGGGAATGATTGCACATACGTAGAATCAGCAGCGCCCTCTGAACTGTCGTGTAAGAGCTTAGAGGACTGTTATGGAGCCACACAAGTAGTTTTTCATCGTCAGTGAGCTGTATCCGTGCCTACTGGAGTCAGTATGTCTTGTTGATGTCAAAGGGAGACTTATAAGCAAGCTACAGAGTTTCAACAGGGCCTAATGATCGGCTTGCATAAAGGAGGCTTGCTTGTGAAATTGCTGCTCGTATGGACAGAATTCCATGACAGCGATACAAATGTGGAAGCAGTAGACTGAGGAGAGCAGGACCAGTTGAAAATCCAGAAGTGGACCACAAAATGTGACGACAGCACAGTATGATATACACCTCATCCGCATGGCAGTGACAGACCGTTCAGCTTCTTAAGTGTTATCACAATGTTGGAACACTGCAACAGGTCTGAAATTGTCTGGTTCCATGGATCGACGGCGCCTGCTGCGCAGAGGACTGCACGCATGTATTCCTTTGCAAAGGATTCCCTTAGGCCTGAATTATTGATGCCGCAGGCTACAATGGCCTCACGAACACACCCACTAGCGTGCAGATTGGCACCTTGTCATGGTTTCAGACGAGTCCCCCTTCAACTTGGATTACAATGATGGCTGCTTACACATTAGAGGATATCAAGGTAAGCGCCATCTTCCAGACTGCATTGTCCAGCTTCATACTGCACAAACGATAGGCGTGATGGTTTGGGGAGCAATTGCGTATCATAGGCGATCTCGGCTGCTATGAATTTAGGGTACTCTCAACAGCAATCACTACATCAGAAAAGTTGAAGAGGCTGACGTCGTACGAAGGCTCACTCCTGGAGCCATATTCCAACAAGAAAACACCCCACCACATGTTGCCAGGAATGTCCAGGCTGTCTACGAAGCAAGGCAACCCCTTCTGTTCTCCTAATATGTCACCCATTGAACATGTTTGGGATATTGTCACTCTGCAACTAGCCTGTCATTGTCATCCAGCAGCCAATACCGATGAACTGTGGAGTCGGATAAAAATATATAAATATTCATATAGGATGATTCAAAATTCCTTGTACAAACTTTTAAGATAGGCCAGGAATACAAAAACAAACCATATTCATAGTGGAATGTTTGTCCGCAAATGCCGTCCGAATGTGCTAGAAGATACAGTAAGGTTCAGAAATAAAAGACAACATGTTTGTTAGCCCTACGTTTACAATATGACAGTAAGATGTACACTTACAGGTTTACACTTACAGGGTTTGCGGTAGGTGCTCAAACTTCCTTCCACCAACAGTAATATATGCCTCACAAAATAACTGTACACTGATTGCAATCAATTTGGTGTGCAACCTATTCCTCCATGGCAGGTATGGGCGTCGATCATAGCCAACCACAATCATGCCTATTTCCATTGAATGATCTAGTTTCACGCAATCTCTGGTGCGAATATGCAAACATTTGATCATGTCTGTTACTGTATGTCTATACAATCGTACAGTGGCTCATCCTTTTCTTTTCGCTTCCC
>JAFIDM010000001.1:33729409-33745563 GCA_023159025.1 Thereuonema tuberculata
TCCTAACCTTTCTTTAAAGTTTGTACAGAGAATTTTGAATCACCCTAAATATTGTAAATTAGTTTTGTAAGGCTAAAATATGGCATTGAAATATAAAAAAAAAATTCAAATTTTAAATTGTTAGATATTTAAGTATTATTAATTTTACGTAAAAATGCGAAAAGTTTTGCATTTTAAAATAAAGGAAATTTATCTCCGGAAATTAATTTTTAAAACACCTGCATTTGTCGAAAGGTCAATAGCCCAGCTGGTCATAGTCATATTCACACCTCAGTTTCTTGCTTTCCAGGAATCCGCAAAAGGTCAATTTACCTTATTAGGAAATCTTCAGTATTCTTGATTTCAATTGATGGCTTAGCTTATGGTCACATGTCACCTTTTGCACACGAAAGATGGCTATTTAATACAGTGTCATGACAACGGAGAGTCACTTCTTCATCGGAGCCTTCTGCCAGAATTTTGGAGACACCTCGACACTCAACAGAGATTCTGACTTGATCCCTCGCAACGCAGCCTGCATAACGGGAGATAGTATTTGTGTTAATTCCAGGTAGCGTCTAAGAAAAGACACATGGAGGATAGCCTTCCACCACTCGTTATGCGCAGCCAGAACGTCATCAACATGTAGATAAGTATGGTTAACGTTACATTTTAGATGGTCAAGACAGTAGCAGATTAGGCACAGTTTTAGCATTCCAACGTTAACGAACAGATTCGGTGAATTTTAGTTGTAATAGGAACGACAAAAAACAAGGCGCCACTTCGAGATGTCATATTAGTGTGATTAGAACCAGCAAAATGAATTTAGTGCGACGTTAGTGGTATTAGTGTAATTTCAGCCACTCGCTCAGTCAACGCAGCGAAGTGAATTTAGTGCAACGTTAGCGAACTTACAATAATTCCAGCCACCCGGAGTATCCAAATGTAGTGCAAGAAACATTCATGGTTTCCTCAAACATCTTCAATGCGATATTTCGAAAATCTTGATCGGATTTTCTTTCTCAAGCTTTAAATGAAATACATTAAGGGAAAAGGAATAGCTTCCTTCTTCTCCCAAAAACCAGAAAAATAAATGACATTCAGGGTTATTCATTCTATTAGCAAGCCATCATAAATCGACAGAAATGAGAGCCATTCAACATGATTTTATCTTTAGCTTTCAGCGACGTTAGGAACTCGTGAACCATTCCACGATGCAATAAGTTGGTGCTCATTGAATCAAACGTCAGGTTTATTTGTGCGGGAGTAATTACGACCAGCTAGGATTTTAGTCAAAGTTCAGTGAAATTTAAGTAGTTTATCCTTTGCATTTTTCTAAATTAGATCTCCAAGCCAGGAGTACTATTATTATTTTCTTAGGTGACTATTTTATTTTTTGCAATTGTGCACATTTTCTAAGATGCAGCCACTGGAGGATTCAGCAATCATGTTTTTGACCGAGGTCACCTTAGAGTTAAGCTGTTAAAAAATATGATTAATCGTGTGTGTGTAGTGTGTGCGTTATTCTGTGAGATCCTACTAGGTTAGACTGATCCCTGTGACTTGAGATGATTGAGCCTAATTAACCAGGCAAAAACTTCGACCACGACAACCCTTCCAAAAGTAGAAATTTGTCAAGGCGACGACTTGACTGGCGTCCATGAAAGAAATCTTAGGAGGTTTTCGTTTTGTCACTATATATATATATATATAAATATGAGAGAGGGAGAGAGAACAGCTTCATACATTGTACCCTTGTATTATTAACATTTCAAGAAACAACTGCTAAATAAAAAGCAGTCATTCAATTTTTATTATTGATTCATCTTCATTTCAAAGAAAATTGGCATTTTTTGTCATGTTTTCGAACAGTGGCATTTGAAATAATTCCTCTCCCATTTTTATACAGTATCTTCACATCAGTTTAATTAACATTATACAAAGCTGATTGGTTTCTTCAGTAATCCCTGGGGCGACTGTATTCAACTTCTTTAAACATTTAAATTTCATGCAGCATATGAATTGCCAATTTTTCTGTTTATTTTTCAATTAGTGCTGTCTCTATCACTTTGATCTTAGCTCATCAAGCCGAGAAGCGATCTGCATCATTAGGAATCCACATTTATATTTAACTTGACAATTATCTCTCTATCCCTTTTTCTTACCTGAACCATTTAAATATTTATTACCTTCATGTATACTTTTTGTTTTTCTTTTTTTTTTTACTTCATTGTCAATCTAGTGAAACAATTTAACTCTACTCAATTTAAATAAAGATGATGTTTCTTTATTAAACAATAATACTCATCTAAACATATTCTTTTTTGTTCAAGTTATTGAATCTCCCAATTGTTCCTCGAATTCTATATTCATGGTTATCCGTTCCAGCAGTTTTTAATTCAGCAGTTAAGAATTGATTGTAACCTTAAAAATGTTGTCCATTTCCTTGCTTCAGTAGATTTTTAGAATGGTTCCATGAAATCCTTCTTAAGGTCATGGCATCTAAACATCTCAGATATCAAAAATCATTTGGAGTGTTCATACTAGCAATCAGAAATAGAAGGAATGATTTTAACAAAACTACCTTTTGGTACATGCTCCAATACAATACACTGTCATCTGATGTTTTGCCTATACACTTCAATTGCATTGGCTTATAATCAAGAAGATAATCAGGCAATAAGTGTCACTACTTATTTATCTGCTTCTATCATCAATGTTATGTTTGTTACTTTGGTGATCTCGAAACTGTTGAGGCCTCCTTCAATTCCAGCTTTACATTCTTTACATATCTTTTCTCTGTTGAAAATTGTACCGCAACCACTCCATCTTCAAAATAGTCAGAATTGTTGTTCATTCTGTGGATCTTTGTGCTATTTCAGTATGTGTTATTCTGACCATTCCATTTATCTAGAAAAATTTTATAGGTTTACAAAGGAGTTTTAAACAATTAGTCTCTGAAAATTTTTTCCTATTAATGCAGTTATCTATTGTTTTCAGCAATTGTGTATATACTTCTTAGAACAAACTTACTGGACCCAAGTATTTAAAGCAAACAGTCATATTTAATAAGATGGAGGCCCTCCTTTAGCTGTGATGATGGCGGCAGTCCTATGGAGATATTTTCCACGAATGTCTAATATTGGTCAACTAAAATATTCCTCCTTGAGGCATGTAGTGAGTTCCTGTACCAGCCATGGGGATATTCAATATCCAGTATTGGAGATGTTCAGTTGGATTCAAATCTGTGAAGACCTGTAAGTGGTAAGTGGTAACTTGTCCAAGTTACTTCAACAACAGGGTGCATTGTGTTGCTGACGAGACAAAGGTCCATTCCACAGAAATGACACAGTGTAGGAAATATTTCATTGTATAGAATGTTCAGATATCTCGTGTTCAATGTGGATGACATGACATTTAGAGGTCTGAAGCTGAATAGGAAAAACAGAATCTTACCATCATGTCGTTGCCACTGAATTTCACAGTAGGATTATACACAGTGATAAGAGATGTTCACTTCTAAACCGACATCCCTCCATCCGATGGAAGAGGTGCAGCAAGACTTGTCGCACCAATGTACAGCTTTCCAAGCTTCCATGCCCACTGTTTATACTGTTTGCACCACTGAAGATGTGACTGCATATTGGTTCGGGTAATATGGGGCTTGCATATATCTGTCCTACCAATAGAAACCAAGCTTGTGAGCTTCGGGGTTCTGAATGTTTTTATGCAGATTCTCATCGATAAATAGAATTCTACATTCAGTGTGTTGACCTACAAACCATAGTTTTGGCTTACCACCCTACATAGCACTTTATGGTGAATTTGGTCGTTTAATGCAAAGAGCATTTCTAGTTTATCCTATGCACTTCCATCTCAATAAAGTATCGTTGAATTAGATAGTCCAATTTTTGATCAATTTGGAGTGCAGATTGACCTGTAGCATGCCATCCTATCACAGTACTTTGTTCAAACTATGTCAGTTCCCTTCTCACAGCCATTTCACTTGCGCACAGTTCCACTGCCTTGGGTGCATTGTATTTATACAAGCTACAGACATATGACGCTTAACGTAGCACAGCTTATCGTTCCATCGGGATGTCCAGTAACCTCCTCTGAAGCAGTGTGTATATTTATGTGTGTGTGTATCAAAACTTTCTACAGTTATTATTTTGCCAAATCAATATAGAGATTCACAGAATTATCATCTTCATCAGTCTATTACACTATGCCCATTATGGAATCTTAACTATGATATTATGAAATCTTCATTCTAATATTGTCAACCATCTGTTCGTGGTGCATATTTTCAGTTCCTTGGCCCCTCCTTGACTAATGTCACTCTTGTTCCATAAGAGATATTAACTTTTTTAATGACGAATGTTTTTCAGTTAAAGAGAAAAATGAAAATAAAATGCACGTACTTGTAAAAATGAATACACAGGATTAAAATAACGGTAATTAACTGACAGTTTCAGAATACTGAGCATATTCCATCTTCAGGGACAGCACAAACATATAGAACATCACAAAACACTTAGGACAACATGAAGTGAGAATATAGAGTGGGAGTGAAGGGATTAAGGAGGTTTGGCAATAGTGATGGGCGTTTTTACTTACTGTTGTTTTTCAGTTGTTATAAATTGAATAAGCAATCTATTGAGAGGTTAAGAAATTTGATAACTAGCAGACAGCTATTTCCTTTATAGTCATTAATGTCACCCACACCAGGGGGAGACTCTATATCCTTGGCGAATCTACGGTCATTCTTACCGACGACTCCAAACACGGAGGATCAATTTTTAACTTAGGAGCATGATACTTGATAAAGGACCCTATAATAACAAGATAAGGGTTTGAAACGTTGTTGTATATATTTTATGCTTTTAATTAATGGATATGTTTTTAATCGTTAGCAGTGTTAATTATTATAACGACACGTTAAACGGATTTTAATTAATTAATTAAAGTTAAGAAATTGTTCAAGACATCATATAGTGCTTTCTCAGTTAAGAAAGAAGATCAAAATAAATGTCTTAGAAAGAAAGAGAATTGTTCAAACCAGCATTAGACGACAGATTCAGCATGACTTAAGCCATTAGTTGTCTTCTATCCTTCTTCAAGATGCAGTGAGAATTTCTGAGATTTTCGTATGGGATTTGGGATGACAAAGTGTTGTTTTGTTTCTGCATATAAAAATAAGCTATCATCTGAGAAGGGGCTATTTAAATTTCAAAGAATTATGGACCAAAGCAGTTTTTGAATTCACTCATCATAATAGACTAAATACTAAGATAAACCATTTTATTTTATTATTCATCATCATCATCATCATTGTCCCTAGCTGGCGGGTGGTGGGGGTTTTCCTCTCAACCAGTACGCTGCTGTGGGTGCCTTTGAACATTGAACTTTGCGAATGATCTTCCTCCAATCATGGCGGTTTGCAGCAAGTACCTTGGCTTCGTCTAGTGATATGTGAAGGCTCTTCAAGTCTTCCTTGATGATTCCAATCCAAGTTTTCTTTTGGGCACTTCTCAGGGTTTTCCAATTGGTTGGTCGTTCTTTCCATAGAGCTTTGTTAGGAAGTCGAGCATTGTTCATGCGACAAACGTGTCCAAACCACTGTAACCTTCTCTTCTGGATTTGTACTTGAATGGTTGCCTGATGATCACAACTGTCTCGAATGGATTCGTTTCTGATTCGATCTTTTACTGACACTCTCATTATTCGTCTCAGGCACCTCATCTGGAAAACTTCGAGTTTGTTGATGTCGGCTTTGAGGAGTGTCCAGGTCTCAGCGCCATAGAGAAGTATTGGAATTATTGATGTTCGGAAAATACGAATTTTCGTCTTCAGCGAGATGTTGTTTTTCTTCCAGAGACACCAGTTAAGGGAAGCGAAAGCAATTGTTGCTTGGCCTATTCTGCAGTTAATTTCAGACGTTGCTGTTGTTTTCTTTTCTTGAACAATGGAGCCGAGATATTTGAATTCAGAGACTTGTTGAATTAAATTTCCCTCTAAGTAGACATTTACTGGAGAACCATCGGTGACCATTGCCTTCGTTTTCTCAGTGTTGATTTGGAGGCCGTAGGAATGGGCAATGTAGGCAATGTCATTGACAATGTTAGTAGCATCATCTTCAGATTCTGCGAAAATTGTGCAATCATCGGCGAACATAAGGTCCGTGATTGAGTTGTTTTGGTCGAAATGTACTCCTGGTCGGCCTCTGAAGGCCTTCCTCATGATCATGTCTATCACTATATTGAATAGCAAGGGGGACACCACATCGCCTTGGCGAACACCAGAGTTGATTTCAATTTTATTATTATTATTAAATATAAAATGTCAGGAAAATAGAACTTTGTGAATCAGCTTTACTGATGTTTTTCTAAAATACTATGATTTCTATGCACATTCCAAACAATAGAACTATTTTATTTATTTTTTTTGTTTGTTTGTTTTCTCATTTCTGAATTTTTCAAATTGATGTTTTATTTATTTACTTACTTACTTTCCATTTAGCAACTTACGTGTTATCTACATTCCTTTACAAAACACAAGACTTCCAAAATTGCATTATCGTCAATGACTACCATGAGGATAAAATGGGAATTCGAGTTTTTACCAGCAATGCCACGATAAAACATATTTATTAAGATCATGTGCCATTCGAAAAGCTTTCAGCATCTGTTTACATCAAGTTGAAATAAAGATGATCTATCCCAGGGGTGCACAACCTGTGGCCCGATAGTGTCAAACTTACAATTAAATTTGAGCCTTTGCATTGCTGCCAACAAATAAATTGAAAAATGTCTTAACTTGCAGTATTAACTGTCTCAGACTTTACTATTGGAATGTTGGTATGAAACACAACTAGCGCATTATTTAATGATTTGAAGTTTATGTAAATTACATTTATATTAATTATTATCAGAAATGGCTCTGCCACATCATTAATTGGTAAGACATTCATGTAAATTGCATGTGTTATTAATAAATATTATATAAATGACATTATCAATCATTAATTAGTAAGATATAGTAGGAGTTGGGTGGAGGATGGTGCTGCGGCCCTCCATCAAAACTTTTAGAAAAATATTGGCCCTCGGACTTCCTAAGGTTGGCACCCCTGATCTATCCCATATCTAAATTCATATCGCATTTACCAAAATTTTCTCATAAGATATCTCATTCTTATCATTTTATATTAACCCTGTGGCCTAACCCTAGATGTGAAAAATGGATATTCATGCCATTAAGAAACTGGGCTTAACTAGTAATATTTTCAATGCTTTTTTTCTAAAGCGATGGAACTGTCTTCCGTAACTTCATAATTATAAGCCTTGGATGTCTGTATTTGCTTTTGAAGTCCTTTCTTAGTGTTTAAATTCTTCTTCCTCTCCAGTATGGTGCTTATCTATTTTTAAGCAAGGCTATAACAGTGACAAAAAATCATTTAACTGCTTATCAGTGCTGCATTTTATACCTACCTTCAACTTGGAAATGCATGAAAGACAGTTGTTATGGCAGTTTAATATCTCAAAGAAAATCCGGCTCATTACAAAGGTACATAAGAAAGACTATATCTTGATTTTCATTATAGAACAGCTAAATCTAAATATACGAAGGTATATTGAATAATCATAAATAAATACTAAAAATAACAAATTTTAGCAAATATCGTCGAATTAAAGGTAATTTCATTGAAACTTGAAATTATGGAAATGCTATGTAGAGGTAATCTTTACCATTGATTGTGTGTAACTGTGGTCTGATTTAAAAAAAAAAAGAGAGAGATAATAAATTGTAGAATAAAGGATGTTATACATAAGCATAGGTTCCATTACAAGAGATAAAATTAATAAATGTTTTAGTGAATTATAACTTATTACATTGCAATTTTATTTCTTTATTTGTAGGTTTCCTTTGTAATTCGGGATGAAGTTGAGCGCTGTCATAGGTCTGGTGTTAATTCGTTACAGTTTGACCCATATTTAAATCGTTTATATTCTGCAGGACGGGATTCAATAGTTAGAATATGGAATACCAAAAATATGAAGGTAAATAAATTAACAATAGTTAATGAAATGGTATCAGTTGTAAATAAGAAATAGTTTCTATTATTTACAGTATAAGAAGCACCATTTTCACTACCATGAGCCATTTTCAGAAACGGTACCAGGATAGCTGTCATTTTGCATTTTAATTAACTAGCGCAGTACCCATTCTTCATACAGATTACAAAAAAGGGTTCTTCTGATGTTGATGTGGAAGAATTGAAATTGTGAGATCACTTTAAAACTTTCCCAACTGCAACTGGTACAAAAATCACGTGATACATACAAAGTAATGTTATTTTTGAATTTTATAACTCGAATTCCCTAACTTTTCACTCTTTTCTCCCCTTATACACCCCTGTCACTTCAAACCTTCCCCAGTTCATAAAAAATACATGTGATCTTTACAAATCTATATCTATTGCAAAAAGCTATAGCTATCATGAAAACGCCGTAGAACAATGTTTGCCCATCCTCTCACCTCCCTCCCATTTACACCCCATAGTTCTAGTTTTTACATTTCTTTACATTCAGTCAGGCTACATAAATTGTTAGAAATCAGTGGAATAGATTAGAATTTATGAAAATAACAAATTCTCTGCAAATTTTGATCATCCTATGCGGAAGTTCATCAATTTTTTCATTCTAAATTAAAACCTACTATTCTATAATAAACACAGTAGTAGTCACTTGGAACTTAAGTTGGAAAATATATTCATAACCTGTCAAGATTTATTGTTTATTAAACATCAATAAATTATGTAATAAGTGTGATAGCATAACATATTGTTTTTTGAGTTTTTTGAAAACTTCTGGTTTCATTTAAGCTTCCTCGTGAATTCATTATTATCTGCTGATTATCTCCTTCATACTTTTATTTCTCTGTAATTATAGAAATTCATTAAGAAGATTTAAGAGTTCCTTACTGCCATCCCATAGTGGCTGCTAGCCAAGATTAGATCAAAATTCATAATTTTTTAAGCAGACAACACTTTTTATTAGACCTCTGTAAAAGTGAAAGCTTGAAACTTGTATTCAAAAGCTATTTTCTCAATTGCTGCAAAATTCTTTTGATTTTACCTTACATTTCATCAATTATTATGTTCTTTTCTTCAGAAAAAATAAAAAAAAAATCCTTAAATGAAATCAAGAAAGCTTGAACGAGCTTAATACTGTATGTTACTATTATTGAAATAAATATATATATATTTCAATAATAGTAACATACAGTATTATGTTCGTTCAAGACTTTCTTGATTGGTCGTCAAAAGAATGCCATAAAAGAAAACAAATATTAGGCAGTCCATTCAATTACTGTAAGAAAATAGATAACTTCTGACATACGTTAAGATGTTGTTGATATCATATAGGCAGATCTTAAATTCAAGAGCAATGTGCCTCAACAAAAATATCTAAATAGATTTCATTCCATGCCAAAACCTGACTTCTTTTGAGTTCTTGCCTTTCTTATTTTTATTATTTTCTGTTCTGCCTCAGATGTTAACAAGTCGTCCTGTTTTTTTCTTTACCCTTGTGACTAGATTTGTCCAACTTTTTCATATGTAGCGTATCCATTTGCACTTCCATCAGGTAATGATGTTTTTATTTCTTAATGAGTTTTAGCTCTCTGCTGCAGATGTTGGTTAGTCATGTAATTTGCATTTAATACTTTTTAAAAACATGAATTACTGAAAGTTTGAACTGAAATTAGATTCTGATGACTAGTTTACCATTAAGAGCAAAACTGGCTCAAGATTTCATAACTTGGCTATCTAAATGCACAGTTACTAATGATAACCAGGGATATTCAGCTCAAAAGAATCTCAATACTTCTTCCATTTTTGAAAAATCAGTAGATTTAAAAAAAAAAAAAACGATATTGTATAATATTTGTTATCTTTTTCCTTTTTTTTTTTTTTTTTTTGGAAAAAGATTTTGAACATTAATAATTTTCAGTTGGCTTCATATTTTATAAAAGAACAACTAATATTCCTCATATGAAAGCAGTATTGTAGATTGATTATTAGCAATCTTTAATGGTCAAAGTAATTCAGAAATGTTAGCAGCTCTTCAAAATTGATCGTGCATGAACTGTCTTTGAGGAATTACTCTTCAGCATTACCTCTACAATTCATATTTATCCTCATACCTACATATTTCCATATCCAGTACTAATACTCTCATTCCACTCTATCCACACAATCTGCATTTAGCCCCAGACCTTTGCTCCTAAGATATTCTGCTCCTATCCTCATACTTCATCTTATCTCACACACTCCTTTATCTCCCATTATTTCACTTTAATCTCCCTTACTTTATCTGGATCACATAGCCCCCACGAATATTCTTAACTCATAACTGTGGTCAAAGGTAGATAGAAACTCGCTATTTGAAAGAAACTTCAACTCTTTGTCTTCTCTATTTGCTTCCTTCTTTGTTTGTAGCTTTCTAAATGAAATGTTTTACATTTACCAATAAACCAGCAAGTTTTATAACTAGGCAAATTAAACTTCAGTTGCTCATCTTCTAATATTTCTATATGCTATCGTCAATTGTTCTTTTCAATTAATATGTAAATTGAATTTGTTAAATCTGTACATGGTTTACATCTCCGGTCCTTTCTCATTCCCTGTTCTGTGACTTAGAATAATGTTATGCTATTTTTGTTTTTGGGAAGAAATGAGAGTCTTCAGCAAGGCATTCTGTTAGGAATGTATTAAAAAATTTATGATTAGAACATTCACAAATTGGAGCATTTAAGCAGCAATGTACATTTGAGAAATACAAAACTTAGTATTATGAATATTGATATTAATTAATATTTTTCTTTTTCACTTACTACAGTATTATTAATATTACATTTCCATTCTCATTTACTTGATAATTATCTGAATTCTGTTATTGTTTTCTGTTGTAGGATCCTTATATTCAGTCTATGGAGCATCATACAGATTGGGTGAACGATATAGTTTTATGCTGTGGTGGGAAAAATTGTAAGAAATGATGTTTTGCTTAATTTAATTTTTTTTAAGTTTAATTAATTAAAAATGTTTTAATATTTAAAATATTTAAAAAAAACTTGTTAATTAACTTTAATTCCATAACTATATCTAAATGTTAATCTGTTAAAATTATCAATTGAAATGTAATATATTATTATTGTGTGATGTGTGTCAATGTAATGAATGTTTAGTAAATTATCAATACAGTTTGTAAATAAAGCTAAATTCAGTATCTAATTTAACTTAAGTAAATGGAAATAAATAGCAACACCATTCTGAAAGGTAATTTAATGTGACTGTAAGTAAAGCAGTTCAGTACTGAATCAGTTAGTCTGATTGTAGGACATTTCAAGAACATCTAGAGAATACCCTCCTTTCAGATGGCCTTAAAGATATATGATTGACACATGTCATGTAGAGAAAAGTAGCTAATCCAGATATTAATAATTATGCTGTTGTTGATTTAATAATTTTTGATATTAAATCAACTTTGGCTGGACATAAATAAGCCCCCTTACAGAAGTTGTAGCCGGTGCATTGAATTCAAATTGAGAAGGTAGTACTAGTAATAGCGATCGGTTGTACAAAATAGCAGGGTTTACGATCCGCTCGTACATCAACAAAGTTTCATCTCGTTACTTTTGATAAATAGGAACTAATTTGGAATTGACATATTGTCTGTACTTCATATTTGACATGAATGTCAAAGCAATGTATAAGGGGCATTCAAAAAGAAACGAGCCGGAGGCCGAGGAACAGAAACCAGTACAGGTATCTCAGAAGTATTGGCCCTGGCTGTTCAGGCACTTGTCCCACTGCGGTACAAGGCGATGAATGGCTGTCTCGTAAAATTCCCGGGGCTGCGTTGTGAACCAGTTCCGCACGTACTGCTTGACGTCATCGTTCGAGGTGAATCGTTTGCTCCTCAGAGCCTTTTTTAGGGGACCAAAAATGGCATAATCGCAGGGAGAGAGGTCTGGACTGTAAGGAGGGTGATCGAGAACCTCCCACTTGAATTTCTGCAAGAGTGCCGTGATTGTGTTGGCTGTATGGGGCCTTGCATTGTCGTGGAGCAGAATGACCCCACGGGTGAGCTTGCGTGGTCGTTTCGATTGATCACTTGACGAAGGGTGGTTAAGGTTTGCAAGTAACGCTGGGCATTCACTGTTGTCCCGTGCTGCAGGAAGTCTATCAGAAGTGGGCCGTCTTAGTCAAAGAAGAACGTTAGTATAACCTTTCCTGCACTTGTGTGGATGGCCTTGGATTTTTTTGGTGGTGATGACCCTGGATGCTTCCACTGGAGACTTTGTGGTTTCGATTCTGGTTCGAAGTGATGACACCAAGACTCATATCCAGCCACCACTCGTGCCAGGAACTCATTCCCTTCTCTGGCATAGCGCTGCAGATGATCAATACAGTGGGCCATTCGACATGCTTTCTGTTGAGATTGAAGACTGTGGGGCACCCATTGAGCGCACACTTTGTGCCAGTTCAATCTTTTTGTAATGATGGTGTGAACACTTCCGATGCTCAATCCGACCTCGTCGGCGACATGTTTCACTGTAACTCGGCGGTCCTGGGTAACGAGTCCATCAATCAGCTGGACGATGTCATCGGTAATGCGGTGTGGTGTTCCAGGCCGTGCATCATCGGCTAACGACACCCGTCCTTCCCTGATGCGATTGTGCCACGCCTTGACCCTTGCAAGGGACATGCAGTGTTCACCGTACACTTGTGACATTCTTCGATGAATGTCCGTTCCCCCTACTCCTTCTGCTGTCAGAAAACGAACAACACCTCTTTGCTCTTCTTTAGATGCCTCCATTGCACTGTTTCACTGCTTACAATGTGAATGACCTCGTTGGACGATTGACGTAAGCTTCTGCTAGCTTTTAGTCACGTGACTTGCACCCGTGACCCTCTAGCGTCGGGCTGTGAACTTCCGCACTCACTCGTATCCGAACCAATCTCGGTTACACATGCAACGATATTATCCTTCTGTCACCGGTTTGCCCATTACACACTCCGGCTCGTTTCTTTTTGAACGCCCCTCATATTAATTGATTACATTAGTTAATTAGAACCTGTTTTAATAAGAGTTCTTTTGTGTAATTACATTTTCCTTTTATAACAGTGATATCGGCATCCAGTGATACCACAGTTAAGGTGTGGAATGCTCACAAAGGTTTTTGTATGTCCACCCTTCGAACACATAAGGTAATTATAAAATATTTCTTCCCAATCATTGTTATTCAGTAAATTCTTTTGTCTTAAAGTTTTGGCATCATAGGATGCCATGAATAATTTGTGGAGGAAACTTTGGCTCTACTAAGATAAGAATGGTATAAAATATAAAATACAAACACCTCTTTAACAACTGCACATGTCTACTGTATATATATTAAAGTAATCTGTGAATAATATTTATTGTTGTTTTAAATTCTTTGCTCACAAGAATGTATTGGATTGCAGTAAATGTAAGACTGATTTTAATATTGTAATTGTTAGCCTTTCTTCTTATATATTCTTACATAGGCTCTTCATGTTCAGAGCATTTCTAGCATATATGTGGAAATTTGAATTTTTACAATACACCATTTTTGCTTTATACGAGTAGTAGTATAATTTATTTATATATATATATATAACAATGGAAATCAAATCGTTCGTTTTCAATTGATATGCCTATTGCATATCATAATAGTAATCCATCCATTCACAAACAAAGGCCCGTAGTGTTACTTCAAGAAAGATTAAATCTTGCTTCCAATTAACCAGTATTTTCCACTTCTGTACATGTACTTCTTCATCAATATACTGAACACAATCAGCAAATTTAGAGACCAGATCAATCCACTGTTTATTTATTACATTTAATTACTTGATGTCAAGTACCTTACACCATTTAGTGCATTTTTTGTGTTGTCATCATTACTATTACACTGTTGACTCCAAATAAATTCCAACAAGTGAGAACTTTTTTTATCGATAAAAAAAGCAAATGTCGCAACATACTTTTGTATTCGATCTTTCAGTATAATCACCATGTTGAAAATAATGCTGTATATTAGCTCCTTTAGTGTCTTAATGATGTTTGTCAAGTTTTAAAGTATTTTTTGTTGCATCCCTGCCACACCACCAATGCTTGAGGTCAAAACTCATTCACGCAATGCCGGTGACAATTCGGGTGAAAGTGTCACTATTGAAGTGAACTGCCATGAAAATAACTTTTCTGAAAGTAATGGGGAAATAATCAAAACGATCAGGGGTGAAAAAGGCCTTTGCAATAACAGAAGACTCAATGACAACAAGCACCTATTGTCTGGAGTCCAGCTAGAGTAGAACAGCCAATTCAGTTTTCTTTTATTAGTAACTATGGAATTCATGTGTCAATACCAGGCTTTAAGACATTCATGTAGCTTCTGTTTCTCAACATTTATATAAGCTACGATAAGAATGGTGGCACAAATTTCTACCACAACTTTCTACAGTTTAAGCGAGATGTAAGTGCTGTGCTTTTGTTTGGGAAAGGAAAAGTAGATATTGATGTTCTAAAGGAGGAGAGCATTGTGAGACTAACAATTTAAGCCAAAACGAAAGCACAAAAAAGCTGCAGAGTTTGTTGCAAAACAAAACAGAAAAGGCATTTATAAGGAGAGTAGCTACCATTGTGCTAGCTGTCAAAGAAACCTGGTCTACATTATTGTTTTCAGATCTATCATTCAAAGTTTACATACTGGATCTAAAGATATTATGATAGTTGCAAGAAAATATTAGATTTAGTCGGTGCAAGTTTTAAGTGCACATTGTAGCAAAGTTACAACTAGATTATGACAGTCAGAAAAGACAGTTTACACGGCTTCTCAAAAACGTGCATGTTGCCTTTATTAAAATAAATATTTACTAGTAAGAAAGAGCATTTTCTAATGTCATTCATTTTTGTAAATTTGGACTAGGTATAGAGCAGTTCAACTGTATTAGTAGTGAAGGCATTAATATCACCTGAGGTCATAAAACCTGTTCAATATGTACTAATTGAACTCCACCTCACAATTCACTGCAGGAATCATTTCACTTTTTTTTAATTGAACTCTCAAATAATAAAACTTTATTTAAAATTTGCTTACTATTAAATAATTTATGTTAATGAAATATTTATAGTTAGTTAATACATTAAATTGTTATTGTTTTTTTTTGAATCGTTTAAATGTCATTTAATTTTCTACAAGTTAAGAAATTCCTAGTTGAAGTTTCAAATGTGCAATTGTTAAAAAGTGATTGATAAGATCATCTGCTTTTTATTTTTTTTAGTGGCCCCGTATATAAGATGTAATGGGGATGGGGACTTTTAAGAATTTTTTTCTTTTTCTTTTTTTTATTGATATTGTGAAATAAAAAAAGAATCTCTGAGCTGCAGAGCACTTTTTCCAGGTATCTTTGTATAGTGTTTCTTGGTTTCAATTTATTAAACTTTTTGAATTTCTTTTGAAGGATTATGTCAAAGCTTTGGCTTATGCAAGAGATCGAGAGCAGGTTGCTTCTGCTGGTCTGGATAGAGCCATTTTTCTGTGGGACGTTAACACATTAACAGCACTTACAGCTTCCAATAATACAGTAACAAGTAAATACACTTTCATATCTTTAGATTTAGAATATTAGTAAATTTTTAAGAAAAGTAATGAATAAGAGTAAAACAATGACAAACAATATTATTTGAGACTGAACACAAGAGTAAATTCTTAAAACTTTCCCTTTCTTTATGTAGAAAATTGTCACTGTAAATCCATATTATAGCTTCAGTTTAATAATTGAAAGAGGCTCGTACTGATTGAACCTTTTTAGTGTGGGATTTATCGCAAACTTTTTCTTTAGTAATGAAACTATGTAGATTCATTCTCTTAAACCTAATTATAGTACTTAGTAAATCATTGTAAGTGACATTTTTATATAATTATTTATAAAGCCTACATAACATTACACTGTTATGATATATTATTGTTGGTTTTTAAAATTAAATGTCATCATAGTTTTTATTAATGTAAACTCAGATAGAGAAGATCATTTTTTTATATAATAAGTAGCATTTATATTTATATTTCTTTCAATAATAGATTAC
>JAFIDM010000001.1:33750563-33764953 GCA_023159025.1 Thereuonema tuberculata
CTTATTACAAAGCTCATCATTTTCATTCTTGAATTGTGACTAAACAAGGAACATTACAGAAAAAAAAGTTTTAATAAAAGTTGTTTCTTTTCAAAAGATTTATCCAACGATACCACACAAGACCAAAATGTTCCAATTTGAAATTCCAGAGTTGCCCCTAATTACCCCCACTTCCAGTTTCTACCGGACATCAACAATACCACCATTCGATTCTTTAGGTACTATTTGGTATTGAAAATTTTCGCTCAGACTACCTGTATCCTGTTGTTTCCGAGGAATACGGGTGGTCTCAGACACCCTGTATTTGCAAAGGCTTGATTGTAACTACATATTATGACCATGCATAGTGTTTTGTGTCTGCTTCACTGGAAATATCTTACCTAGACTGGAATAATGGATTTTGATGATTGGCAAAAGGTCTTGCAAAATATTTTGATTTCCATATAAGGACTGTGAGCAAGATATTGCCAAGCCACTTTTCTGCCATATTGAGAAAATGAAACAGTAATTGTTTTAAAATCTTAGATAACCAAAAATTTACAGGCATATAATTAATTTTAAACTTGAATTATTTCTCAATTGCTCTTAAAAATAAATCTTAAAAGTTTTATTCTTATCTTTCCATTTTCTTACAGTGCATAAAAATGGATATTATTCTTTGAGAAAGACTTTGCTCTTTGCATAACATATAAATTACATAGAAAAAGATGCTTATAATTTACATAATCAAAATATTAAAATTTTGATTACCAAAAAATGTCAAAATTTAATTGCTAATATCTGTGACAAAATCCATTATCTGAGTCACTTTCTTTGAAATATCACAATGACTTAACGTTTTTGATAAACCTTAAGTTTGTTTCAGTTTTTGCAATTTGTTCATTTTTAGGCCAATGAAACTTTTACTACAGTATTTTCTGGGGGAAGGGATCAGAAGGTCTATATGACTGACATTCGCAACCCAGAAAACCGACTACTCATTTGCGAGGAGAATGCTCCGATTTTAAAAGTAAGATCATTCAGTGGAACTTTATTCAAATTTAACTTTATTCAACTTTCCATGTTTATTCAAAATTTTTTGATATTTTTAATATATTTAAAGAAAGAAAAAATTAATTCAGTAATTTGTTTTCTCAGATGGTGTTTGCAAGTGATCATGCTTCCATTTGGGTCGCCACCACCGATTCCTCCATTAAGAATTGGGTGAGAATTGCCAATTTGGTTATTCATTTAATTATTCTGATGGTACTATTAGTACTATTCAGGATTAAATTGAAAAAAAAAATGCTTAGCAGTTATTAATATGAAGCCTTTTGTTTATATGTTTTTGTCAATTTATGTTTTCAAATCAGAAGTTATTTAGGATGATGGACTTTCTAAAATCAGTAAAGTGAATGTCACTTTAAGCTTAGTTTGAGTTTAACATACAAATCACATTTAATCCAGAAAAACACTGAAATAAGTGATAATGAGACATCAAAAGAAAAGCAGTATATCAATGTTAAGTTATTTCATTGACGCTGAATAGATGTCAAAGAGGATATAGTTTCAGGATTCTTTTTAACATGAGATTCCCTCTTGAATTAAAGACAGTAGCATTAAAAACATTAAATCGCAAATGATTCATCTTCAGGAGTTCATCAGAGTGTTCCCAGATAGTCACATTATAATCTACCTTTGGCAAAAAGATTATATAGTACATAATCCTCTATGATCACATTTTTCATTTTCATTCATTCTTACAGGTCTCCGAAATTTGTTTGCTTGATAAAACCTTAGGTTCTATCAAGAATTAATCAATCAGTTATCTTTAGCTGTACATTTTCAATATCATTTTTCATAGCTCAAATACAGCTTTACCATTCAAGAAGACATTCATTCCTGACATTTGTTACAGTTGATCTTCTAACTCAGGAGTCAGTGTAGAATTAGCATAAAAGTCTGGTTCCTCAGTACATGATTCACCTCACAACTGTACTAAGAGAATGTGATGCCTGTCTTTGCTATTTAGATGCATGAATAGTCATTCTTATTAAATTGCAAGTGTAAGTTTCCTGTTATGCTTCAGTCAAACATCTCTTTTTGATTCAATTTCTTCTGTGGGATTTCCGATGATATTTGTTCCAATATTTTCAATATTCTCTGGGAATAATTTGTTTGATTATTCTGTTATTGTGTCTTTCCCTGATATAAATCCTCACTTTGATTTATTGTATTCAAAGAATAAAGGAGCCTTATTTGTCCTTTGAGGTAATGGCTCTTTAACTTCTGACATAAATCTCAAACAAACTGAATACTTGGCATTTGAAATTACTAAAAGTTTAGACTTTGAAATACGAGAAGAACGAAACAAATGAATCTTTTGATGAGTCTGTGATTGTAGTAATATTAGCCTTACATTTTAAAGTAAGGTTTTAAGCAGTATGTTTTTATTTTCTTTCTTTTTTTAGCCAGTAAACAATAGGACGACGCAGAATGATGAATATGATAATGACCATCCCAAGCCAATGAATGAACATCCTGATTTTGTAGTCAAAGGTAAGTGTGTCAGATAAGTAGCATTTAATTTGAAGGCATTATGTATGACTCACATCATTAAATCGAAGCATTTTCATTCTTAACAATTTTGTAATGTTCATAGTACAGAATGCCATATTTCTTTTAATCTCAGTGGTTCTCGTTTTGCTTTTAGGTATTCCTTCATTGATTTTTTTTTTCCATTTTTTTTAAAAAAAATTTTTCCATTTTTATTTTGATACATATTTGTTAATTCTATTTGCATTCTGTGTAATCTTGAAAATTTTTAACCTCTTTAATTATTCAGTTTCTTGTAATCCTCTTCTGACCTTGTTTCCCAATTGGTGCCATCTTCTATTATTGATTCCTAATATGTCCTTTGTTTTTCAGCAATTGTAACATTTCATCAGTCTTTTCTATTTTCTATTTTCCCTCAAATTACTACTCTTGAATAATCATCTTTTTTTTTCTAACAGAAATGGCATGTATTTCACAAATATAAGTTTTTAAAAAAAGTTTTGTGTTGGAAAAGTCACATCTAATCTAAATACAGTAAATCAACTAAAAAAAATGTCAGTAAAGGTGGGATTCCATTGCCGGCGCTGGACGCCGAGCAGTCGGCGAAGTTGCAGTTATCCTTTAGGCTGTAAGAATGAGGTTAGCACAAGCAACAGCGAAGGTGTTTCTATTGAAGCAGTTGAAACAGCTTTTCAACAGCGTCGCTTTAGCCCAAGGCAAGGAGGGTGACATGCTTTTCCCGTGTTTTTCAGTCGCAATGGATTCTTTTGCTCTGGCGACGATATTTTTCTTGCGAAAATCGGAATTAGGAAAATTGGAAAAAAAATCTCAAAGAGGATGAATGAAACATATAAAAATGATGATATTATTTTTATTCTTGTACTACCTCCAAAAATTAAAAAAAATTCACGCAATAGAAATAACACTAAAAAAAAAATCAATTTCTCAAACATAAATTCATATCATAATTAAATTGTCCTGAATATTAACTTAAAAGTCAAACATTTTCGAAACAATAAGTTTAAAGAAATTGCAATAATTATAGCTGATTTATATCAATAAATTCAATAAAATAACCTATATTTTAATTGAATTTCCTTATTTTTATAAATTTCTGTAATAAGTGTCAACTTGTATTTACTTTGTTTTCAAAAAAAGGATTCAAAACATGATTTATTTCGATATTTTGGCTATGTTCAACTACACAAACTAGAACCAGCAGTTGCCAGAAGCCGGCCTATACTGGTCTCCCTTCCAGTCGCCCAGCGTCTGTACTTTTGCGGTTGGGAGAAGCACGGCTTTACTACCCTCATTTACAACAGAAGCCTGCCGTCCCTATTGTAAATTCAAGGCCGGTGGCTGTAAGGGGTGGAGAGGGCTGTAATTGAGGTCAGAGAAGTCGACTGCCAGCGCCCGCAATGGAATCGCAGCTTAAGAATATTTAGGTGACACAGTTTTAAAAAGCAAATTGGTCCAACTTGTTTTACTTGATTAAAATGGATGATATTGCTACCATGTTTTGTGTCAATAGTTTTATGGTTTAGATATCTCTGGTAGTTTGGGGTTCTTTATTACAAAACAAGAAAGGAACTTAGAAGTGTTCAGTCTGATAGCTGAACTAAGAACATGCATAACTTTATTGTACGGTGCTTTTTCAAAGTTCCTTTTTCATGGTGCCCTAACGTGGCTAAGTTAGTTGATAGATATGTCTCCAGTGGTCCTTGTTCCGCTTTTGTCTCCTTGTTCTCTCTTCCAGCCTGGGATGCTTGAGTTCGCCTTATCTTCTCCCCAGTAACGTTGACGTGCCCGTTGAGTCTGAATAGCTCCTTCTTTAATCGGTAATCTGCACGGCCTGTGCGGTTGTCGGCTTCTTCTCCGTATATCCTTTCCTTTAAACTGGGTGGCTCTTTCTATGGCCGGTTATCTGCATGGCTTGTACCAGAAGCAGCTTCTCCTTCACGCTGAGCCGGGTGGCTTCTTCTGTGGTCGGTTATCTGCACGGCTTGTACCAGAAGCGGCTTCTCCTTCACGCTGAGCCGGGTGGCTTCTTCTGTGGTCGGTTATCTGCACGGCTTGTGCGGGTAACGGCTTCTCTTCCTCGCTGAGCTGGGTGGCTTCTTCTTCTCGCTAAAGAACGAACTCCTGCCACCTCTTTGGGCTCCTGCCCAGAAATGAACTGCCAAGTCCGACTCGGCATCCCTATTTAAGGCCATTTCCATACTCACTCTTGACTTCAGGACGAGTCAACTCTATAGGGAAGCCGGGTCGGGCAAGTCTACTCCGTAGGAGGGAAGTCGGTTCAAACCACCGGCAACAATATAACTTTGTTTGTTTCACATAAAATTTCTCTTTCATGTAATTCACAAGAAAAAAGGGAAACGAGCTCAAAAATTGATTATAACTGTTTGAGACTCCAAGGTTAGGGCATGGATAAAACCTTGCTCCTCAAAAAAACAATAACTTTGTAATGTTCAAATATAAATTTTGATTACTTGCTTTTCTTGATTCATCAGTTCATTTTTAAACCTTTTTCATTTCTCAAGCTTATAAAAAATCAAACTGCTTGAAATTGAATCATTGCATTTATTTTTCTTTTAGGAGGACCAAGTATTAGGCATTATCATGTTTTGAATGACAAGAGGAACATATTAACAAAAGACACAGATAAAAACATTGCACTTTGGGATGTTCTCAAGGTAATTACTTTGTATTTTTACAATTAAAGTTATATAATGATTAAACTTTGTAGATTTCCTTGATACATTAGAAATTTGAATTATATATTTATCTGATGAAATGCTTATTTACTTCAGGGAAATTAATCCTAATATTCTGAAAGCTGTTTATAGAGCATTCTTGATAATGATGTTGTGATTGTTAACAAAAAGTGACAATTAAAAAGAAGAATGAAAGTAATTAAGGATTTAGCTTTAGCAAGACGCAGTGAAACTGGCTAAGAATCTATCTTTAGTTTTATCATCATTCTTCAAATCTTGTGTTTGAAGTTATGTAAGCGTCATTCAAGTAAAAATGAGCCAAAGGTCATAGTAAAATGACAAATGGGTTTGTTGCGGGATTTTCGACACCGGACCTAGATGGTATCTAGCTAAAACCCTTTGGCTCATTTTCATTTGAATGACCCTTAAACAAATGTTAAGTATACACATCAAGAAAATCTAACTTTAAGATCCAGAGATATCGAACAAAATTTGTGATTCAATTCAAGATATAAGGACTTAAGTATACATGTGACAGTGTGTAAAACAGCCATAGCCTTATTTTTCATTGCAAAATTTTCAGGGTTACAAATAAACTCATAGCCAAGTATGTAGCTATGCTGATAAACTATCAAGGAATGTAATTTATTCTGATGTGTAGACATGTTCACATTATTATTATTATTAAATGCCTTTTTGTCAGTTTGTTGCTGGACGAAGGCTTCCCTCAGTAGCTAAGGGGAAGTTGGCCTAATCTCCCATCCTGACCAAGTGTCTTATAATAATAAGTAGGTTTATACCTATTGCCAAGCACTGGAATAGATACTGATACTGGTAAATACTGTCTTAAACATTCCCTGCTTGCCCACATTACCTATTCCTTATTGAACCAAGATCAACAGAGAATTAACTAATGGCTTTCAGATATCTTTCAAGTTTTTTTGGGAGACAGTTAAATTTGAAGAGAATTGAGTGCCTCTACTTTTTTTTTTTTTTTTATTTATTTACTTTCATACAATTCATTTTCGTCCTGTTAGGATTGAACTAATGCAATCCCATCAACAGGTGCGATACCTTAGGTTAAGACAGAAAAGAATAAACAAACAAAAATCAGATTATAAACAAATACATGAAACATCACTGATTTGACGCATACAAAGAGTTATATCTCAAATAAATAATACATAATTTGTGCTATTGGACCATAGGATTAACATTGGTTATTAACCAAATCTTAAGAAATTTTTTTAACGAAGATTTTTTTTCGAATTTATTTATGCTTTTTATACCTATTTTGTTGATTATGTCCTGCAAAATTTTATTCAAGTTGCATTCTCCGTATCTATTATGTATTTGCGGATAATCGAGTCTAAAATTTAAATCATTCCTAAAATTGTACAATTTACTATCTCGATTATACCGATAGATATATTGATAATAATTTGTCAAAATAAGATTGTATAGAAATTTTTGTTCTGGTGTGAAAATTTTGTATTTAATTAAATCTTCGATAGTAATTGTCTTATTATTAAAATTGGTTTGAAAAATATTTTTAATAATTTTTTTTTGTAACCTATTGATATTAGCCAGATTAATGTTCTTGGTATTTGACCAAATGCTATTTCCATAGTTTATATAGGAATCAAAAAAAGCTGAGTAGATTAATAATTTATATTTAACTGGTAAGATATTTTTCGTATGATAAAACATATACGCTAGACTGCTTAATTTTTGATGTAGATTCTGAATATGGGTATCCCATGTGAATGTGTCGTTTATCGTAATACCCAAATATTTAAACTGATTAACCAATTTTATTTTTGTACAATTTGCACATTTAGCAAATTCTAAATTTAGCAAATCACATTTAGCAAACACTTCTGTGTTTAAAAAAAAAAAATGCAAGATAAATTAATTTTATGTTAATATAAAATAATATTAAAACATAAAACAAAAACAAATTACCTGTTTTACAAACTCGTTTATTACTAGTTCCATAAGAATATTGTTTACCTTACTCGTTCCACTAACATTGTCTCTGTCAAAGTTCCTATATGTAGTGAAATATGTTTTTACCAGTATTGATTCACAGTGAATTTCCAAAGATATTATCCTCTATTATTTAAATAAGGTTTCAAATAAAATATTCATCTTTCTTTTTAGCATTCATTCTCTCTCTCTCTCTCTATCATTTAGAATAGTCCAGAAAATGGTAGCGAGTCTGAATTTATTCCTTTGAAAACAAATGAGCATAATACAATTTTTTTTATCATAGATTCAAAACTTGTAATTGCTATCACTGTTTTTTAGATTGACCATAGTTATAGAACCTTTGACAAAAACCCTGCTGTGATATTCTCGGTGAATTTTCAACCAAGCATTAATTCAAATGTTCATTGCGTGAGAGCAGTATTGACTTAAATACGCTTGTGATTCCACATATTCTCCTCTTAAAAGATTAATTATGTTTCAAGTTAAAATTTTTAATGTACACAATAGTTATTCTAACACCTTACATCATAGAAAGCAGTCATAAAGAAATAAATAATAATAATAAGTGGGTGAAAGTTCCCCAAATTGTATTAACATTAAAATATGAAGTAAAAATATGAGTAGCATTCCAGGATTAAGGAAGGAATATATGTTGTTATTTTGTCACATTATTGTGCCTAACAAATTTGATTTATTTTCTTTAGGCCTGCAAAATAGAAGATCTCGGGCAAGTAGATTTTGAAACAGAAATTAAAAAACGTTTCAAACAAGTATATGTGCCAAATTGGTTTACTGTTGATTTAAAAACAGGAGTAAGTAGAACTTAGCATTAGTTTTCTTTCTTTCTTTTTATTTTGCAATATTGTGTGTATGTGTGTGTGTGTATATATATATATATATAATTATTACCATTATATATATATATATATGCTATAAAAACTGATTTATACATAACCCAGTTGTACGTAGTTCTGGTTTCTGCATAATTGTTTGTAGGTCCTGGCAAAAATTGTATTTAATTACATATAAATTATTTCTTGAGATATACATAATTGAGTTACACATAATTCGCTTTTATATGTAGTATATTTTTGAAAACAAGATTGAATTGTACGTATTTTCAACTATAGATATTCCCCAGGTGCACCAATATACAGCTCTGCGTTCCATATCGATATATAATCGTCGCGTTCATCAGGTTTCTGGGTGGCTTTTGATGAAAGGTCGGTCAGAGACAAAAACTGAATGAATTTTTGCATTGATGAAACATATTTTCCGTTAATTTATTTCAGTCTCTCTCTTGCAACCATGGATAATAGAAGGAATAAAAGTTACTCTTTAGAGGAAAAAGTGAGATTTATTCGGGAAGTGAAAGACAACCTGCAAAAATCAAAATTAGAAATAGCAAGTAGCTAAAATATAAGTTACACTACATTATGTGCAGTCATTAGTAAGGAGGAGTTACTTTAGAAGAATGTTGAAAGTTAGGTTCAAAATCTGTAAAGTGCAGCCATCAACAAATGGGGAATTTGAAGGTATGGAAAAGTGAGTAACAATGTGATTGAAAGTTATTGAAAATTTGGTGATTCTTTGCTTTTTCATTTATCTTAGAACTGTAATTGTGTAATGGGTATACAGTATTTTATTCAATCCTTTAGAATTTCTTAAAACACGAAACCAGAAAACCTCTTAAGAAAATGAATACACTATTTTGAAATTGACAGTTTTACAGTTATGCATAAAATATGTTGAAAAATATGTACTTAATACACAAATGTTTATTATGAGTGTTCTTATTTAAAAGTTAAACCTGAGTTTAAGTAATTCTCAGTTATGCGTAATTTAAAATTTTCCCCTTGATATACGTATAAACCAGTTTTTACTGTATATATAATGGTAGTAATTGAACAAGGAAAAGCTGAGAAACAAATAAAATTAAACTTCATAATTCACGAATTCAATTTAAAAAACATAGCAGGTATTCCCTCAGATACATTCCTACAATTTCTAAAATTTAACTTATTTAATAATTACATCGAATTCAACAAACACATGTACAAGCAAACCAAAGGAATAGGCATGGGGGCTCCATTCTATCAAACATGTTCTTACTAACATATGAATACAAATTCCATAAAAACAATAATTTTGAATTTAAAATCTTCAGATATATAGATGACATAATTATATTCAATAGAAACTGTAACTTAGGAGAAATCTCCAATAAAATCTACAAAGATATAATACCATTGAAACAAACAAATAATATACAACATAAATTTGCAGACTACTTAGACCCTAGGATTAATGTGTACAGTAATAATAATATGTTCACAACACTTTACATCAAAACCTTCGAATTCAATTTCCAAGTCAACAGTAGCATAAGCATGCATGCCGGTCAAAATATTTTCATTAATGAAATGAACAGATACTTGACAATCAATACTAATTACAGCGATTTTAGCACTAATTGCATTCATATGATCAAAGAATACATAAAGAATGAATTTAATTTCAATATAATAAAACAATACATCTCACTCTTCAACAAAAAGCATCAAATCCAAAAGAAATACAACATCAAAAAAAAATCAAAATCAAAATAGACCCTTAATCTAAGCACACACTATGCTAAAAAGTTTTTACTACATGCTTCAATAAATTACAGGATGGGTGTTATATAAACTTTCAACCTTTAATATCTTATAACATCTGTAGATCAAAGCCAGCTCGGAAGCCTACAGATCGCTCTAATATTAAATACATTATTTTATTTTATTTTATTTTATTTTATTTTATTTTATTTTATTTTATTTTATTTTATTTTATTTTAATTTATTTTATTTTATTTATTTATTTGTATATTTTTTCTTTCCTTTTTTTATTACTTATTTGTAATTTTTTTTTTATGTAATTTACTTTATTATTTACCCCTATGTCGTTTATATATTTTTTTAATAACATATATAATAAACTAAACATTTAAATAAAATTTCATAACATACATCTTATAAATAGATACTATTGTTTACATTTATAATATAGTTCACTCTAATAAGCATATAAATATATGCTAATTCACATGTACATATACATCGATATTATAATAAAAATCATCGGTTGAACTCTCGAGCGGGAATCAAAAAATCATTCCTCCCTTTCTATTAGTCACTGAAGAGGGACGCATCTTCCAATCTATCCATTAGCATGGCCATAAAAAGCCAGGAAGGTGTTCCAAAACTGCTTTGTGACAGGGGTTAAAGTTGTTTACGAAAAGCAGCTACCCAGAACACAACACTTATGAGAAGGACTGCTTTCGGAAACAACGGACATTCAAGTCACGAAACAGTATGGCGAGTATAATACTTTTAATTTTGTTTATTTCTCAGCTTTTCCTTGTTTAATTACTACCATCATAATATCATTGTTGCATAAGCAAATACTTTATGTGCTTCACTATTGTAATGTTTTCGTTTTGCTGCGTAACTAAATTCCATACTCTAGTTCAATTTAAATTGCACAAGTTGAACATGCATGAGGAGGGATGCATGTTAGAACATTGGCCAATTCCTTAATTTTATTTTATTTTTTTGAAGTTTACTTACACATATACACTATGAATGACTTCATAAATTTAATTCCATTTATATAACAAAGTACCTTTACTCTGAATGCTTTTATAGTGAAACTCATACTTATGTCTAATCAGAAAACATTTACAAAAGATGCTGGAATTGTCCACCATTTTGTTGGATACATAAATTCAACCGCCAACACATATTATCAGAAACTCTTGCAGTGTTCTAGGGTTGTTATGGTACACTGTGCACTAGCCCCACAAATAAAAATCTGTAGGACTCCAGATCCAATGAGCAAGGCAGCAACAGGGTTTTCGAGATCATTAAATCATGGACATACTCACAAAGCATTTCTATTGTCTTGTTTGACGTGTGACAAGTTGCACCATGTTGTTGGAACCAACAATACTATTCTTCTTCAATCATCCCTACAAATTGATGGATGATTTCTGCGTACACAGTAATTATTACAGTTGTATCAAGAAACACTGATTCCTCAATTTGTCATTACACATGGCATAATACACACCAACTTTCTGAGAGGGAAGTGGAACCTCATGCAATGAGTGCAGATTTTCTGCAGTCCAAATGTGGGTGTTCTGACTGTTAACATATCCATTCAAATGAAACCATGCATCATCAGTGAAGGAGGTGTTGTTAAGCTGGTTAGTCATATTGTTGCACATGAATCTCTCAAACTATTAGCAGTAGGTAATAGGCTTTTCCAAATCTAGCAGACATAGCTCATAACAAAGCACACTGAACATCATCATACTTAAACTGGGATACAAACATATGAAATTGGGTTGAAAGTTGAATGAAGAAGCAGTGGCCAGGACAAAATTATCCTGATGTATCTCGATTTCAGTCATAGCTCTTAGCTACTCAAACTCTGAATGACTGTAGCTTCAGACGTTTAGTAGCCCTCTGATAGCCTGAATAAGATGCTCCTACCTCCTAGGACAACAGCTAAAGTAACTTCTGAAAAGAGCGCTGCAATGTTCAATGAACTTCCCTCAGGAATACGGTCATCACTACAGCCTGTTTGCCCCGTCTAGGCATATTCTGAACACTACCCATATCGCAAAAACATTTCAGAAGATTGTTGTTTTCCCTAGTAAAGGAGCATTAGGAAACTCTACTGAAAGAGCTGGAGGCAAGGTTTGTACGATTTTTCTGCAAAATAAGTTTCAAACAAAGCAACTCTTAGAAGTTGTGTGAGATTCATGGTATACTGAATTTCACTTCTTCCCAACCTACATTGATGCAGCTGATTCCCCAAGGTCACGGACCCGCAAATACCATAAACAACAATAGTTAGAACTTATCTGGTTTTACAGCAAATAATTTTTAAATCTAGATTTGGGAGAACTATTGTGTGTAAAACATTGAAAAATTTTAGAGCAACTTATTCCAAACTCTGTTCCATTATAAATTTAATGTGATTTATATTTTTTATATTTATATGGGTAACTTTAGGAAAGTTTTGACACCAACTGTACTGTGAGAATAATGAGTCCTCTCTTTCTAACCTAATGTTTTCTGTCTGTGAGTCACTCACACCCCCATCACCCCTGTTTCCTAGCAATGAGAGTGGAACAGTCACAGTGTTGGTCCTTTGTCAGTCAGTAAAATGTTCCATGGCAAGAAATGTTTGAGAAACAAGTGGTTTAGAGAATTTATAGTGAAAACGATGCTTGAAAGAATACATTTTTTTCAGTGGAGAGAAGGAATTTTTTTTCACAACTGTTTAAATAATTTATTGTAAGTGGTCGGTAGTGTTTTATAGTGAATCAGTTCATAAATCTTCTAGGACTTGTTTTTGGAAAGTCCAAACCAAGTTGATGCATTCCTCTTGGACGAGATGAAAATATTGATTTATCCAAAAAAAAAGTAAGACTACAGTTGTATAAAGCATAAGATAACATGTAGGTCAAAGGACCCATGATTTTCAGAGAATTTTTAGGATAATGTGCTTCCGAAAAACGAAGATTCACTTAAACATTATTTATATTTTCAGAGTTATTAATTGCTCTTGGGTGAAGCCGTAGATTTGATCAAATGTCATCAGATGAAATGAGTATGTTTTAATTGACATCATTAAAGAGAGATCTGTTTGCAGCTTTCTGATAAATTCGGAAAGTTAAGCTTTTTTCTTTTCCTTTGAATACACTCATCCTACTTCAAGCAATGTTTTAATAAGTTTGTTTTTGTTTTTTTTTTCATATTTCTTTCCAGATGTTATGTATTCATCTAGATGAATCTGATTGTTTTGCTGCTTGGGTTTCAGCAAAAGAATTTGGTATGGCACCAAATGATGGATCAGATCCTAAGAGTAAGTAGTTTTCTATTATTTCAAAAAAAAAAAAAAAAGGTGAAGCTATATTGACTAAGCAGATTCTATAAAAAAATTTTAGACTTTTAAAAATCTTTTTTAAAAACTGTAACTGTAACAGATAAATTGTTTTAAATATTTCACTGTAGATTTCTTTAAGAATCTTATAACCCATATAATTGAAGTATAATGCCAAATCTAAAAGTTAAATTTCTCTGAATCAAAATTACTTCTGCTCACTTTACAATCCACGTCTTTTTGCATGGTTTCTTGATTTACTTTTTTTGCAATGTTTAAATACAAAATGAAATTTCACATTGATTGACTTATGTTGCTTGCCAGAAGTTGATAACTGTTTGAAGAGTTTATTTGTATTCATATTTAAATTTAACATTATGTCAATTTATCTTAGTGATTATATATTTATAATGATACATCTTCTAGGAAGAAAAAAAAAAATAATCAGAAAATTTCAATTTGCCTATTTGCAAATAAAATGAATTGCTGTCCTTGAAGAAAATGTAACTATAAGTGTAATTAATTCTTGTCTAATGGAACACTCTTCTGTATCCACGTTTTTATCATCTTTTATTTAGATTCTGACATACTTATGAAGTCCCACAAATACTGCAATATAATGGTTTATATACTGCATTTGCAATACTGATTGTAGATAGTCTGTCGTTACCTCTGTTATTACTCAAGAAGCTAATGTATCATATAACAATATAATATCTCTGTTAGAGTCCGAGCCGTAAGTTTTCTAATACAACAAGTTATTTTAGGTCCTCTGTTTAGAAGGAGCCAATTATAATGACACACATTCTTTTGTAATAAAATCTTCTATAACTCTTCGTACCAGTGCAGAATCCTATCAATCCAAGATCCTGTTTCTCAAAAATATCTGACTTACATAGTCCCAGACTACATTCATCCAGAGTTACCTAAAAACTCGTTGAATTGCCAAAATTTAGGCAAGGCGGCAATCTAAATGTCTGAGGTATGCAATGCGCCAAGCAACATCCAACCAGTTACCATGTACTGTACTATAAGCAGAACTATATATTTGTCTGAATATTTCTTATCTGAAAGCGATGTCGAGAAGGACCTCAGTAAGAATCAACTTTTGTATGGTTCTATGGAATGGAACCCTTATATAAATCATGGACTGTCTGTACTTCATTGAAAAATGTCTGTTAAGCCCAGCACAGAATAAACAAAGAGAATTGC